>NQVE01000098.1:1432500-1840000 GCA_003260385.1 Cuscuta australis | reverse complement strand
GTGTCATTTACTTTAGTTAACTCTATATCATGCAAAATAGAATTGCAGCAAGGTTTTGCGTCAGATGCCTTTCAAGCTCCAACCTTCTTGGCGAGGAATAATGTGATGACTTTTGCAAATGTCATAATCTCACATTTTTCTCACCTTATGAAAATATAATGCGACATCGATGAGTTGATATTTTTTAAAGTTATGTTCCTTTACAAGATTAATTTTGTAACTTAATCTGCAATCACAGATCATGTTTGTGCCAGAAAAGTTTAGTATACTCTGAACTTTGAAGATTCCTTTTCCTAAGTTGCCTTTCGGAAAACATTATCCTATGATGTTTAACTTTTATATTCATTTGATTATTATTCGGTTAGGATATCATGGTATGATACAACCGAATGAAAGGACGGCCCACACTTTGGCTTCCTGGGACTGACCATGCTGGTATCGCAACTCAGGTTTTCTAGAACTTAATGCTATAGTTACCCACTTATATCTCCATATAGTGGAGAACAATTGACATCGTGACTGATTGCTAACATTGTGCATTTATCTATTTGTTCATAGTTAGTCGTGGTAAGAATGCTGGCCACTGAAGGAATAAAGAGGACAGAAATGAACAGAGATGACTTTATCAAACATGTATGGGAGTGGAAAGAGAAGTATACCTCTTCATTCTCTCTCTCTCTCTCCAAATTACTTTTATCAACTTGATGTGAATGCATACTCTCACTATTACATAAAATTTACAATTTCTGAAATAATCCCTAGTGGCCTATTGGTATCCTCATTTTTAGGCAATCATTATTCATACCAGACTGAATTAGAAATATGATGCATTGTGTTTTCTTGCATCAACTCCCACTACATCTACAATTTGTAGTTTCCCTAATTAATAATTATAACTTATGCTTATTATGAATTTAAGGTATGGTGGAACCATTGCAAATCAGATTAAGAGACTTGGTGCTTCTTGTGATTGGAGCAGAGGGCGATTTACACTTGATAAGCAGCTGAATTGTAAGATTACTTTCTATGGGCAAGGTTTTAAAAGGCGAAAACTAGCCTCGAGGCGGTAGAGGAAAATGCCTCGAGGCTTACCGTAAGCCTCGAGGCGGAACAAGGCGTAAGCCTCAGATCAACTTGATAAAAGATAACAAACAAAACAACTTTTAGGTAAACAAAATGCATAATCCATAATTATGTCAAATAAGTCATTAAGTAATACATAAGTTTTCATTTAAAGCAAAAAAGGGGGGCAGAATAAAAACGCAATAAGATAATCATGATTCAAGATAACCAAAACACTAAAAAAGTTGATGTAAAACCAAACTATATGTAAAAGATTAAATTTAAAGTAATTATAAATTACAATATAAACAATTCAACAATGAAAAATCTTAAAATTTAATAATGAAAAATCTTAAATTTGGCTAACTTAAAATTCTTCAAGTTGCTGGAATTTTGGAAAATAAAATTACCAGAGTAAAAAAAAGTTAAAACAAATCTTCAAGAAATCATAAATTCGTACCTTAAGAGAGAAACGAGAATAGGAAGCCAAATTGCACAGGGAAAGCCGCGACCAGAGAGAAACGACCGGAAGCCAGAGCGAAAGAGAGAGACGGCGAAAGAGAGAGAATCGGAAGCTGGACAGCCACGCATGGGTGCGATTGGAAAATTGGAACTTTAAGAGTTTTTATTTATTTATATTTAAGTAGTGCTTCCTGCCTAACTTTTTCAAAGGGGCCAACTATTTGAAGGCCCAATAACTTAAATTCAAAAGGGCAGAATATGGCTTATACGGACTATATTTCAAGGCGAACGCCTCGTTTCCGCCTCAGCGCCTTACCGCCTCGAACCGCCTCAATAAATCAAGGCGTACGCCTCGCGGAAATCATCTGGTGCGAACGCCTCTGGGGCAAAAAACTACCGCCTCAGCGCCTTACCGCCTCAGGGTTATTGTTAGTTGCGATTCTTTTTCAGAGCATGTGTCTTTTGAAATAATATGTGTGTGTGTTTGTGGTGATACATTTCTGAATTCGCCAATTTGATTATTACAGAAGCTGTAATAGAGGCCTTTGTGAGGCTTCATGAGAAAGGGCTAATATATCAACGTAGCCATAATCTTTCTGCCCTCTCTCTCCCTCTCTCATTGTGCCTTAAAACCACTGATATTTGTCAGCTCATTCCAATGCAACATCTAAGCCAAATGTTTTATTGGATACAATATGATTAATTTACAACATCAACAAAGCCTAATCCCCGTAGGTGGGGTTGGCTACATTGATCAAATGACACAATTGCGCCCTGTGTATCATATCTGCTAGGAGTTCACTCATGCAAAGGTCCCCCTTTTTCTCTAGCCACATGTCTATTCACTATTTGATCAACCCTCTCAGGTCTATTGGTCTTCTCTCCACATGGTCAAACCACCTAAGACGAGTTTTCACCATCTTTACTACAATAGGCGCCACTCCAACTTTAACTCTCATATCTTCATTCCTTACTCTATCCATACACGTATGACGCTCATAAATGAAGCATCTTCATTTCCGCAACACCAACCTTGTGTTCATGACTTCATGTTCACCCTTTACTGCCCCACTTTGTTCCATTCAATATAGCTGGTCTAAGCATAGTACAATAAAATTTTTCCCTTTAGTTTTAAAGGTACTTTTTTGTCACATATAAAGCCCGAAGCTGTCTGTCATTTTGACCAACCGGCTTGAATCCTGTGGTTAATATAATCCTCTATTTCTCCATTCTCTTGAATGCATAGTTGTGAATGGCGAATGGCGAGTGGCGGGCGAGAGGCTCTTTTTTATGGCGAGAAGCGTGGCGAGCGGCGGGCGGTCAAATGGCGAACATTATATAAATAAATTTATATATATATATATATATATATATATATATATATGGTTTAAATCTAAACTTTTAGTCTTAACTTTGTATCAAACATAATTATGAAAGTAAAACATGAGTTATTGGTAAAAGTTAAAACAGAAAACAAAATTTAGTACTTAAAAAGAAAGCAAGATATTTAATCATAATCCTCATCCGTCAAATCCAAGCCACCATCATCCAAGTGATCCAACTCATTGCTAGGAATGCTAGCACCAACAAATTCAGTCTCTTCTCCATAATCATCTTCCTCAACTTCTTCAAACTCCTCATGAATAACTTCTCGAATGTTTGTAGGTCTTCTTGGTTGTGGTTGTGGTGTTGAACTACTCGTGCCGGTGGTGCCACTAGGTGCTACCCTACGAGTATAGTAGATAGGCTCTTCTGCTCCTGATGCTCTAGAAATATCACCCACTGTGAGATCATGAATTGTCTCCTCGGAGCATTCTTCACCAATGAACCACTCACTACAATCATCTATGTCCTTCAAGGTTATGGGGTCAATAGCATCCCTCATTTTGTGACGCCTCATCAATGCTCTGTTATACTTGACAAACACTAGGTCATTCAACCTTGCTTGGTCCAATCTGTTTCTCTTTTTGCTGTGAACCTACCATGCGATAAATTTGAAGTGATAAATCAGAAACATCACATACGCAAAAATACATATTAATGTTTCTTGATTCCTTACATGTTCAAAAAAACTCCAATTTCTTTCACAGCCAGATGAACTACAAGTTAAGCTGAGGATCTTGATCGCAAATTGTTGCAAATTGGGTGCACTGCCACCATAAGCTTTCCACCACTCCACTGCAAAAGTTTAATATTTAATACTATTATTAAATTATTATTATAAATTTGTAGTGCATATATTTATTTTTACTATTGAATACCTGCTGGTTTTGAATTTCTCTGACGCTTGGCAAAATTGAATCCCATTGTACCCTCTGCATTTCTGTAGAGTATGAGCTCATCAGTAATTGTCTCTTGCAGAGTTACATCTGGCACTAATTTCTCAAGGCATTGGTAGAACCCATCTGTTATTTCTTTAGTTTGTTCAATCTCTGGATTTGAATAGAAATACTGAGGGTTCAGAAAATAACCAGCTGCATGTAATGGGTGGTGGAGCTGAACATTCCACCTGAGATCAATAATTTCAAAGAAACGGTCATATTGTGTCGCATCTCCTCTAAAACTATTTGCTATGGCCTCTTTAGCTCTGTCCATCGCCTCATAAATATAACCCATTGCAGGTTTTGTTTCACCATCAACTAAACGAAGAACTTTGAGTAGAGGAGTGGCAATTTTGAGGTATTTCAAAGTTCCCCGCCAAAATGTTTCAGAAAAAATAGTCCTCTGAACTTGTTTGCCTTTTTGCTCTTGTGCCCATTTGCTTCCTGTCCATGCCTCTGAAGTAAATAAAGATCTCAATTCTTTCCTCAACGAGTGTATCCTTCCAAGTGTTAGTGCAGCAGTGGCAAAACGAGTAATACCAGGCCTCACTAAAGCCAACTTAGTAAACTTTCTCATCAAGTTCACTAGGCCTGGTCGAGTATAAATAAAACTATTCATCTTCAATGCTTTGTTGTAAACATTACAAATATCTGGCACTTTGAATACATCCTCCAATATCAAGTCCAAGCAATGAGCTGCACAAGGCGTCCAGAACAAATGCTTATACTTTGCCATTAATAAGTCTCCTGTTATTACAAAAAAATTGAAAAAAAAATTAAACTAAAAAAGAAATCAAAATAAAAACATAAAATCTAAATATATATACTTTTTAAATTTTTAAGGAAAGTATAAAGGAGTCATGAATCAAACCTGCACTCTTCATGCTTGAAGCATTGTCAGTAATCACTTGCACCACGTTCTGTGGACCAACACTTTCAACAAATTCACTAAGAAGCTCAAAGACCTTTTCACCTGTCTTAGAATACTCAGAAGCATCAACGGATTTCTCAAACACACTACCTTTGGGAGAATTAACTAAAAAGTTAACTAATGTTTTCTCCCTATTATCTTTCCATCCATCCGACATAATGGAGCAACCATTTTTTGCCCATTCTTCTTTATGGCCTTCCATGGATTTCTTCACACGCTCAACTTCTTTCTTGAGTAGAGGAACTCTTACCTCATAATAAGATGGAGCTTTCATTCCTGGGCCATGGTTTCCAATTGCATCAATCATTTCTTGGAAACTTTCATAGTTCACTGCATTAAAAGGAATAGCAGCATCACACATCCATCTTGATATGGCCGAACATGCTCGACTTCGCAACTCTTTAAGTGCTTCTTCATTTAAGTTCTTCTGTTTATTCATTGGCTTAGCACTTTGTTGTCTAGTATGAGTATGACTAACAAACATATCCATAGGCCCCTTCCTGTTCAACTTTGGCTTTTTAGATTTAGCCAATTCACCAATCTCATCATCATCTTCATCATCATCTCCACAGTCAATCAAAGCCTCTTCACGAAATCGTTGTCGATCAACTTCCCTGTCTAGCACAACCTGATCTTTTGTCTTCTTCTCAACCATATAAGATCGAATCTCTTCTCTCACAACATCAGACACTTTGTCACATGCCTTTACATCAGAATACCCACCAACAATATGTCGTTTTGCTCTACTAATTCCTCCAGTGTAGCGGTTATTACAAAAAATACACGTAGTATTATTTGTATTTTTAGGATCCTCAAGTCGAATATATTTCCAAGCCAAATCCTTTCGATTACTTTTGGAAGAGGTTTCTGCCATTGGTGAAAAACTATTGTACAAAAAGAAATTAAAAAAATATATCTAAGTGTGACCTGCAAAGTATTTGTAAAGAAACAATAACCATTCACAAAAAAAACAATAAGAAAACAAAAAAAAACGTCTAAGTGACCTGCGAAGTGTAGAGTATTGCGCTGGCTCTGAGTCTGCGAAGAAGTGAGTCGGAGAGACGGAGAGAGAGGGAAGAGGGTTGCGCCGGATGAGGAGCACTTGAGAAGGGGCAGGAGGCTGAGCCGGCGAACTAAATTTGATCGACAGCGAGGGGCAGAGGAAGAGGCGAGGCAGTTGAATCGATGCAGTGCTTCGATCGTGTACTGATATAGGTCAGGTCAGCAGGCTTTTTTTTAGAAAAAGTCAATAAATATCCTTGACTGGTCTGGCGTAGATAGCGAACGCCTTTCGCCACAGTCTTTGGCGTCCATGGCGACCGCCTATGGCGAGAATGGCGTAAAACGCCTCGCCAGGCCTGAGGATGGCGTCAGAAGGTCGCCACAAAGCCATAAGCGCCTTTGGCGAGAATGGCGAGCGCCATTAACAACTATGCTTGAATGATACACCCAAAATATTTAAATCTCTTGTGGTATAGTATTTTCTCCGGCTTTCACCTCGATGTTACTATTTCTCTTTCTGTTGCCAAACTTGCACTCCATATACTCTGTTTTAGTGCGACTTATACACAAGCCATGCAACTCCAAAGCCTATCTCCACTGATGGTGTAAATTACCACGCAAATGCTAAGTGTGAGTGATCAGAAGGGTTGTAGGTGGAAACACCTGTAACCTGGTTTGTTATTAATGATAATAGGAGCTATTACAAATACAAGCCGTGCAGGTTAATTAAAGCATGCCTCACAAATGAGGCTTTTAGGAGTATTTATAATAATCCTAAGCACGTCAAGCATGTCTCTGATTATCCAGCCGGTCAGTCCACGGACCGGTCTCTCAGCCAGACTTTGAGAATGGCAGCTGCATTTTCGCCAGCCGACCCACCCATCCCGACCGGTCAGACCGCCCGGGTTGAAGAGGTCACATGGCGTCATATTCAGTACCTCCCAGTCGGTCGGACCAGCCGGGCAGTATCCATGGGTTATACCCATCATCCACGAATCCCACTTCTCATTCAAATCCTCTCGTGATTTGCCCGCAACTTCATAAGACTCATGAGCTCGATCCCTCTGTAGTTTCTACAACTCTGAATATTCCCCTTATTCTTGTAAATAGGGACCACAAAATACTCTCCTTCCATTCTCCATTTGTTAGGGATCAAAGTATGCTTACTTTACACCTGACCAAAATATCAAAAAACCTGTTCTTTATGCAAAAATGATGGATGGTGATTTCTTCAGTTAGTGATTGGTCATTTATTTCTATTTTTGTAAGCCATCAACCATTTCAATTATACCAAGAATTGGTATACTGAAAAAGTGCTGCTGCCTTTTTCAAAGATACTTTAACCAGATATTTTTCTTTAATTGATTGCTTAAGTATTATGAGTATATAACTTTTATCTATTCTAATTTACTGTGAAAAGATATACAGGCTCTTATATGGTAAATTGGTCACCCAATTTACAGACGGCAGTTTCTGACCTGGTATAAACTATTATGATCACTTTTCTAAGTATTGTCAATGTTCAAAATTCCCCAGACCATATGTTTTGTGGGATTCTACTGGGTTTGTTGTTGCTGTTGGTGGTGGTGATGGTGGTGGAATGATAAAATTCAGTTCTTTTTTCAGACAAGGCAAAGCAATGGAAATCAAACTTTTTTTTACAACTGCTAACTAAATAGTTTGCATTATACACATGGACTTCATTAATTTGGATATGAGACAATGCATCAACTCTACATTTTCCAACCATATGTTGATAAAGGACTAAAAAGTATTCTGTATTTCTTCAGGAGTGACTTTTTCACTATTCCCACCTCATGCCCCGAGACTTTATTTGGTGATTCCGCAGTTGCAGTAAATCCTCGGGTATGGTAAGTACTGGGAACAACTGAACAAGTATGCACTTTGAATGCCAGTTTGCCAACTTTGAGTACATCTAAGGGTTTTTACATATCTCTTATCAGTTTTTTAGGATGTTTAGTATATAGATTGCTTAATTTTCAGGATGAGCGATACTCCAAGTATATTGGGATAGAGGCTATTGTACCTATGACCTTTGGGCGGCATGTTCCTATTATATGTGACAATGTAAGGGTTCCTTGTTTGTTTCAATTACGAGGATCGACACATCAGTTTTGGTTAAAGTGAAAAAAGTAACCTTGATAGTCGTACTCCCTCCATCTCACAAAGATAATCCACTATCTTTTTGCACACAGATTAAAGAATGATCGTTAAGTTAGTTTTAACATTTAATTTCATATGTAGTATCCATTGATACCTTTTTAGAAAGTTAGTAGTTTCCTAGGTAGTAGAATCTAATTTTAGTGTTGGTGATTAAGTAGGTGTAAACTTGAAAATGAAAAAATAAATGCACATTCAATAAAGGAAGTATAATATCTTTTTAGGACAGACCAAATATGAATAGTTGACTATTTGTGTTACACAGTAGTATTAGATAATAGGTGAAAATAGACTAAAAGGGAATGACTGTGCTTATTGTGAGTTTTGTGCTAGCGATGTGTATAAAAAAACGTATGGCATAGATGCTTCCAGTGAGCACTTAAAACACAAAAAAGGCTCTTAGAAAATGTAGGACCGAGTACACGGTTTATTAGATACTGGGTCCTTGTATAATGATAGCATGTTGACAAAGACTTTGGAACTGGAGTATTAAAGATAAGTCCTGGACATGATCACAGTGATTACTTACTTTCTTGCAAAGTTGGTCTTCCTGTACTGAATGTGATGAATAAGGATGGGACCTTAAATGAAGTTGCTGGCTTGTATTGGTATGTTTGAAAATGCCTATTTTGGTGCACAAGCAAATTCCTGATGTGTTTATGATATCAGATTATGCTTAACTTATGATTTTATACTTAAAAATTTAAGTGGCCTTGACCGCTTCGATCATGATCCCTCTCTTTCTGTATCTGTAATAACTATCATAAAATAGATACTATAAATATTTTTATCTAAAAACTTTAAACATGAAAAAATTTATTATCCAGTAATATTTGTCACCTTGTGGTCGATGAATAAATAAGCAAGAATATTACTAATTTATATTGTTTTGACATAGATGTATAAATAAGCATATTTTGTATTTTCAAGAATTTTATTTAATACTTTTAATAGTAATTAAACTTATAATAATTAATATTATACCATAAATATTTCATTTAGGAACACAAATTAATAATTAATTTCTTACACATGAATACCCTTGTACCAAGTCTTCATCATTTTACAAAGTGATTAATGAAAAATAGTAATTTTGTGACATGAATTTATAAATTTTTACAAAGTTAGTAACGGAAAATAATAATTAAAAAATGGAAAATACAAACTTTAAAATAGAACATACTTGTTATTTGACTTAGAATTCTTTTAATATATACAGAATAAAATTAATGCTCTATTAAATTTATGCTTAGCATCTAATCATTAACACTATGTTTGGTTCAAGGAATTGAGGAAGAAAGGAAAATGATAAGGAAAAGAAAAGGAAAGAAATTCAAAATTCTAGTTATGTTTGGTTAAGATGGAAATTGATGAAGAAAATGTATTCTCAAGCTCTTTTTGTTTGGTTAGAAGGAAATTTGGTGAGAAAACAATGTAAATCCAAATTTGAAGCCAAAAGATTTTATTGACTAATATGTTTATGACTCCAGTGCCATTTCAATTGCTCCAATATACATCTTGTGTTTCTTCATCATCGTGCAATTTAATTAACATAAACAAAAATATAAAACCAAACAAAAAGAACATGCAATTTAATCAATATGATGCCTCACCCACCCACAAAAGGGCATTTCATTTCTTGTTTCAACAATGTGTTTCAACCAAACACATAGTACACAGACATGTCTATAAAATGACTTAACCTTTCAGAAAAAAAACAAGCACATTCTGCAGCAAACCACAAACACAATGAATTTTAATGTCAATTTTCTAGATGGCCTTGGTTGAAAAAGAGATATGGCAGTGCCATTCCCTGTGGGCAGCAGGGCCAATGACCTTCCCCCATTTTTGCTTCAAGTGTCTTCCCCACAAATGGTCACTTATGCATCTCTCCTACGAGGACCTACACACAATGCCCAGGACACATAGCCCCTCCGGTGGGAGCTTCTCAAGAATGCACTCAGACATATTCTACTCCAGAACAGCAAAAATTAGTTTTGGCAAGGAGACATTGCAGCAAAACCAAAAAATTCAGTGACAATTGAATGGGAGAGGCGGCCGTTTATCGCAATTAGGGTTGTGATCGTTTATCGCAGCAATTAGGGTTGCGATCGATGTTCAGAGATGGGTGAGCGAGAAAACATGGCAGAGACGGGAGCGAAGGTTTCAGAGACGGGAGCGATGGATTCTCTCGTTTTCCGTCCAAAATCAGGAGGAAAATGATTTTGCCCTTTTTAAATTCATTTTCTCCCCAGTTTTCTTTTCCTCTCACTTTTTCTTTCCTTTTCTCACTAACCAAACATAAAAAAACATTTCCCTCCTATTTTCTTTTCTTTTTCCAGCCAAATTCCTTGAACCAAACATAGTGTAAGTATTTTTTTAATTAAATGATAGTTAGTGAACATATGGGCCGTGCCTCTCGGATCCATAAAATTCGGGCACAAAATCAAGAAAGGACTAAGGACACCAAAAAAGGGGACATGGGATCCGAGCTTGGCCATTTGGATCCAGTTTCAAGCTCTGTGTTTGGGCCACAGCTTTAGGGTCACTGGGCCAATCGGGTCATGCTGAAAGTCTGAATGGATGCGGACGGCTCACAACGAGTCGCCTACACTCTCACCGGAAAAGAATTCAACAAATATGCTCAAGCTTATTTGTCATGTAACGTAGATTTACATCTACTTTTAGCTTATATCTCAAAACTGTTTTCACCGATTTCATTCAAGTACATCTGCTCCAAACTGTTTTTTGTTATCGATGATCATCTTGCGGAGATGTTATGAATAATAGAGATGACAGAGAATAGAATGTTATTTACTTTTCTCAATCTATTGTTTCTATATATTTTTTATTCTATTCGACTTTGGTTAGGATTTTTCATGTATTTTCTATATATATTGATATAAACCTTGTTATTTAATAAAACTAATTATTAACAAATTATATCTGAAAGTAATTTGGTAGGAGTGCAAAAAAAAAATTCTCCCACGGAGAGAATAGTTGAGAATACATTTTAGAGCATCACTATTCATTTTTCTCTATTTCTCTTCGGCATCATTTATTTTCAATGTCACCCACTTTTCCCTTCAACTTTCCTCACTCTTCTCTAACCATTTCTAAATTTTTTTCATTATTTTTTTCCACATGTCATCTTCTTATTTATACAAAAAAATTTAAAAATAATTGGACAATCACACTTTTCTCTCTTGAGGGGAATATAATTCCCCTATCTCTTCTCTCTCCTCTAAGCTCCTCTTTTCTTTAATAAAGCTTCTTATGATTCCCCTTCCACATTATAAATTATATGGTACAACCGGATGTATCGTGCATCATGATAATCTTGTAATTAAAAAATGTTTCAAAATGAACACTATGTTATTTCAAAATAAATTCACTACACTGAACAAACTTGGAATGAGCACTACATTATCTCAGAATAAATACTACGTTAATCCAAAATGAACATTTGCTAGATACGCGTATCTCTAGGTACATCCGGATGTACAGTATAGACTCTCTTTCCTTAACATCTTATTCTTCCTTCTTTTCTTCCTTATTCTCTATTCATTTTCTACTTGTTTTTAAGTAACACTCAGTATACATTTTCTCCTTATTTTCTCTTCTATCTATTTCCTTTATTCATTTTCTCTCATCTTTTTTTTCTCATAAAAAGAAAAAGAGAATTCTCTAGATAAGAGTATAAAACTAAGAAACTACCAAAATATGAGTCTTAAGTTTTGTAAGATCAAAATAGGAGTTTACACTGCTACACTTACCACGTTTTCACATTACAACTGCCACACAACCATTGTCCCCACTGTCATCTATCGCCTTCGGCCACCAGAGTGCTGCCGCTTATCGTCGTCGATTGACTGATCACACCGTCATTTCACCTCTAACATCAGACTGCCATTATAGTTCTATTTTGGTAATAAAAGACTTAAAACTCTTAGTTTAGTATTTTCATACTTTTTTAATCATATCCAAACGTAACTAATCTCCCTTCTTTCACATATGCCTCCTAGGAGTTTTTCCCTTAGGGTGGGCGGTATGAGTGCGGTAAATTCCATTTGGTACCAAAATTTGCTTATTTGACAACGGGAGGTGATACACCCGACAAAAGACTAAACACACTCCATTGTAGGGATGGAAATTCAACCCGAACCCGAGCTTAACCGACCCGACCGACTACTAAAATATCCGAATCCGAACCGAAAATAAAATAATCCAAACCCGACCAGAAATTTTTTACCCGAATCCGACATCGGGTCGGGTCGGGTCGGGTGTGGATTTATAATTTTACCCGACCCGCACCCGCACCCGACCTGACTAAAACACGAATATTTTATTACATAAAAGTCTATCTATGAATATAATGAGCACTCCGTATAATCTCTTGACAAAATGCTACCATATCAAGTATGCTTTTTATAATCATTTTTATAATCCCTTAATACAAAATGAGACATAAAAAAAGAGACAAAAAAATTAGATTTAATCTTTTCAAAATTATTGGGGTACGTCGAATTGATTATTGGTTAAAAGTCGGGTTCGGGTTGGGTTCGGTTTTTGGGTTGAAATGTCGGGTTCGGGTTTCGGTTTTAAAAGTCGGGTCGAGTTCGGGTATAGTACTATCCAACCCGAACCCGACCAGTTGCCATCCCTACTCCATTGGATAAGTACACCCTATTCTTTTAATATCGTTATAAACTCACCCCAACTTTAGACATTTATACCCTTACAATGTTGAGGCCGGCAGCAAGCAAAGCTGCTTGTATGTGTCGGGCGAAAAACTTCCCTTGCATTATACTCCCTATTAGAGCAGTGTGAGAATGTTCATATTTTTATTTTAAGATCCATTACTGGTAAAAAAAAAAAGGGGAGACTATTGGCGTTAACGAAAAGAATGATGCAGGGGAGGAAGACACGTGATCGTGGGAGGGAGGGCTTTTGATCGTAACGGAGAGTGAAGTGGGGAAGAAATATTGATTGTGTTAACTAGCTGAGGGCGATGGTAAGGTCTATAGAGGGTAAATATGACTTTTTTATTTTTCTTAAAATATTTACACTTTGTTTGGTTCAAGTATTTTGAAAGGGAGAAAGAAAAGAAAATGAGAGAAAAATCGATTTTCTTGTTTGGTCAGAGGGCAAAAGAAAAGAAAAAGTGGAAGGAAAAGAAAATGAGAAGGCAAAATGTATTTTTCACGAGGAATGAGAACCAAATCTCTTTCATTTTAGTGAGAAAAATGAGAGATTTCCTTCCAAATTCCTTGAACCAAACATAGTGTTAATGTTTAAAATGAGTGAGTTTAGTGTTCAAATGGTGTGTGACAATCACCATCTATCCTTTGACGATTTGGTAAATAATGAAGGTAACACCACCCCCTAATTTGGTACCAACAAAATTCGTTAGCAAGTCTAAAGGGCTGTTTGGCAACTTCTGAATAGGTAAGTGTTGAACCAGTAAGAGGTCTGAACCATTAAGTGCTGAACCAGTAAGAGGTCTGAACCATTAAGAGCTATATATTGCTTAACTATTCAGAGGCAAATGTCTGATCAATTCAGATAAGAGCTCTTAATCATTCAGACTCTGTATAATACTTAACCATTCAGAGGCAAATCTCTTAACCATTCAGACATCTGAACCATTAAGAGGCTGAAACAAACAGTCTGAACCATTAAGTGTTGAACCATTCAGACATCTGAACCATTAAGAGGCTAAAACAAACAGCTCCTAAGACTTTGCTGAGCATACAGAAGCATCACAATACTCTTTTTACATTTTCATTTAAAAAAAAAACTTAATTCAACACAAATTTTTTACCTTTTTATTTGAAAAAAATTAAATACCCCATTTTTTAACCTTTTCATTTTAAAAAATAAAAAACTTAATTTAACAACACTTTTTTACCTCTACATTTGAAAGAATTATGGAGTAAAACGTAATTTAACACCTTTAAAACCTTTATCGTAGTAAATTTTTTTTACTATTGTTATGTTTATGTTTTTTATTTAGGATTGATATTTTCTTTTATTTAGTACTACGTATTATAGTTTCGTTTAAATCAATGAAACATTATCGTATTATCATCGTGTTTATTAAACATTTACACTTTATATTTTTTATTATATCATAAAAATTAACTATTAACAAAATTAATTACTAATAACATTAAATTTTTGAAATTGATTTTAAAAATGATTTTTTACCCTTAATTTAGGTTAATTATTTAAAAATGATTGTAGTAAGTTGATGAATTGACGTATATACACCTCCAATTGTAGTATAAAAATATGAATTTAATAGAATCTGTTGTGGCTGATGTGGATGATTCAAACAAATATATCTTCAAATGGATTATTTGTGGCGTTTGTACTGACCGCGCAAAGTAACTAAAAAGAAAGAATAAAAAGAAGAGAGAAAATAGTTTGAGTAGATCCCACCAAACAAAAGAAAATATTTTGATTTTTTAAAGTGTTATTAACTCGATTATAATGTAGTATCTATTTGTATTTTTTTTAATCTAGTAATGACAAAGAGTTAATGCATTTACCTTCATTGAGGCTCAAACGTGAGTGAATTCCCCATGTTTTGAATGACGTGTTTTCTCAATTATACCTTTCTTTCTCTTTATTTTTGTTGGAGATTCCTCCAAGTCCTACACCGGAGGGAGAAGAAAAAATGGACCAAAATATATAGATTCATCCAACCCCATTAGTATGAGGCCTTTTGGGAGGTGCCCAAAAACAAATCTGTGAGGGCTTGGCCCAGAGTGGATAATATCATACTAATGTGGGGTTAGGGTGAGGGCACGCACAGTCCCAACAATTTTTTAGGGTTAAATATATTTTTGATCCCTGTAGAATAGATGATTTTTGTTTTTGGTCTCTGTAAAATATATTTTATTAAGTCATCATTAAAAAAAATTTGTTTTTAAAGTGGTCCTTAAACATAATTTGTACTTATGATTTGTTGAGATACCATATTTATTCCGTACAAAATTTACTAGTCTTCCATTTAATTTCTACTACCTCTAGTACAATTCATATGATATACTCCCTCCGTCCCAAAAAGTTTGTTACGTTTAGAAAAAACTGCGTCCCGTAAAGTCCGTTACATTTCTATTAAAAAATCACTTTTACCCCTTACTTTTTCATACCTTACCTATCACATCATACCTTTTTCCTAATAATCTACCCATCACATTCTACTTTTACCCATCACATCAAGGGTATTTTTGGAAAGTCAATACCAAAATATCTCTCCCTTAATTTCCCAAAAAGTCAAACCGTCCCATTCTTTTTGGGACGGAGGGAGTATCAAATTCATATAATATCACGAATTCGAAAATATTCTAGGAATATATTATAATAAAATATTTGGAAATTAGGAATGTAATTTGACTAAGAAGACGATCAAAGACATGAGAATTGTGTTTGAAATATTTAAGATTAAGATGTTGAGTATGAAATAAATATAATATTATCTCAACAAATTAGAAGTGTAAACTATGTTTAGGGACTATTTTCAAAATAATATTTTTAAGTATAACTTTACAAAAAAATTAATGAGACCAAATTATAAATCTTTTATTTTACAGGGATTAAAAACATAGTAGTATTTAAACTTATTTTTATTCAACCAAATATACTACTACTACTAGTACTCCCTACTCTGTAGTAGATTTGTCGGTTTATTGACTCTCGGGCATATGCTTTTTTTTTAATTGAATTTGACTTTCACAATATTTTAAAAATGTTAAAAACTTAAAAAAAAGCTCCGTATGTAATTACGGAGTAGAATTTAGAATTGTTTAGAAGACCTAGAAATCCTTGGAATCATACTCTATCAATTCTTTATTTAATTGATCGTTATAATTTTTTTTGATAATTAAGACAATAATAAATATAAATATACTCCGTATATTATACTTCGTTTGATACGGATAAACATGAAAAAAGAGAAATTGTGAGGGACGAAAATAATATAGAGTATTTTCTATTCCAAATTGGTTAACAGTATGTTTGTATTTGTCACACTATTTTAGTGTACCCTTAACATAATCCATATTTTTAATGGCAATCGTAATAAGTTTAAGAATTTGGTTTTCTAAAGCAAAAAAGACTCCCAAGCCCCAAGTTGCTCGAACGCGCGCAAACCAGAAGGTGGTTAATTTAATTTATTAAACATTCAATTCAAGAAGGTGGCGATGGTTGCAGTGCCCAAAAGAAAAAAAAACGAAAAACGAATGAATTCAAGAAGCTCCATTTCTTACTGTACCCCAAAACTAATAATACCAGCTAAATTAAATATTCCCCCGTTTAAAACAAGGGGAAACGTCCACTCCATTTCCAAGAATCACTTTTCCAACATTCTCTCTCCTCCTGTCTTTCTCGTACGTAGTACTGTATTCTTTTCTGGGTTTGATCACATAAGCTGGTTCTTTTTTTGCTTTCAAAAAAAAAAAAAAATTGCAATCTTGGCTCATCTTCGTTGCAAAGAAAGCCCAGTTTTCAGACCCCTGGTTTCTCTGTGCATTTACATACAAAATACCACCTTTCTTCATGCGCTTGCTCTTCTTGTCTGATCAGATTTTCTGGGTTTTGCTACTTGTGATCTTCTCTAGAGAGGCTTAGTTAGGGTTCTAGAACTATCTGTTGAAGTTGCAGGCAAAATGGAAGGAGGGGTTTCCTCTTTGAATAGGCGAGTTTGGCTTAACAATGTCGTCGTTGATATAGTATTCTCATGGTCTCTTGAAGATATTTTCAATGACGACCTCTACAGAGACCAGGTATCACTTCACTTCCAACAAAATGCACCGTGCAGTTAGTAGTTCTTTATGTTATTTTCATCTGTTGCCATACTTTTATTTGCTCATGTATTTCCTATGTTATGGTTTGCTCTTTAGAATATTCATCTTCAATGGGCTTTTGTTTTTCTTCCACTTCTAGGTAGAGAAGATACCAGAAAGATTCTGTTCGTGGGAGCATTATCTAGGTTGCTTTACATTTCCTCTGCTGGAAGAAACTCGTGAGGTTGTGGCATCTTCTATGGAAGCAATGGATAAGGCACCATTTGCAGAAGTCACCTCCTTTGAAAAGACAAAAGGACATGAGGATGGTGTTCATTATAATGTCAAAGTTGACTTTTGGAAGAGAAGAGTTAGTGATGATGGGGAGCACTATAGAACATTACCCGGAGACTTATTGGTAGTCTCTGATAATAAACCCGAAACTGTTTCTGATTTGAATCGTGCGGGGTGGAATTGGTCATTTGCTTTGGTTGTTAATGTGACCGATGATGAGAACACTGATGGAAGTTCGTCCACAAATTTTAGACTGAAAATGCCTATTGATTTTGGAGCTAAGATTGGATCCCATGCTACAATCTACATTGTTTTCCTTGAAAACCTCACAACAAGTAAAAGGATTGGGAGTGCTTTGGGAATGGCTAGGAATTTGGACATTATAGATAGTGTTTTGTACACAAGCGGTGAGGTTGGTGATATTGTGGGTTTACTGATATTTGAATTTCACCTCACATCTTACCTAAGTATCTTTTCTTCATTAAACGACATAATCAAAGTGATAATTACCAATAGAACGTACAATAGTACTGTATTCTTTTCTGGCCAAAATCAACAATATTTTTGTTTTTAATTTGTGGCCATTTTATGATTTTGATTGATCTTCCTTTATCACATTGATGATTAGGTTGAGAAGAAATGTGATGTATGCTCTCCACATGATGAAATAGCATCATCAACAGAGAAAATTGATGATAGCTTGTTGTCCATGCTTAATGAATCCCAGGCTAATGCGGTACTTACTTGTCTTGAAAGGGTGAAATGCGACCAATTCTCTCATGTTGATCTTATATGGGGCCCTCCCGGTACTGGGAAGACAAGTACTATTAGTATACTTCTGTTTATGCTCTTTAAAAGAAAGTGTAGAACGCTTATTTGTGCACCTACAAATGTGGCAATAACACAAGTTGCCTCTAGGGTGTTAAGGCTGCTTCAGGACTCTTATAAAGAAGAATCATCAAAGGAGAGTCTACTATATCCATTTGGTGACATTGTCCTATTTGGAAACAAGGATAGGTTGAAGCTGGGTGAATACATTGAGGATATCTATCTAGACTATCGTGTTGAAAGGCTTGCTGAGTGCTTTGGCCCACTGACTGGCTGGAGACACTGCATTCGTTCTGCAATTTCTTTTCTTGAAGATTGTGTTTCTGACCACGAAATCTTCCTGGAGAATGAATTAATAAAAATGAGAGCGTTAACTGAGAATGGTGAACCTTTGAAGGAGTGCGTAGAACCTATATCCTTTGCTGATTTTTTAAAGTCACGGTTTGAGGGTGTAGTATCACCACTCAGAAGATGCGTGTTTATAATGTGCACTCACATACCAAGGCATTTCCTTCAAGAACATAATTTCCAAGATATGGTTTCCCTGGTTTTCATTCTGGATTCTATGAAAGAAACTTTATATCAGAAGCATATGAGATCTGATGAAGAGCTGAAGGAAATCTTTTCTCAACCAGTTAACTCAGAACTTGCATCCGAGTCATTTGTAGATACATCGTCGTTGGTCTGTTTAAGAATACAATGTGTCTCCATTCTTAAAATCCTTCTACGTTCTATTGGAGAACTGGATATTCCTAGTTCCTTAAATGGGGTTTCAATCAAGGAATTTTGTTTAAAGACGTCATCCTTGGTTTTCTGTACCTCTTCGAGTTCTTTTCGGATGCATTCAATTGAAATGGAACCGTTCAGCTTACTGGTAATTGATGAAGCTGCTCAGATGAGGGAATGTGAATCGATTATACCACTTCAACTTCCAGATCTGCAGCATGCAATTCTTGTAGGTGATGAATGCCAATTACCTGCAATTGTTCATAGCAAAGTGAGCATTCTTTTAATTCTTTGTAGTGTTTTAGTGTCTTGAATCTACTAACTGAGTACCTTCTCTCGCTGCTAATAACATGTATGTTTGTCGGTAGGTGTCTAATGCGGTTGGGTTTGGAAGAAGCATGTTTGAAAGGCTAAGTTCATTGGGTCATCCAAAGCTTATGCTCGATGTGCAGTACCGAATGCATCCAGCTATAAGCCGCTTCCCAAATTCGAGCTTCTATCATAATCAACTCCTAGATGCTCCAAATGTGCAGTGTAAAACCTACGAGAGGCAGTATCTTCAGGGCAAAATGTTTGGTCCATATTCTTTTATAAATGTCCCTAGCGGAAAGGAAGAAGTGGATGATGTCGGGCATAGCAGAAGGAATATGGTTGAAGTTGCTTTAGTAATGAAGATAGTGCAGAACTTGTTCAAATGTGAGTCAACACTTTGATTTTTTTGTTTCCAGCCTCTCCACTTTCCGGTAGGGGCAAGGGCTGCGTACACACACCCTCCCCAGACCCCACTTTCGTGCGATCCAACTGGGTCATTGTTGTTGCATTGATACTGTTTGGATTCATCAATATCTACAACTTGGCTTTTGCTCACCTGTTTCTTGAAAGTGTGCTGATATCTTTACATAATAGTGCTCTAATCAAGTTTGGCTTCAAGGACATCAAGCATATAACCCTTCTTTTATCTCAAGTCTTTTTTTACACCAACTAATGCCGAAATTAGGAGAGTGATAGTTTCATTTAGAGTGATCCTGATTCCTGAGTTCATATTTGTTTCAGTTCCAGTGTTGTATTCATTTCAAAGCTCATAGTAATGTTCCAATTACTTTGAGCTATTGTGTAATGTTCTAACTATTTTTAATTTTTTCGAAAAATGTTATTTACCCAGTTTGGCGTAACACGAAGACTAAACTAAGCATTGGTGTTATATCACCCTATGCTGCACAAGTTATTGCCATAAGAGATAAAATTGGCAGAAGGTACGACAACCTTGATGGCTTCGCAGTTAAGGTAAAGTCTGTTGATGGTTTCCAAGGTGGAGAAGAGGACATAATAATATTATCAACAGTGAGATCTAATCATGCTGGCACTATTGGTTTTATGAGTAGTTTGCAAAGAACTAATGTTGCATTGACCAGGGCACGGTATGTGTACTCTTCTTATCTTTTCAGATTTGAAAGTAATGTTGCCTAATGCGCCCTTTAAGCTTTTCTTATGTTTCTTGTAGGCACTGTTTATGGATATTGGGGAATGAAAGGACGTTGGTTGATAGCAATTCTGTTTGGGAAGCATTAGTTCTAGATGCAAAGAAACGGCAATGCATCTTCTCTGCTGCAGATGATTGTGATCTTTCGAGAACTATTTTGGATGTCAAGAAAGAGTTGGATCAACTTGATGACCTCCTTAATGCAGACAGCATCTTATTCAAAAATCAAAGATGGAATGTAAGAATGGCTCGCTTATTTATACATTCTTATGTCATTACTAGATTATATATAGTTCTTGTAATGCTATTTGGGAATGAATTTGCTTGTTTTTGGTCATTCCATACAACCTATTTGCTTTCTCTAATTCTTGTGGAAAATATGACCTTTTTGGATAAATTTGAGGGGAGTGAAGGGGTTTTAACTTCTATAAATCGGTGAAGGGTAGTTGAAAAGTTAAATTCAATGGTATTGAGAGTGATACATTATTAATATCTTGTTCTTAATGCTTTCAGCTCTAGTTATATGCCTTCTGAAATCAGTTCTTAAAATGATCTTTGATGAATATATTTTTTAAATATTTACAATTTCGCTCAACTTTCACACATATCATCTTGTAAAAGTTTGATGCTCTTATTTTTTTTAGTTTTTGCATGTTACTTCGTGGCCAAATGTTATTGTTAGTAATAGGATTACCATTTTTGAGCTAAGTTATTGTTTCCCCCTTCCATTGTGGTTATTAGGTCTTGTTGAGTGACAATTTCAAAAGATCATATAGAGGCTTGGGGTCATCCCATTTGAAAAAGTCAGTGCTTAATCTTTTACTGAAGCTGGCCGGGGGATGGAGACCGAAGAGAAAAGGGGTGGACTCGGTGTGTGAAAGTTCATCACAGATTGTGAAACAGTTTAAGGTTGAAGGGCTATTTATAGTCTGCACAATTGACATACAGAAAGAGTTTAAATACACCCAAATTTTGAGGGCCTGGGATTTATTGCCTCTTGATGAGGTTGGGAAGTTGTTGAGACGACTTGATAGCATATTCGCTATGTATACAGATGATTTTATCAATTTGTGCACGCAGAAGTCCTTCGAAGGGTATGTTGGTTCCTGCATATCACTAGAAATAGTCAGAATAGTTTTAACATCTAAATTGCTTTTATTTTATTTTATTTTGCCTAGGGACTTGGAAGTTCCAAAAGTTTGGCCAGCTTCTCGAGATCTGGTAAGGTTCAAGAGTCTTAGTGAGAGATCGGTTGATAACTCGAATGACGGTGTGGTAGAGGGTAGAAGTTACATTGAAAATTCAAGAGTGAGTGAGAGCTTACTCTTGATGAAATTTTACTCCTTATCATCTGGTATTGTCAACCATTTGCTCTCTGACAACCTTGGCGAAGAAGTTGATATCCCTTTTGAAGTCACGGATGAGGAAAAGGAGATTATTAAATTGGGCAGGAGTAGTTTCATACTGGGCCGATCAGGCACTGGTAAAACTACAGTTTTGACCATGAAGTTATTTCAAAAGGAACAACAACACCATCTAGCCTTGGGAGGCATCAGGGAAGTGGACACAAATGAGATCAGCAAGCATGCTGGTGAAAGTAGCTTTGCAAGTTCTGAGATTGCAACTACTTCTCAATCTGAAATTGAGGCCAAGAGAAGCACCTTAAGGCAGCTTTTTGTTACTGTTAGTCCAAAGCTATGCTATGCCGTTAAACAACAAGTTTCTCAATTGAAATGGTGAGCTTGAACCTTTATTTTTACTTGCTTTCAAATTCTATGATCTATCTACATCTCCTTGTTTCTCAATGCAAGGTGATGCAATTGTTAAATTTAGAGTCGAAAGACACTATGTAGTAGTTACTAGTTACCGGGATTCACTTGTTTTGTTTAATCGGCAATGATCATATTAATTTTTTCCTGTTTGATCAAGAAATTATCTGATGTCCATCCTCCCGATACCCTCATAAATTTTGTTGTATTGTGATTATAGCTTTTCTAATTGAAGGAATATTTTATTACTGGTTTGTAACATTGAACCTTTAATGTGCCTGCAGCTTTGCTCAAGGGAAAACATTCTCTGACGAGAACAGTCTTATTGATATGATGGATGATTTGGATGGATTGTCTCATTTTAAAGATATTCCAGATTCTTTTGTTGGCATTCCAGAAAGCAAATATCCCCTTGTTGTGACATTTCGCAAGTTCTTGATGATGCTTGATGGAACATTGCATACTTCATATTTTGACCGTTTCCATGACAAGAGGTTAACCACCGTAGAAACTTTCATAAGAACAAAGGAGGTTAACTTTGACCGCTTTTGTTGCTTGTATTGGCCTCATTTCAACTCCCAACTGAGAAATCATCATGATGCTGCTAAGGTGTTCACCGAAATCATTTCACATATAAAGGGAGGACTGCGAGTATGTGAGGCTCGTAATGCTAAACTCAGCCGGGAGAAGTACATTTCAATGTCTGAGAATAGGGCATCGACTTTGAATGAGAAGAAGAGACAAGAAATTTATGACATCTTTCTTGATTATGAAAAAATGAAGATGGAGCGAGGCGAATTTGATTTGGCTGATTTAGTGAACGACCTCCATCTTCGGTTGAATGTGGAAAATCTAGAGGGTGACAAAATGGATTTTGTATATATTGATGAAGTTCAAGATCTCACAATGAGACAGATTTCACTCTTCAAGTATATTTGCCACAATGTTGATGAAGGATTTGTTTTTTCTGGTGATACAGCCCAGACAATTGCTAGGGGTATAGAATTTAGGTTTGAAGACGTTCGGACTTTGTTCTATGAGGAGTTTGTGATGAAAGGTGGCCGACATGCTACGCGTAAAGATAAAGGCCATCTTGCTGCAATTTCATGTTTACTTCAGAACTTTCGCACACATGCTGGTGTTCTGAGGCTTGCACAGAGCGTGATTGATATACTCTCACACTATTTCCCTCTTTCTATTGATGCTCTGGAACCAGAGACAAGTCTCATATATGGTGAAGCTCCAGTGCTGCTAAGACAAGGAAGCAACGAAAATGCTATTGTGACTATCTTTGGTAACAGTGGGAGTGTTAGTGGGAAGATGGTAGGATTTGGTGCTGAACAAGTGATATTAGTCCGTGATGAGTCTGCCAAAGAGGAAGTTTCTGCTCTTGTTGGAAAACAAGCGCTTATTCTAACGATAGTTGAATGTAAAGGATTGGAGTTTCAAGTAAGTGTGCTGAACTTAGACTGCTAGAGCATGCTGCATACTTATTCTTAACATTTTCACCCGTTTTTCTTATCAGCCAGTCTATATCTTCAAGGAAAGATTTTTACATTCATTGAAATGATTTTTCTTTCCTTAAATGATAAACGGCTGTAACTATATTTCTTGTGTTTTTTAAAATTAAGACATTGATGATGTTTAGTTTTGGTCACAAAATGTCACTATGGACTAAATCAAATTGGGACATTGAACTTCCCTTGCTACTGACTTTCTGTCAAGTTTTGGAGAGAGAATGCAACAATGAAACTAGGTCAAGCAGAAAATGTCTATGTTTTCATATGGGTCAGATTACATATATGTTGACCACTTGACCTCCCATACCCCAACAGATTTGGGATTATACAGTGGTGTTGTTTCAACATATTGGTGAGATGTCTTTTGATCATTTTTAAAAGTAAAGCTGACCGCTGCTCTGTTTTTGTAGGACGTGCTGCTGTACAACTTTTTTGGTACTTCACCACTGAGAAGCCAGTGGAGAGTAGTGTATGAATTTATGAAACACCATGATTTACTCGACTCAAGATTTTCGCAGAGCTTCCCTTGTTTTACTGAAGCAAGGCACACAATTATGTGTTCTGAACTGAAGCAGCTATATGTCGCTGTAACTCGGACACGACAACGATTATGGATCTGTGAACGTGTTGAGGAGCTTTCAAAACCCATGTTTGATTACTGGATGAAATTGGGCCTTGTGGAAGTAAGGGATGTTGATGAATCTCTTGCACAAGCTATGCACTTGGCAAGCACCCCCGAGCAATGGAAATCTCGCGGATTGAAAGTAACTTGATCTTTCCTTTTTAAATATTAATTTGAATTTCTACTATTCTTGATATAGACACCCTTTGTCCCATTATTTTTGGAATGTGGGAGAGGCACAAATTTCGGAAACGTGGAATTCGGTTTGGTAGTGTTTGGAAACTAGGAATTCATTTAAAGTTCCAAACAGGCCATTATTAAATCTGTGAAGTATAATTAATTTAAGTCACACAGGTCATACAAGATATCTAGCAAATACTTTAAGAGAAAGCAAAATGAAAAATAAAACAAAAATATTGGGGCAAAAGGAGTATGTTGTTTATATGCTTGGTGCTAGAATCTATTCTATTATGTTTAGATTTTTAGATCACGTTTCTCTAATTCTTGTGGCATTTATTATGATTTGCAGCTACTCTGGGAGAAAAATTATGAAATGGCGATCATGTGTTTTGAACGAGCTGGAGAAAAGACACTTGAGAAGCAAGCTAAAGCATCCAGTCTCCGGGAAACTGCTTACCGGATGCAAGATTCAAATCCTAAAGCCTCTAACTCTAATCTTAGGGAAGCTGCTGAAATATTTGAGTCGATTGGAAGGTTCAAGTCTGCTGCTGAATGTTTCTGTGACTTGAAGGAATATGAACGCGCAGGTAATTATATCCCAATTTTCTCGTAATCACCCATTCTTACGCTTGCATTTTGCATTTGAATTGTAGTTGTTAATTTTTGTATTTTCATCTATATGAAGGAACTATGTACTTGAAGAAATGTGGTGAACATGAGCAGAAAAAGGCTGCCGAGTGTTTTACATTGGCGGGATGTTATGAAACTGCAGCAGAAATATATGCAAAGCAAAACTGTTTCTCGGAGTGTTTATCAGTTTGCAGCGTTGGACACCTTTATGAATTGGGTTTTCAATATGTAGAACAATGGAAACAATATGCTGTCCATCATAATGATTTGGGTGAAAGGGCGAAGGAATTAGATAGAATCGAGCAAGTATTTCTAGAAAGGTGTGCATCTAATTACTTAGAGTGCAATGACAAGAGATCAATGATGAAGTTCATCAAAGCCTTCAAGTCAATGGATGACAAGCGGAGGTTCTTGAAGAATCTGAATTTTCTGGATGAGTTATTACTTTTAGAAGAAGAAGCTGGAAATTGTGTTGAAGCTGCCGAACTTGCTAAACTGAAAGGGGATATCCTACTAGAGGCAGAACTTCTAAGCAAAGCTGGGAATTTCAGCAAAGCAACCTCGCATGTCCTGAAGTATGTGTTAACCAATTCTTTGTGGGTTCGTGGATGCAAGCCATGGCCTCTGAAGTCTTTTGAGTCCAAGGACGAACTACTGATGAAGGCCATCTCATTTGCAAGGAATGAATCTGATCCTTTCTATGAATCTGTTTGTACTGAGGCAAAGGTTTTGGAAC
The DNA here is from genome assembly GCA_003260385.1 of Cuscuta australis. Lineage (NCBI taxonomy): Eukaryota > Viridiplantae > Streptophyta > Magnoliopsida > Solanales > Convolvulaceae > Cuscuta > Cuscuta australis. The sequence continues at coordinate 1,814,464 of NQVE01000098.1, read as the reverse complement.
ACAATCAAAGCAATATGTGTGAATTGAGGCGTGCTCTAAGTGCTTCTGGGAACTGTGGGAGTGTTACTTGTGAAATTTTATGTCTCAGAAAAATTATAGATGCACACACTGAGGTTCGAGCAGCAAGTTATTCATGGGAAGATGAGTTTCCGGTTGACATGAATTTCCCCGATGATACAATGTTCTGTAACAAGCTCTCCATTGGATCACTCTGTCACTTTTGGAATTTATGGAAGAAAAATGCATTTGACATTCTTGAATCCCTCCATTGTCTAGAGGTAACCCAAGATTTTGGTAAATATAATGGCTTTGGTGAGTTCTGCCTGAGCTATTTTGGTGTGAGGCGACAGTTCAGTGATACGAAAGCCAACTATGTCGTTTTAAATCCTGAAGCTGAATGGTTTAAAAAGGTGAATAAGAGTTTCATTAAGCAGGATAACCAAATGTTCTCAATTGATGAGAGGCAGTTCATACTTGCTGCTCGGAATTACTGGCAGAGTGAGGTAATCTCTGTAGGTGTCAAGGTTCTGGAAATGCTCAAATCCATTTATGATAGCATTTCCATGCAGTCATTCTATGTGTTTAGACAAGCCTTGTGCCTTATTAATATATATCAGATCTCAAAGAGTCTTCTTGAGTCCAAGGAGTTAAATAGCAAGAATTACGAGAGGATGCTATACGAGTTCTTTGAACTCTCGATGGGGTACTTTGATACTGTGTTTCCTATTCATTTCCGGGTGTCTACGGAAGAGAAAATAGTTTCCATGCGAGGAACTGAAGTTTCCCGAAGTCTACTTGAAGAATACATCGGGTGGGATCATAGTAGAAAAGGTGAACCTGTTGCTACACTTGGGCATATCGGACGATTTATGATGATATGGTTTGGTTCTGCCAAACCTGCAGATGAACTGTGCAATAAGGTCATGTCAAGAATAAGAGTTGATTCAGCATGGTTGGCTTTCATAGATAGTCTAAGGAGCGAGAAGGAGCCAAGGGAGTTAGTTCACAGGTTTCGTCAAGCTTTGCTAGAAACATATCAAACCTATTGGCGCAACATGAATGACTATATTTCACCTCACTGCTTTCTATATCTTGTGGAGCGTTTCTTAATTTTGGTTTTCTGCTCCAATCCCACCTTTTTCACAACCAAGTCCTCTTTCGTGGAGTGGTTGATGCTTCAGAAACCAGATGCCATTGTCACTTACAGCTTTCAACCTCCAGAGCCTTACATGTTCTATGAATCCATTCTCCCCATGCTGCATGATCTGCTCTTCAAGAATGTTGAGAGAGGTGAATGGGTTGGGAAGTTTGGAGTTAAATCTCGCGAATATCACAAATCGCTGGTTTTGAGGCTGGCGATTGTTCTCTGCACAATTTGCATGAACTATGACGCTGCTGGACCTGTGAATATTCTCAACAAAGCACTTAATACCTATTATGTTTCGTGTGACCTTCCACGAGAGTTCACTCAAGCTTTTAGAAGAGGGGGGAAAGTATATGTAGACCGTGGAAGAATTGCTGCTGCTCTCTGTGCAATAGGGAACCCTGTTTTTCATGTGTGCGTGAATCAAAATACTCCAAGATTTGTGTGTCCCAGCGCTACTCGCATACAAATCAGCGTGAATTCTCATAGAGAAGACATCATGGAGATGGTGTTCCCAAGGAAAAGGGCTGCTTCAGCCGGGCAAGAAGAACAAGAAGATGCTGGTAAGAAGATGAATCCATGCTGTCTGCTTCCCCTGAGTGTGTATCATGGCAAGAAGAGTTCTGTAATGGAATCCTCCCCAGCCATCAAAGCCCCCATGCAAAATCAGGCACCAAACGTCGAGGAGGAGGAGAAAAGCACATTGCAAATGAAATGGTCTGTTTTGGACGAAGCTTCCGACTTCCTGAAATTAAAGGTAAAACATCCAAACACCGACTCGTTACCCCCTTTTTTTTTCTGTTTTTGTACATATATAATTCAATGCTGAATTTTGTTTTCTTTTTCTTCTCTGTATATGTTTTGAAGGAGGATTTGGATGAATGTATGGAATTCACCACTGCTGTGCTTGATTATTTGACTGGGAAGGAGGTGGCATCCTCTTGGGAAGAGACAAATATTTGTGAGGAAGTACAAGGCATGCTTCAAGAACTCAAACAACTGTCAGACTATTTGGATACCAGGTGAGCCAATAGTTTCTCTGCTCATGTGATTTGCAATGGTTTCTTGCCTCTTCAATTATAATAGAAAAAAAAAACTAAGAGGCAATTGTGAAACAAAATCTGCAGTTGCGAAGAGGAGAAGTGCGAGAAGGTTGCAGAAGTGCAGGAGAAGTTGTCATTGCGGAAGCCCCAACTGGAAGGTTTATTGGGCAGTGTCACTGTGACAAAAGACAGCGGCACGATTACTGTCGTGGAGGCTGAGATTGATCATAAACTGCCTGGAAATGAAAATGCAAGCAAAGAAGATGATGAGAAGGAGGAGGACGAGTGTTATAAAGCGATGGAGTCTGAGAAGGGGAAGAAGAATCGGGGCAAGCAACCGCAGCAGCAGCAGCAGCAGCAAGGGAAGAAGAGCAAAAACAAGAACAAAAAACGAAAAGGAGGCCACAAAAAGAAGTGATTTAATTTGTTGAACAATCAATGAATCCATGTGTTTTGTGTTTGTATATATATATGGGTTGGTCCTTTTGAGATTCTAATCAGTTCTTCATTTGAAACTGGAATGCATGGCTTTGGTCTGTCTACGTAAATGCACGCATGGCTTCATTAGTCTGTCCACTTTCCACACTATTTTGACACCACTATCCCATGAGGGTAGTGATCCGAAATTCATTGAACACATCTTAGAAATAACTATTAACCTGCACAACATTTTTATGAAAAATGGTGTAGAATTAAAAAATAAAAATTACATATTAAAAAACTACTCCCTCCGTCCCACTGTCTTTGTCCACTTATCTTTTGGCACACCATCTAATGAACTTCTTTAATCCATTTTATCTTGTAATTTGTATATTAAAAAATTATAGAAATTATACATTAATAATCTATATGTTAAGACAAATCAAACAAGATCACACATGACTATTTTTAGGCTTACACATTGAGAGAATTTGATGAGTCAAAGTGCTTAGATGAACAGTTCCAAAAGTCAAATGTGGACAAAGACAATGGGACGGAGATAGTATATCAAAAGATCTACAAAACTAGAAGTGACATGACTATATTATTTTATCAAATGGGTGACGAAAATAGGCCAACAGAGTGAATAAAGTTTGACCCTGTGAATAGTGAACGTAAAGTTCATTTGTGGACGGAGGGAGTATCTTTTTTAGGGTAATTGTTTGGGAAGTAGAAAAAATTTGAAGAAAAAATGAGAATAGTTAGAAAAAATTGGAAGAAACTAGAAAGACTGGAAGAAGCTGGAATAACTAGAAGAAATTAGAAATCACTAGAAGAAACTTGAAGAAATTAGAAGCTAAGAGTTTAAGTCCTAAATAACATAATGTAATGGTGAATAAAGACGATGTGAAAGATATATAAGGTAATAATTAGCAAGAATAAAAATATTCTTTTAATAGAAAATGGAGTCTTTGTAGGTGGAAAAAACTAAAAGAAGAATTGTTTTGTGAAACAAAAGAAGTAGAAATTAAAATGTTCTTAAATTTATTTCATTATATAAGAATGCAGTGCAAATTTAACATAATTGATGATTAAAATTCATTCAATTTGACTCAAAAAAGTAATACTAGATGAATATTTATTCTAAGCAAAAGGAGTATACGTACTATTAGGGGCAAATATGAAAGTAAATTACTTTTCTTAAATGAGAAATGCTTGGTTCACAAATTAAACCGTCACAAATTTCATAAATTTACTATTTGTGAACTTCAATAAAAAAATGAAATAGTTTAAAATAATTTTAAAATAAGAATTTAAATTTGAAATGGTAAATTTGTAAAGTTTGTAACAATTTTGTTTGTGAACTTGATGAAATTTAGGATGTGATAAGGATCACTTGAATGAACCATAAGACACTTGAGTTCAACCAAATTAAAAGGTTGGATCTAATCAATTAATTAGTTCAACTCGAGAATCTATATATCGATTATTTTACTTTTGAACTTCCAATGTTGGATCACACAGGACACTCTAACACCCTTTCATTCTCCCGTTTCTTTTGTAACTTTGATTTACACTTTTTTTGAAATGTTCATACGCATTTTCTCCTTTTTTAAAAATTTTATTTTTTTTGCAAATCTGATCATGTTAATGTTCATAATAAGGGTTAAGGAACAAAATAGGAGTAAAACATTGATTAAAATCTAAAATAGGAGTGAAAACATAAAACCCCCAAAATAGGAGTTCTTGACTCACCGTTTGCCACCGCCAAGATCTGCCACTTTCATCACCCCTTGCTCTTGTTATCGTTGCACGTTTTTGGCATCACTAACCCCCACAGGGGTGGTGCCATGGTGCTATATGGAGAAAAAATAATTCATAGTGTCAATCGAAAATACAATGCTAAAAATGACAACATACAGTGACAAACATGACATTGTAAGATGCAAAAATACAAAATTTTAGGTCAATCAAAAACAAAATACCAAAAACTTTGATTCACACTTTTTTTTGAAAGTTCATACCCATTTTCTCTCCTTTTTTTGTGAAATTTTATTTTTTGCAAACTGATCATGTTAATGTTTATAATAATCCTTAATTACATTCAAGTCTATTATTTTTCTTAAATCTACACTCCATTATTTTTAAAATTTTATTTTCACATATCATAAATTTTTGTTTCTACTTTGCATTTTTTATTTTTCAATCTGTTTTTCCCTAATTTTGTATACTAAGAAGAGTACAAAAAAACTAATATCGAATCATGGAGCAAGATATAATACCTATAAATGCATATTATACACTCTAGTTTTGCATCATAAAGATCTCAAAGTGCATTGTAACGTGTTTGCGTTTTTGTTAATTCTTAATGAACAAAGTCTGCATGGATTTCTATTATTGTTATTGTGCATTATCAAAGTCGAAGTAATGCATTTACATGATAAGAAGGTGAATTCTTAGAATTAAGTTAAAGGGTTATTGTGCATTTACAAAATCAAAGTAAATTTCACCTATCGGATAATGAAATTCTCCTTACAAATATATGATGTATTTGTATATACTAGTTAATATTTTTTTATAAATGAAGCCGTGGGTTTGAATCTTGCATAAGCAAATTATTTTTTAAATGTGTCTTAAACTTGTTATAAATAAAATGCATTCTCAGACTTTCTCATTGCATACAGAGTCCGTCACGAGTCATTATTTAATAATCCAAAAATTAATAGAATAAAATTTAAATAAAGGAATAATTAAATAAAATAAAATTAATATTATACTCTCTCCGTCCCTAAAAACCTTTCTCTTTTCTTTTTTCATCCGTCTCAAAAAACACTTCTTATTTCTATTAAAAAGTCACTTTTACTCCTCATTTTTCATACCATACCTATCACATCATACTTATTTACTAATAATCTATCCATCAAATCCTACTTTTACACATCACATCAAAGGATATTTTTGGAAATTCAATACCAAAATACATTCCCCTTAAATCTCTTCAAAAAACAAAACATCACATGTTTTACGGGACGGAGGGAGTATTAGTTTTAAAAAGGAAAATCCAAAACATGGGAGATTCGGCTTGAGGGTTAGATTAAGTTGGTGCATTTTTTATTTTTTGTTTAGACCCTTAGTAATTACTACAACCTTATTTTTATGGAATATAATAAAGACTTACCATTTTTATTAGTCATAAATGATCGAGGGCGATGCAAAATCTTGGACATTCTATTCATCTTATACGATGGATCAAGATCATTCTTATTCACCAAGAATCGTTCTCACGAGAACTGCACCATATAAATAATAAATATAAAATGTATTTATGGGTGAAAAGATTTTTTATAATTATATTATTTTTTCTATTTTAGTCCAATTATATATTGATTTTTAAATTTTGTAATGTAGTTATTGAAATTGTATTAATTGTTTGTGTTTTAATTTTACATTATTATTAAAAAATACTCTCTCCGTTCTCAAAAACACTCTCTTTCATTTTTTTTCACTTCCAACCAAACACTTCCACTTTCTATTAAAAAACCACTTTACCCATTTTTTTTATCATACCCTACCTATCACATCATACTTTTTCTCTAATAATCTATCCATCACATTTTACTTTTACTCATCACATTAAGGGCAAAATTGGAAGTCAAATACAATTTAATACTTTCTTATTTTTACACTTTTTTAAAGTAGGAACTCTTTTTTAGAACGGAGGAAGTACAAACTAATTTAATTTTAAGATATCTTTCTATTTAGCAGGAAAATCATACCGCCCAAAATTTTACGCGTGAACAGTGAAAAATTGGCCGCAACCCGCCCGCTCAACTACAACTCATTAATCAACCGCTCACTTCTCCATTTTCCTAACTAATCGCATCGAACAGCGTTTTCGATTAACGTTAGCGTTTTGGATATAATTTTAATGGTGTAGATTAATTCTGAAAACGCTAACGCTAAAAGCTACCGTTGGATAGCCTTTTCAAAACGCTAACGCTAATCTCTAACGCTGATGCCAAACGGGCTCTTCTTCCCCACTTCCTCAATATCAAAGCGTCTTCCTTTTCCCGTCTGCTACTATGCTTCATAATTTGGCTACGGGTAAAGCTATTTGTACCCCATGTTTTGTACCTCACTTTGTACCCCGTAGCTTTGCACCAACACTTTGTGTTGGTGTAAAACTAATTTTTATTAATGCACTAACACTTTGTGTCCGTGTAAATTTTTGTTAATGCACTAACATTTATGTCGGTGTAAACCATCAAAATGTTTGTGTATAACTGCGGTGTACAAATGAGGTACAATTTGTGGTGTAAGTGTAGCATAACACGCTAGAAGGTTGTCGGTTCGCTAGTGGAAGCCCGTGGATCTATTTGTCGTCACTTTATGGAGAAATCGGTACCCAATCGAAGAACAAGAAAGGGATAGATTCACTTATTTAGGTAACACCCTTTTGTTGTTTCTATTTTAATTTCTTTAGATTAAAATACATAATTTATTTAGGAAAATACTGCACCCGGTATTTTCCTAATAGATTAAAATACACACGGCATTAATTTTGGTAACAATCAGGAATACACACGGTATTAATGCTGTAAATACACATGGTATTATATTAATTTTGGTAGTTAAATAAAAACGCATTAAATACACACGGTATTTCCCTTTTTTATCTCGAGTAATACACATGGACTAATAATAACCGTAGATTAAATGTAATAGATTAAAATTGACGGTCCATAGATGATAGTCATTGGGCGGTAAAAAGCATGGGGTATAATTCCCATGCTTCTAAGAATAAGATGATATCGAGATATAATTGAATCTCCCAATAATAAGGGCCAACTGTTATGATCAGTGGCGGAGCCAGAATACGATTGTTGGAGGGGCACCAACTACATTACATTACAAGGTTCCAAGGGAACACCAAAAAAAATTTCCCAAGACAACATAAAATGATAAAAGGATGTGCAAATATTTTTCCTTTCTAGGATGACAAACTTTTTACTCCGTATCTAATAGGGTATACTACGTATAAAATTTGACCATTATAATAATTCCAAATAAAATAATTTGGGTCTACATTTTGATCATCAATACATATACAAGTAATTTTTATAGATACTAAGTATGGAATAAATATTATAAAAATTTGAAATAGAATATATTAAAATTGCATCTTAAAAATTAATCTAATTATATTAAATTTACATTATAAGTAAAATGATTCTTTTTGAAATTTATAGTCCAAACTTGTAAAAGAGAATAAAAAAATTAAAAGAACTCTTTGGAGACTGTTAAATGACAATTACCATTTAGTGAGCTCGAGTGAACGCTGAGCAAAGTAAATCTTCTTTTAAGCATTAAAACAATGAGAATTCATGTCAAGGAACCAACTCAACCAAAAGCTCAAGCTTGTGGTTGTGGCCCAGGAACAGTTATTTATATTCTAACACGCCCCCTCACGTGCAGGCGTAGTCTTTTTCGAGCCTTGCACGTGAAACCTTAATGTTTTTTTTAAATTGGGTGGCGCTGAGTTTCGAACCCGTGATCTCTTAGTCAACGGGGTTCTGATACCATGTCAAGGAACCAACTCAACCAAAAGCTCAAGCTTGTGGTTGTGGCCCAGGAACAGTTATTTATATTCTAACAATTCACCATTCAACAAAACAAGTTACTCCGTATTCAACATTTGATGAGCAGTTGAGCACTCCGTATTTACTAATTAAAGGATTAAGGCTCCGTTTGGTACACGGAATTCAAACTATGGAATTGGAATTAAGATTTCAATTCCAATTCTGGTGTTTGGTAGCACAAAAATTATGTGGATTTGAAATAGATAGTGCAAAAAATGAATTGGAACTGGTGAATTCAATTCTATGGAATTGAATTCCATGGAATTCCAATTCCAATTCAATTCCATTTCCATCAATTCCGTATACCAAACGGACCCTAAAAATGAATTGAATTGTTCTTAACCTGAGATTGGTGGACGGAAGATGCAGCGGTGCCTGGGTGGAGTAGCTGGGTCCGACGTAGCGGCGTCCGGCAACGGCTTTACTGCAGGGGGTAGAGCCGCCGGGTTCGTGCGTCAAGGGGAAGAGGTATGCGGTTTGAGATCCGAAATTCCAAATAAACTCCTTTATTGATTTTTTTAAGAAATATCCTAAATTTAATTGGAGCAAGAACTAATTAAAAAACTCATCCTCAAAACGACGACGTTGCACTAAGTTTTTCTTTTTAAAGAATTTCAAATACAATCAAAGAATAACGAGAAGGAAGAAAGGAACTGCTACGGCAGCATCACCGGTGGGGCACCTCTTCGTCGAAAGGATACAATCGCCAGCTCACACTTCTTCACTGGACATTCGCTGGGGGGGCACGTGCCCGGACAGCCCCCCCCCCCCCCCCCCCCTTCCTCCGCCCCTGGTTATGATTCTCCGTAATGTCCAGTCAATGCTATCCCTCCGTCCATAAATAAATTTCTCGTTGCATGTTACAATGTTTGACTAAAATTATTTTCAAATCATTTTATATGAAAAATGGTATAGAATTAAAAAATAAAAATGACATACTCCCTTTGTCCAAAATTAAAGTTTCCATTTGACTTGGCACGGAGTTTAATACTCCGTAAAACTTAAAATTTACTATGTGATAAATTTTTTGAAATTATTTTTTTGAAATAAATCCTGTATTTAATAAATATTTATACTTCCTCCGTCCCATAAAAGTTCCTATTTTGAATAGTAGTTAGTCAAACATTTCCACGCTTTGACTACAAATTGTGAGAAAAGTATATTGAATTATAAAATAAATTTAATATAATTGGATTCATCTTAGGATCTAGTTTTGATATCTCAAATTTTTTTAGCATTTTTTTATTTAGATTATTTTTAATTTATGGTCAAAGCGTGTAACTGTTTGACCAATTTATGGTCAAAATGAGAACTTTTTTGTGGGACGGAGGGAGTATGTGATAAAAAATTACTCCGTATAATACTATTTTGAAAATTGTTTAAGTTGATAAAAATTAAAATAAAAATGTCAAATAGATCAAATAAGTATTAACACATCCTTAGAGAATGTATATCTATCATGTGCCAAATGTAATTTTTTAATTAAACTTTCACTTTGTTTAGTTAGTTGAATGAATATATAATCAAGATGCATGTATGAAAAAATTTAAATATAATAGATCTTTTGAGATGATGGATAATTTTAAAAATTATACGCAACATTGTTTTTTAATATATAAATCTTATATAAATTTTTTTAAAATATCAAAAAGTCAATGCATATTTAAAAAGTATGTTAAAACAATGAAAAATCAATATCAATATCAATATCAATATGAATACTATTCTTAAAAGCAGGGAAATTATTTTCCCGCCCAATGCACCGTAATCCTGCACCGTCGATATCAATGTTAGAATATGATCTACGGCTATGATTGGTTGTGTAATATTACCAATTTTGAAGGATATATTAAAGCAAACTTTTGACTAATTCAATGTTACGAATTGAATGCATTGTAATATGACCGAAAAGGAAGGAATGTAACTAATATGTTGACCAATTAAATTGATTACTTGATTGTAATATTAAATTGATTTCAGAATTGATATATGGCCAAAAAGGAAGGGATGAATTGAATGAATCCACCAATGTCGATTGTGAGCCGTTGATCTTTGAGTACATCATCATGATCTATGGTTGATATAAAATACTCCCTCCGTCCCAGAGTATTTGTCCACTTTCATTTTTACACACCATCCAATGTACTTCTTTAATCCATTTTATCTTGTAATTTGTATATTAAAAAATTATAGAAATTATATATTAATAAGCTATATGTTAAGACAAATCAAACAAGATCACACATGACTATATTTAGGCTTACACATTGAGAGAATTTGATGAGTCATAGTATTTAGATGAACAGTTCCAAAAGTTAAAAGTGTACAAAAACTGAGGGACGGAGGAAGTATTACATTAATATACACCTAAACGAGGAAATAAATTTAAAATTGTAAGATTTGAAAAGAGAAATTCGAAGAAATTATTTATTTTCTTTCCATCTGTACATTTTTTTTGTTTTAATTTTTTCTTACCATATTTGTGAATAAAAAAATATAAAAAAATGGAAACAATTTTTGTTTCCATCCAAATTAAATAATGAAAATAGGAAATAACAACAATGGTAACAATCTTAAAAAAGAAAACAGGACAAAACCGTAGGTTATATTGTTTTTTAGTTTTTTTTCATTTTTGTGAATAAAATCAGTAATAATGAACAAATTTAATCTACACCTAAAGGAGGAAATAAATTAAAAACGGTAAGATTTGTAAAGGAAAATCCGAAGGAATTATTATTTTTTTTTCCACCTGTACACTTTTTTTGTTTTAATTTTTTCTTACCATATTTGTGAATAAAAAATAACAAAAATGGTAACAAATTTTGTTCACATCTGGATTAAGTAATGAAAGTAGGAAATAACAAAAATGGTAACAATTTAAAAAAAGAAAGCAGGAGCAAACCGTGAGTTATATTGTTTTTTTTGTGAATAAAATCAGTAATAATGAACAAAATTAATCTACACCTAAACGAGGAAATAAATTAAAATGGTAAGATTTGAAAAGGGAAATCTGAAGGAATTTTGGTCCCTAAATATTGTTGACTTTTGATTTTTTGTCAAAATTGATTTTGACCATCATTTAATAAACTTTATCTTAACTATTGATAAAATAATATTTTTATTAGATATATCTTGTAAAATATTTTCACAGTATTGTCCAATCAAATTTAATATACCATGTAATTTTTATTGGCAAATTTTAAAGTAGTCTTAAAGTTCATGCTCATTTTATTAAATTTAGTATGTGCTGATTTTATAAAAAAAAATTGGACTTTTTACAAAAACAAAAAAGAAAAGAAAAGATCACTTCCTAGTGTGAAAAGTGTGACAAGATTCATATCTTAAACGTGGAATTTAAGATCACGAAGAACAACTCATTTTGATTTAATTTTAGCTCTATGATTGAGAGCTAAAATATACGGAGTAATTATTTGGATACAATTAAGTGAAGAGATAAATATTGATTCAATGTGATTCTCCATATATTTTTACTTTCCATGCAAAATCATCACTTTCCATCTCAAGTGTGATTCAATTAAGTATACATACATAATACCCCGTATGGTAGCATATAGTAATACAAACACTTCCCAGGCCGGCCAATTCGATGCTCGCTCCTCAAGCTAATAATCTCAGAATTGTATATTCGCCCATATACAATTCGGGTTTGGGCCGCCTGCCCATTTGGGCATTAAAGGTTGTCTATATCCGCCTTTTTTAAAGGGCGGGCTGGGCGGGTCGAACGAGCCGATCCTTGTTTGCACAGGTCTAAAATAAACATAAAATTTATATATTTAAAAATTATGTCAAATGCTATATAAACAAGCGATAACAAAAATATTTTATCTTATCAAACAAATAAATAAAAGTTTTAGTAATTTTTAAATAGTGAAATATTGCAATTTTTTCTAACGCCAAGTGCCCCGGTACTCATCAACATAGATCCGCTTTAATTGGGTTGGTCGTTACTTCACTTGTACATTCATTCATTGTGTACCGATGTTATTCTTTTAATACAATTAAATGTTGAATGAAAAAATATAAATGAGAAGAGTGAAATAGTGAATATATATTAAAATAGGACTTTTATGTTTTTTAATTTATTCTTGAAATAGAAGTTAAAGTACATTTAAATTACCAAAAAGTATAGTGAGGTACATGTGTATATTGCTGCATTACCTCCACATTACCAAGTGTCAACTGCTATTTCGGAAATAAAAACATAAAAGTTTTATTTTGATACTTTTTCTTTGTTTTAGTCTTATTTAGGGTAATTTTTCTAAATAAAATGTTTCAATCTCATTCATCAAATATATATAAATAATTCTTTTTTGAGATATTTATTATACAGTTAGAAATATTCACACATCGGGTTGACATCTCGTCTCCATCTGTCTCCAAGATCATCATCACAACATTATTCTTTATTATGTTTACATGTGTGTAGCAAATAAATTAAAACATATCACACGCCAACGATTAAGCTGAGTGAGAATATCTAATGCATCAAACATCCATATAAATAGAATCACAATTCACAATCAAATCATGTATGTGATATCATGCAGATAATATATAGTTTAAATATTCAATATTCATAGCATCGATAGTACTCTTAAACTATTCTTAATCTAAGACCAACTTATATTTAATAACAAAACTCTTAAACTATGGCTAGTTTAAGGCCAGACACAAGAATCAATGACCTATATTCTATGAGTCTATAGGTCACACTCAGAAAACTAATCAGCGGTCTGCTAATTGTCTAGTGGGTGGTACCCCTAGATGGGATATTCCAAATTGTTTGAGGATCCCATATGTATGTTTTAACTCGAGCCACTAAATATACACATCCGCAAGGCCTTACTAATTTAGTCACATCAGGTCTATCTTAGAGGTCTTCTAGATAGCCTAACTTATTTAAAATCATAATTAGCTCAGATATTTAACTACGGTTCAATCAATAATCATCATCATAACATTTAAATGACAAGTAGCGGCCTAGCATCGAGTATTAACAACTAGCTTAACGTCATGCATTAAATAAATTTCTTGAATTAATCAAAACATCATATTTATCTGGAAAAAGATATCCATACTGATTTATAATATAAAGGTAGAAAAATAAAATAGGATTTTACACTTTAAAACTCAGATTTTCCAGTGCTGGAATAGCTCATGACGGTCGACCGTTATTGCCATCATGCTACTGGACAGGCGACGGTCGACCGTTACCTTCCGACGGTCGACTGTTTCTGATAACCTACTTTACCCAAAAACTAGTTGAGAGGCGGTCTGTTATCCTATTGGGTACTAAAATAGTTTCAATCGAGGTATAGTTTTTTGCCCAACTTTCTCGAAATTAAGATGGCTCAAGGCATATTACTAGTGTTGGTTATATCTTTCTAGTTTTTGAGCTAATATATGGTTGACTTAATAAGTTCTTGATTTCAACCTAGCTATAGGTTGATCGTACCGGGTTCGAATTGCTCTTTTGTTTATTCAAAGGACATATTGCATAACTGATAGCTCTTGAGGTTTCAAAGAAGGTATTGACGTGTTGTATCACTAAATTATCATCTCATATTGGCGTAGGACATGTGTTTACTAACATTTGGAAAATGCTAGAAAAATAAAAATAAGGCATGTAAAATTCTAAAAAAATAAAATAAAAAATAAAAACAAAATAAAATGAATGGTAAAAAAGTATGTGGTGTACATTTGGGGTACACCTTAACGGCGGCTCTTTCTTCTCCGAGCGTCGGTCTTTATCCTACACTCATCGTCATCACCCTCTCCATGTCACCTGTGTACCCACCTCAGGCAACTCCGCCCATGAAAAATAATATAATTGTGGGCTAGTATTCCGATGAAAGACTACTTGCGTAGGTTATGGTTGTATTAGAAAACGACTGTAATTCACAACCGATGCATCAAGAGCGGCCTTTGGAATTATGTATGACAATATAGATATATTATCATTGTTAAATTATAATTTTAGCCTTCAAATTAACACCAACATGATAAAAGATTAAAAAAAGACTATTTATTGGAAGATACTCATAAAACTGATAAAAGAAGAACTACCATAGTAATATTTGATAATAGAGAACTAAAAATAGTGAAGCACCCTCTTATAATAGATCAATTATGAAATTTTAGTATTTTACTCTTATATATAAGAAATTATTTAAGTTGTGTTACTCTTTGACCCAATAATATATAAATCTAACTATATACAATGCTAAGAGAGCATTGTGAACAATGTTCCCGCTCTTTTTGCAGCTACAGTGCGGGCTGGCTGGGCTGCTTACTATTGGGCCGAAAATAAGTCCATTATTGCCACTATTTTTAGAGTCTAATGCATGCTAGGTGTGAGACACAATAAAGTAAACAAATCACTTTATTGAGCCACGTGATACATCTCAATTAGACCACCCTTTACATCAAATCAAGAACTTAAAAAGATTTGCACAATCTAAGCATTTAATGTGCTTCCAAATACTTGATTCACAAAGCCATTATATATTCACTATGCGTGAATACTTTTGAATGTAACACCAATTCCTTCTTCCACCATATTTGAGTTCTTTTGCTTCCTTGAGATGGCCGAAAATTCTCAAAGAAATTCTAGGACAATGTTTACTCCGATTTCCGAGCTTGACAACAACCGTTCAACTTGGATCCTCAAGTTAAGGGCTATTCGTGTCTACTTTGTTCCAAGGTGGGCTAGAGGCGGAGATTCTATGGAGATCGCCTTTCACGATGAGCATGTATTATATTCACGAACTTATTTCATTTTTTTATCAATTACATTACTTACATTGTATCACTCAAATTGCAAATGTGTCACTCAAATACTCATAATATCTACCATTTCTATAGGGAACGAGGATTCATGCACATCTCAACCGTCCGGAAAAAAAGAAGTTTGAAAGCCAAATCACCGAGGATGGTGTTTATGCCATTCGAAATGTGCATGTTCACGACAACTATCAAAGTTTGAAAACAACCGCAAATGATAAGCTCTTGGGTTTTTTCAGAGATACTGAAGTGAAAACTTTGAATCGGAATGATTTTCCACGGATCATGTTTGATTTAAAACCATTTCCAGTTCTTCAAAGCCAACCATGTTTGAATGATCAAGTTTTGACTGGTATTATTTCATACAGACAAATTTTAAAACTTCTTCATTTCTTTTTCAAAGGTTAAGCATATTTATTTCTTTAAAATTCGTATGAATGAAACAATATATGAATCTGCCACCACACTTTTTTAAAAAAAAAATTGAGCCCTTCGAAAATTTGTTCAGTTTTTTAAACAGTTTCATACATATGAAAATTTATAACCCGTATTATAAAATATGTCTCAACATCTTTATATCAAAAACAGTTTTTAGATCAATCATACAACTTCCTTATATTAAGAGCTATATTTATGCAGACGTGATTGGAAAGATTGTTGCCCGAACTAAGGTTCAAACGAACATTACTAGAGCCGGAGATCAAAAATTCATGGAAGTCACACTTGAGGATCATGAGTATGCATATAAATATGAGAATAATGTCAATAATAGAAATATAATTTATTCAGATTTGAGCAATGAAATGATACTATAGGGGAAATCGATTGGGATGCACTCTATGGGGAGAGTATGTGGATCGTTTTTTGGATTGTTTAACCCAAAATGCTCAAGAACCGGTGATCATGTTGTTGAGCTTTTGCAAACCACGGCGTTATATGGGTAAATTATTTCTTTTATTTTGTGATTTAAATACTTTAATGATGGATATATATAATATTTACATTGTATGTTTATAGGTACTGTGACCGTATCTTCTGCGTTTCATGTTACGAAGATGCTTTTCGATGGTAACTCTCCAGAGGTCAACGAATTTAGAGCAAGGTATATTTTTAAAAGTATAAAAAGTGAATTAATTTTATATGATGATTACACCTCCTCATCTAAAATTCTTTATGTATCCAGATTACCTCTACAAGTGGATGACGTTGGAACAATTGGAAGTATCGTTTTAACCGCTGAAGCTGATGGGGATGAAGGTGTTATCAAGACTATCACGATCAAAGCACTCTTGGACACTACAAAGGTGACGTGTTAAAAATTCTAAATTTAATGTTCAAAAGTCTTATATAAAAGTCTTAAAATTTGTGTTTGTTGTTTTATAGCCCAGTCCCTACTGGATTGTTGGTAAGATTGCTTCGATAAATGATTTGGGCGACTGGTGCTATTTGGGATGCACCAAATGCAACAAAAAGGTTGTCCCTGATGGTGATAAGTTCAAGTGTACGGGATGTAACACTACCATGCTGCATGGAGTGTACAGGTGAGCATCGTTTAAAAATAATTAAAATTTTATAAATTTTGATGTAATTAGTACTGAAATTTAAATATAACAATACTTTGTGTCTTAGGTTCAAGGTCAATGTTCGGGTCTATGATTCCACCGGTCATGCTTCATTCGTCCTTTGGGATAGGGAGTGCAAGGAAATTTTGGGTGCAAGTGCTTTTGTGCTTAGGGAAATTATGCTTGAGGTTTGAAATAAAGCAATATTCTTTAATTATTTTATTACTGAATCGTCACTATAATCAATAACCAAATAATTCTAACTTATTTCTTATTGTTCTTTTCTTCAGAAAAATATGGACCCAAATTTCATTCCGACAGAGCTTAATCGTTTGCTAGGTGTACGTGGGTTGTTTCACGTCATTTTGAAAGCCGAACTTGGGAGTCCATACTGGAGTGGATCAAGAGCCTTTGGAGTTAGATCGTTGGTCACGGATGCAAAGATAATGAGCAGATTTGAAGAGTTGCTTGAGTGTGAAGAGGAAGGATTTGATGAAGAAAGTGAGGGTCTATGGGCATCTCTTGAGGATTTAAGTGAGAAGGTTCATGAAGTGGTATATTACACATTTGATATATCCAACCAAAAGATTGTTAACATTTGTAAAACATTACTTAATTTGGTTAATTTTTTTTAGATTGCCTCGAATGACCCCAGCTCCAGTCAGAGTGTGAACCAGAAGCATAGAAGGATTGATGACTTGGACAAGACTGACTCGGTGAAAAGAGAGCTTTTTGATGACATCTCAACAAGTCAATGCAAGAAAAGCAAGAAGGATAATCCAAGCCAGTGAACATCGATCAACTGTTATGTGTTTATTCATCAAATGAACCGCCTCAGTTTTTTGTTGTTTTTTTATTTCGGTGGTGGTCTGCTTTTCCTAGGAAACGTCCTAGGAAACTTTAAATGTTTGTTTCTATGAACCACCTCTGTTTTTTGTTTTTTTGGTTTATTTCGTGGGTGGTCTACTTTTCCTAGGCGACGTCCTAGAGTGTTATAAATGTTTATTTCTTCATGTTAATGTTTGATTTGCGTTAAAAATTATATTTTCTACTTTACGTTTAACCTTATATTTTCTACTTTACCTATGCATCGTTGAAAATGGCATTAAATAGTATATTCCTATATTTGCATCATCGTACGTGAACATTTCTTTCTGGTCCTTATATATAATAAGTTTGTTATTTATCAAAAATGAAAAGATCATGCATGTACCATGTGTAGAGAAAATATTAACCACTTTAATTAATCAATTTAAACATGCAAATATACATTTGTAATACAATCCTAAAAAACGTATATAGTGACATACGATGTTAATTTGTTTTATAGATATTCAATGATTTTCAGAATTTAAATTATTTAAAATTTGTTTCAAATAAAAGACGCCTGAAATGTCATTCAAATAAGAAATACCATCAATTCAATATAAAGTAAAAATATTATTTAACTTTATATTTGATTACTAAAACAGATTATTTTTAGCTATATATATATTAATAATAAATTATAATTATTATTATACAAACATAAAGTGAATTAATATAATATATAGCAAAATTAACTTTGTGTAAATGTGATATGAAATTGGCTACAAGTGGTGATAACTTTAATTCGTAATAACTGTTCTCATTTAATGTGAGTAATGATGAAGATATGCAAAGAGATTAGAAAATCTACTTATTGTGCTGCCCAATGTGCAATAAATGTTGTACTTATCACACCTAATTGAAAATAATAAAATAAAGACTATCATTTGAGATGGGAGCCGTGTAAAAACTCATGAGTTAACCAAAGCCTTTCTTTTCAATGACATTTATTACGCAAACATATACTCCGTATCAATGAAGGGTTATGCTACACTTACACCATAAATTGTACCCCATTTATACACCGCAGTTATACACAAATATTTTGATGGTTTACACCGACACAAGTGTTGGTACGTTAGCAAAAATTTACAAGAACATAAAGTGTTGGTGCATTAAAAAATTAGTTTTACACCAACATAAAGTGTTAGTGCAAAGCTACGGGGTACAAAATGGGGTACACTCCATATGATACAAATAGTTTTACCCATCAATAAAAAGTCAGTTTAAAAAACACACCTAGAGCCACACGCCTCTAATGTTAGTCTTTATTTTTATAAACATAATTTTCTTAAAATTTAATTATATTTAAAATCATAAAAAATACTCCGTATTTCTTAAAATTTTCTTAAAATACTCCGAATTAAATATTATTCAATAAAATTTAATTACATTTAAAAGTTCTTAAAACTTACGAATTGTGAGGTTCAAACGTGACTGTATTTCATAGATATTCAATATTTAAAATAATAAAAAATCTTTAACAATTACCGTTAAATGAATATTAAAAAATTATACTTTAATAAAAAAATTTATATATTTCAAGATGCGTGCATATTCCAATGAAAAAAATTCCTTTTTGTTTAAAAACTACATTTTCTATAAAAAATATATCTCTTTTTTTGACATTGTGTGTTAAAGAATTTATATCTGATAAGAAATCATAATTAATATTTTAAAAAATATGATTGACCCAATCCATGTACCGTGTAATGAAAAAAATAATTATACTTTGATCAAAAAATTGCATCACATTCCAAATTGTGTGCATGTTCAAAATTACTCCGTAATACTTATCATATAAAATCACCTACAATTTGTGATGGCTTTGTAAAGAGTGTTATCATTTAATGTGAGGGTACATCTATTCTTACTAAGCATTTTTGATAGCTTCATTAATGATGAAGATATTTAAAGAAAATAGAAAATCTAAGTGTGTGGCCCAAGGAGAATATTGTGCTACCCAAGGTGCAATAAATGTTCTACTTATCACCTAATTGAAAATAATAAAATAAAGACTCATTTGAGATGGGTGCCGTGTAAAAATGCAATGAGTAACCAAATCCCTTCTTTTAAATGACAATTATTACCCACACATATATCAATAAAAAGTCAGTTTAAAAAACACACCTAGAGCCACACGCCTCTAATGTTAGTCTTTATTTTTATAAACATAATTTTCTTAAAATTTAATTATATTTAAAATCATAAAAAATACTCCGTATTTCTTAAAATTTTCTTAAAATACTCCGAATTAAATATTATTCAATAAAATTTAATTACATTTAAAAGTTCTTAAAACTTACGAATTGTGAGGTTCAAACGTGACTGTATTTCATAGATATTCAATATTTAAAATAATAAAAAATCTTTAACAATTACCGTTAAATGAATATTAAAAAATTATACTTTAATAAAAAAATTTATATATTTCAAGATGCGTGCATATTCCAATGAAAAAAAATTCCTTTTTGTTTAAAAACAAAATTTTCTATAAAAAATATATCTTTTTTTTTACTATATATAAGACATTGTGTGTTAAAGAATTTATATCTGATAAGAAATCATAATTAATATTTAAAAAAATATGATTGACCCAATCCATGTACCGTGTAATGAAAAAAATAATTATACTTTAATCAAAAAATTGCATCACATTCCAAATTGCGTGCATGTTCGAAATTACTCCGTAATACTTATCAGATAAAATCACCTACAATTTGTGATGGCTTTGTAAAGAGTGTTATCATTTAATGTGAGGGTACATCTATTCTTACTAAGCATTTTTTATAGCTTCATTAATGATGAAGATATTTAAATAAACTAGAAAATCTAAGGGTGTGGCCCAAGGAGAATATTGTGCTACCCAAGGTGCAATAAATGTTCTACTTATCACCTAATTGAAAATAATAAAATAAAGACTCATTTGAGATGGGTGCCGTGTAAAAATGCAATGAGTAACCAAATCCCTTCTTTTAAATGACATTTATTACACACACACACACATTTATTAACCACGTTATATTAGTAAGATTTGTACACTGTGCAGTAAATAATAATACCCCATTCCTCCTTGAGCCACTCACCTATCCTAATAATAGGGTTTAGTTTCATTCATATAATGGACTATAAGGCATGCCAACTATATTAGTCTTTCCCTCTAGCTTACACATTTATTACTCTATCTCCCAACCAACTCCTCCTTGAAGTTGATTTTGAGCATTCAAAGCTAAGCTAGCATTCAATTCTTATTCTCTAAGGTAAGTAAATCACATTCACTTAATTTAAATTGTTTTTAATATAACAAGCATGTTTTTGAAGTATTATTCTTAATGTTCCAAAAAAATTTTTTAAATAAATTGTACAAAAAACCGTGGACTGAAGAATAAGCCACCAAATTTGAAATTTTCTTTTTAAAAAACCACATAGTTAAGTTATGCACTGAAAATATGCAGTTTCGAGTTTTGAATAAAAAAAATTCATAATGGCTTTTATAAAATTAATTTGGTGTGCTTCAATTAATGACAATATGGGATTCAAAACAGGATACCTGAAGTCCTCTCTCCCACGCAATGAGAAAGCTTACCAAATCTGAAAGAATATTTTCAATGCATGATTCAGAACCAGAATCAGACAAAGGTAATCAAGTTGTGAATAAACTAATATATTTATTTTTAATTATATAGCTATATTTATATTACCTGTTTTAAAACTACTGCACACTACCTTTGATAAATATGTAAAAATTTAATAACCTGCAAAAACAATTCAGTGTATGTGCAATTGAACTTTTAACATGTTCAACCCTTCAATGAAACATGTTCAATAAGATTCAATGGAGGTTAATGTATACATACTCCCTTTTTTGAGATTATTATTTTTTTTACTAAAACATGTTACTACCTTAATGCTCTTGAAACATAAATTTAAGCTCAGATTGTGATGTAATTCATTTTTTATTATAAATAAATAAATGTAGAAAATATATTCGTAATACACACAACTTTCATTTCTGTAGTTAAGTATTCCTTTTAAGAAATATTTTTATAAAGGTTTGATTCTAGCAATATGTAACAAAATAAAATATATCAGTTTTTCCCGAAAATCTATAACTTATAAAATCTATAAGTTATTTAAATAAGGGTTTTAATCGGAAATTTTTTTTAATTTTAAGGACTACATTTGGAATTTTTTAATCACTAAAAAATCTAAATTGCAGATTTATAGATAGAGAATAATCAATCAAATTTAATATTTTTCGGTCAATATGAAATCACAGATCTGAATTTCTAAGAACAAATTTACAAAAATCCTTGCAGGAAGTTTTCTAAAAGAATTAAGAGATCCAGTGCAAATTGGTTTAGTTACTCGAATCATGTTAAAAAAACAGATTTCACTTTTTAAATGGAAATTTCTAATAAAAGTGGGCCAAGAACATGCATGTGGGGTGAAGATCTAAACATTTAACAAGGAAGACAAAGGGAAAATAAACGGATCTAAAATTTCCTAATAATCTGTGAAAATAGGGAGTATTTGGTCATGAAGAAATTCAAATGCAAAAATAAAGAATGATTTTCTCAGAGATTACCCCATATTTGAAATAACATGCCGTCGTTTAAGGATCAGAGATTCAAATCGCCGCCGTTCAATCCAAATAAATATCTGTAGTATCCTTATCTAGATAAATGTTGTGAGGCGTAAGATACGACGGGAAATATTAATCGCCGGCAACTGGAGTTCTGTAAACTCCATCGCCGGCGATTGAAACTTTTCTAGAGAGATGAGAGTCGGCATGGGAGACGGCGGTAGATCTGGAAGAGTGCGGTTGTGATAGGTTTATCCGAATATAAACCTAAGTCGGGCCAGTAGCGGGTTTTGGGCTGTGGGTTATTTAAAAATGTTGGATAAGGCCTTTTTAATAATTAAATTTTAAAATTGGGCCAAAACATTGGGCTGATAAATTACACTTTGGCCAAATTAATTAATAAATGGTTGTTGTATGTGAAGAGAATTCTTTATACTCCGTATTTTATAAATAAATAGAATTTTTTATTTACATATATTGAAGATGTGTTGGATTTAAAAAATCTCACCAACTTATTACATTTTTTTCGTATGTGAGGAAAAGTTTTTATCTATTATTAATAAATAAATTTTTTATTTACATATATAGGAGGAATTGGAAGTTTAGATTAACCATGTTACAAGTGTAAGAGTAAAGAAGATTCACTTGATATGGAAATGTGTTGGATTTGCTTTTCTGTTTCTGGTCATCTTCGCTGTCTACAAATTGGTGATGTTGGATGGGGTTTCTATTTTATTTGTGATGTCTGTGCCGTTTCTCCACCTCCACCAACAACTTCCGAACCAATGTTGACTACACCAATTCCGCCGCCTTTGCCACTTTTGGTGCCTGTTCCGCTGACGATGGAAATGACACTTGCACCGCCTACATTGAGAAGATCTAAACGTCTTAAAACAGCAAATAAAAAATATTTTAATGAGACGTATGTTACTTATTGAAGGAGGAATCATGTATTGGATTATGTTCGGTGTTTTTCTTTTTTGTACTAAATTCCATGTTAGCTACCCTTAAACTCTCTATTACGATCCTCAATGAATGTATAATGATCTAATTATTATATGATGTATGCCACTGTTATTGACATCAATGAATGTATTTCAAGATATAATATCCAATGGCTGCTACATATATTGTAGATTTTTTTATGATTTTTATTCCTGTTACAAATATCTTATGTTCACTTATTAAGAATTTATTTATTTATGTCACTTATACTATTTGACTATTTTTTATTTCTATTACATTTACCTACATAGAAAATGCAACAAGTAGCCCTTTCAGAGATAAATCAAGATCCTTTCAGAGAGACTCGAATATCTACACTCCATCCCCTCTTAGCAACATAACAAATGGTATATGTTTCCATACGATATTGATTCTTATGTATGAGCTAAATATTAATTTATGATTAAACTTATCCGTTTATTTTATTTTAATTACAGTTAGAGTTTGTACGCCGTTTGATCGCTTCTCTTCGCCTTCGTCATGCTCTATTAATGCATCCATTGAGGTAGTACGTAACCTCGATAATCTAAGTGTACCTCAAAGTGGTATTACACAAAGAAAGGTTTGTTCTATAAGAAAACGACCATTTGACGTAGGTACGTTTCATTTTACCTTTGGAATCCTATCTTTATTGTTTTAAGTACATTAAGCGTTAAATACTATTCATATATTTCAATTATTATATTATATGCATATTAAAATGCACAGTGAATGAAGAGATCAGTACTCCTTTACCTCAAACTGCTTTCATAAATGACTTTGTTACACAATCTTGGGCGGTAGATTCAGATTTGCGTCCTGATAATAATGATATGATTCATGAAGAAATTGTTCGAGATTTGGATATGGACTTTATTGATTCATTAGACACCAACCGTTCCTCATGTGTTACGACCTCAAGCAAAAGGGTTTTTCAAGAAGTCAATTTTTGGGACATTGGTGATTGTAGTTACAACTGTAAATGCTGTAATGCATACTTTTGGCTAGAAGAGCGTTTGACAAGTCATTCTACCAAAAAGGATCCTAAGTATTCCCTTTGTTGTAAGCACAGAAAAATTAAATTAGCTCCAATCAAAGAAGCACCGATGCCTCTAATGGAATTCATATCTGGAAGGGATGCAGAGAGTAGACACTTTCAAACAAATATTCGATCATATAATTGTATGTTCTCTTTCACGTCTCTTGGTGGACATATTATTAGAGATGAAACTCCGGGTAGAGGACCTCCTGGTTTTAAGCTAGGCGGGCAAAATTATCATCGAATTGGAAGCTTATTACCAACTCCTGGAATTGTTCCGAAATTTGCGCAATTATATATTTATGACACGCAAAACGAAGATTTCAATAGGATCATGTCTGTGAGGTATATATTATGTGAAGCTTAATTTTACACTATTTCACGTTGGACACAATAGTCAGAATCATACTTCATTATCCTAAAAACAATTTCTATATTTCCTCCATATATTAATTTCACCATTATGTATAGGAAAGAAGAGAATGTGCATTCATTACATGTCGAGATTGTTGCCAAGCTCAGGGAAATGTTGGATACTCACAATGTATTGGTCCAGTCCTTTCGGATGATTGGCCAAAGGATTAGTGAATCCACGGATTTAGAATTCAAATTGAAGTTAATCGGGAGGAGAACTTCAGATCCAAGGGTTTACAATTTACCGTCTGTTGGTGAAGTGGCAGCTTTAATTGTAGGAGATCTTGACCACGCTCTAGGAGAGAGGGATATTGTGGTCCAAACTCATTCCGGGCCGTTGAAACGGATAAGTGAGTTGAATGTGGCATATCTGAGTCTTCAATATCCACTATTGTTTCCTTATGGCGATGATGGATATCGAGAGGATATTCCTTTTGTTGAGAATACACTGCTAAAGGTTGGGGGTCGTAGAAGTGTTAGCATCAGAGAATTCCTCTCTTATCGTTTACACGAAAGGGATGATGAAAGTTCATTCATCTTGCGATCACGACGACTTTTTCAGGAGCTTTGTGTTGATGGTTATACAATGGTTGAGTCATCCAGGTTGACGTACATTAGCACGCACCAGAAAAAATTACGTTGTGAGATGTACAATAGGTTTTCAGATTCTTTGGTGCAAGGTGACAACGATACGTCTACCAAAGGAAAAAGAATTATTGTACCTCCTACGTTTGTTGGCGGTGCCCGTTACATGATTCAAAACTATCAAGATGCTATGACAATATGTCGTTGGACTGGCTATCCAGATCTCTTCCTAACATTCACTTGCAATCCAAAATGGCCAGAGATTGAACGTTACTTGCGTGGAAGAGATTTAAAGGCTGAAGATCGTCCAGATATTCTTTCTAGGGTCTTCAACATGAAACTAAATGGATTAATACGAGACCTAAAGAAGAATAAGATTTTTGGAAGAACTAGAGGACGTAAGTTATTTTCTCTATTTAGTTTATACTCAATCTAATTTATTATAATTACAATATCTAATATAATTCGTGTCCCCTCTTTTAATTGCAGTTGTTTATACTGTCGAGTTTCAAAAGCGTGGACTCCCACATGCCCACATTTTATTATTTTTGGGTCAAGAAGATAAATTCCCCACGCCAAAAGACATTGATCAAATCATATCTGCTGAGTTGCCTGATGAATTGAATGAGTCAAGATACTTCAATGCTGTTCGAGATTTTATGATTCACGGCCCGTGCGGCTCAAATTCACCAAACTCACCCTGCATGAAGGATGGAAAGTGCTCTAAATATTTTCCAAAGGAATTCAACGAGGAAACTAATATTGACGAGGATGGCTATCCAAAATATCGACGAAGGAATAATGGACGAACCATAATTAAGAACAATGTTGAGTTGGATAATAGGTTCGTAGTCCCGCACAATAGATATCTGTTGATGAAGTACGGTGCTCACCTAAATGTTGAATGGTGTAATCAATCGCGGTCCATCAAATATTTGTTCAAGTACATCAACAAAGGCCATGACCGCGTCACTGCAGGATTTTATGCTAGCACACAAAGCGGAGAGAAAGAGCAGACAAAAACTCCAAATGAAGTTAAAATGTATTACGACTGCAGATATATCTCTCCTTACGAGGCAACTTGGCGAATATTTGGATTTCCAATACAATATAAATGTCCAAATGTTGAACGCTTAAGCTTTCACCTTCCTGGTGAACATTGGATTTTCTTTGAAGATGATGATGATGCAAGTGATGTTTACACTCGAGAGAGCATAAAAGAGAGTAAATTTCTTGCTTGGATGAAAGCAAATGACAAATATCCTCTTGCAAAGACGCTAACATATGCCGAGTTCCCGCAAAAATTTGTTTGGAAGCAACCTAAAAGAGAGTATGTACCTCGACTAAGAGGCTTTGCTATCGGACGTGTTGTATACGTCCCACCAGGCTCTGGTGAGTCTTATTATATGAGAATTCTCCTAAACATAGTTCGAGGTCCGACATCCTACGAAGATTTGAGAACTGTCGATGGTGTAATTCACAACACCTATCGTGATGCATGCTATGCTATGGGTTTACTAGACGATGACAGAGAGTACATCGATGCTTTTAAGAAAACAAGTTCTTGGTGTTCAGCCAAACAGCTGAGATTCTTATTTGTAACACTATTAACAAACGAATCAATGTCTAGGCCAAAACATGTCTGGGAACAATGTTGGGAATTCATGGCTGATGATATTCTACATCGTCAAAGATGTCTTCTTGGTCATCAAGGTATTATGCAACTAATATTATTAGTATTTTAAAACACACTCTCTTTGATTAACTGTACTCATCTCATCCACAGGTTTAGTCTTAACCGAAGATCAAATAAAAAATTATGCCTTGATCGAGATAGAGATGTTACTTAGGATGCGAGCTAGGAGTCTTCGAGATATTGTTGACATGCCTTTCCCCAATCTAGACGCAGCTTCAACGACTCACAACAGATTAATTCTTGACGAATTACAATACGATCGGAATGCATTGAAAGATGAACATCATAGGATGATGGGACAGTTGAATGAAGAACAACGACACGCTTACGAAACAATAATGGAATCCGTCGATTCGGCTCAAGGGAAGATTTTTTTCGTTTATGGCTATGGTGGTACAGGCAAGACTTTCGTCTGGAAAACGTTGTCTGCATGCATACGTTCAAGAGGAGATATTGTGCTAAATGTTGCTTCGAGTGGTATTGCCTCTTTATTGTTACCCGGGGGAAGAACTGCTCACTCGCGCTTTGGAATTCCTATTAATCCCCATGAAAATTCCACATGTAACATTAAACAAAAAACACCTCTTGCAGACTTATTGGTTATGAGCAAGCTTATAATTTGGGACGAAGCTCCAATGACCCATAAATACTGTTTTGAAGCCGTGGACCGAACTCTACGTGATTTAATGAGTGTAGTTTGTCCAACAAATTCGACCCTTCCATTTGGAGGAAAGACAATTGTGTTTGGGGGAGATTTTCGACAAATTCTACCCGTCATACCTAAAGGAAGAAGGCAAGACATCGTCAATGCTACGATCAATTCTTCGTATTTGTGGAAATATTGCACGGTCTTACGCTTGACAACTAACATGCGCTTACAACACATGTCTCGCGATGGCAACTTTGACAGCATGAGAGAATTTGCTGAGTGGATTGCAAGTATCGGTGATGGTTTTGCTGGGGGAGAAAACGATGGAGTTGCCGAGGTTATTATCCTAGAGGATATGTTGTTAAAAACTATGGATGATCCAATTGCATCTATAGTAAAAGCAACTTATCCAGACTTTAACAATATTGCAAATGATCCAACATATTTGCAAAGTAGAGCAATCTTGGCACCAACGCTAGAAGTCGTGGATGAAATAAATGAATATATGACGTCCTTAAACAATGTTGGAGAAGCAAAAACTTACTTGAGTTCTGATGCAGTGTGTAAGTCTAATTCAAGCGTAGACTTCTTGACGGACATGCATTCTCCTGAGTTTTTGAATAACATACGAGCTTCTGGTGTGCCAAACCATGAGTTGAAGTTAAAGATTGGAACACCAATCATGTTGCTGAGGAATATTGATCAATCTTCAGGTTTGTGCAATGGGACCAGGTTGATTGTTACTAGACTGGGCAATCATCTTATTCAAGCTACGGTGCTTACGGGGAAAAATATTGGACAAGAAGTTGTTATCCCACGGTTGTTGCTTACACCGTCAGATACCAGGATTCCTTTTAAGTTTCAAAGGAAACAATTCCCAGTAATGATTTCATATGCAATGACAATTAATAAAAGTCAAGGGCAATCATTGTTGCATGTTGGGCTTTTATTGAAGAAGTCAGTTTTCAGCCATGGCCAGCTTTATGTAGCGCTTTCACGTGTCACAAATCGCAGAGGTTTAAAGATCTTGATATGCAATGAAGACCCAAATAAGATGAACCAAACCGCCAATGTAGTTTATAAAGAAGTTTTCTAAAACTTATAATGTAATAGTTTCACAATATATATCATTCATATTTCCTGCACTGAAATATTTCATATTATAGTCTTATGTTAATTTAATCATATTGAATTCCAACGACAATACTTTCACTGATTATTTAGTTTTTAATTTGGCCGTGCAACGCACGGGTTCGAGTCTAGTATGTATTAAATTATAATATAAATTTAGTAAAATATAGTGTTGATATAACAGATTTTTATACTACGACTTTAGTAAAATTCAATTATTTAGCACTATACTTAATTGTTATGCTTTTTTTTAACAAAGTATAGTCCATATAAAAAAAATATGGTGAGAAATGAAACATTGTAATACTTTTTATTAATCTCAATTTATTGAAAGAAAAAATAGACATAAAAATACATGTCTCGACCAAAATTATATTCTCGTCATCTCATTTTAAATTGAATATTTTTCTTTTTTGTCCGTCTCAAAATAAGTTAAATGTTTTTTATT
The DNA here is from genome assembly GCA_003260385.1 of Cuscuta australis. Classification (NCBI taxonomy): domain Eukaryota; kingdom Viridiplantae; phylum Streptophyta; class Magnoliopsida; order Solanales; family Convolvulaceae; genus Cuscuta; species Cuscuta australis. The sequence continues at coordinate 1,785,454 of NQVE01000098.1, read as the reverse complement.
TTAGAAAATATTTAAAGGTAAAATACCTAAATTATTCCTAAAATAAGTCACTCATCTCCACCTTATCTTCTCAGTCATTGTCAATGGTAAAGACATTTTTGGAAAGTCAGAATAATTCTTTTTCTTCCTTAAATATGTCTTAAATTTAAAACGGACAATATTAAATTAGAGGGAATATATGAATAACAAAAATGATGTGTGACAATGTGACTAACGATAGATGATAATGGAAAGAAATATTTATGGGATCCGAGTGTTATGTAACAATTAATGGAGGAGAGAAGGACTATCATTCTATCATTGATGGAAGAGAGGACTATTGTAAATTTTAAGTTGTGCTTCTAATTTATGATAAGACAAATATGGTTAAATATATTTTTAATTTCTTTAAAATAGTTAATTTTTTTGTCCATATAAATTTTTTTTGTTAAGTCATCCTTGCAAAATTTTTTATTTTTAAAATGATCTTAAGCATAAGTTTCACTTCTAATTTTTCTAGGAATAAATTACAATAAAACTTAGAAATTTGGAATGTTAATGAAAAAGGTGACATTTGACATGAAAATTATGTTTGAGGTAATTTAAAATCTAAATTAAGATGTTGAGTACAAAATAAATTTGCTATCTCAACAAATTAGAGATGTAAATTATGCTCAATGACCATTTTCAAAGTAAAAAAAAGTATAAAGATGACTTAACAAAAAAATATTCCCTCCGTTCCTAAATAAACTTCCCCTTTTGACTTTTAGAGGATTTAATGGAGGGATATTTTTGTGTTGACTTTCCAAAAATACCCTTGATGTAATGTGTAAAAGTAAGATGTGCTATGTAGATTATTAGTAAAAAGGTATGATGTGATAGGTAGAGTATGAAAAAGTAATGGGTAAAAGGGTTTTTTAAGGGAAAAGAGAAGTTTATTTGTGGACAAAGAAAAAACGAAAGGGAAAGTTTATTTAGGGACGGAGGGAGTATTTTTTAGTGACAAAAAACAAAAATCACCAATTTTACAACAATGACTAAAAATATATTGAAACTCTAAGAGTACTTAAAAGTTTTGAAGTTCGGCTTTTGGCCACTTTGAAAGTTGAATTCTTAGTGAATTTGAACATAGTGCTACCGTTCTAAGAGCTTCAACCATTTTTACTAAATTGGTTTATTATTTTTATATTTTAACAAGTAATTTTTTTTGTTCTATTCTCTAACCATGACTTGTTAATTCATTCTATAACTTTTACTTCTCATAATTTGAAGAACTTTTTATATTTAGCAAGTCAAACTAATTTTTGACAAACTTGTTAAAGTATAACACATCCATTAGTACATAGAAAAATTAATTAGCTTGCTAAAGTAGGATGATGGGTGATATCATAACCCTCATTTTGATTATGATTGGATCTAATCTTTGGATCCACATAATTCGGGTCGGGCGGATCCTGAGGTGGGATTATCGATCTAGAGCCCCAAGGCGCACAGAGAGTTCCATGCGCAGCACCACGTGGCAGGCTGTGATTGGAGATTGGCTTCCGGTCGTCGTTCCAGCCAATCACGTTCCCAATTTACCCTTTGTTCGAATCCCCAAATTAAAGCATTACCTGAACCCTAACCACTCTCTCCCACCTCCCCTCTGCTCAGACGCAGGCCATGGCTCTCTTATTATTGCTCTGAAGTTTTTTTCCAGTGAGTCTTTTTCTTCTTCATTCGATTCTTTGAATACATATAATATACATATATTATATATAAAATCAATCTTATAGCAAACTGTCCCCCAATCCGTCTGTTTCAATTGGGTAGCGTGAAACGGAACCTTTGCCTTTGACGATTGCTGCAAGATGGGGAATTCTTTTTATCTCTTTCTTTGGAAATATTGCTTTGTTTAGACCTGTTATTGTTCGTCCGTTATTGATTTCATCTCCTTCAGGTGAAAATGATGCCCTCTGGATAAAGTTTGTGGCTTCTTTGCCATGAATTTATTGGCTTTTGGTGCATTAAATGAGGCGATTGACTACCTATTTTCTCAGTTTCTCTCATTTTTTGCAATGTGTGCTCTAAAAATGGTTTTTTTTAATAAAAAGATCTGATCTTTCTAACATTGCTAAACTTTAGTTCAAACTGAATTCTGCTAATGTGATTCTTGGTATAGTTGAATAAAATTGAAGAAATCTTAATACAACAGGACCTGATTAAAGATAGAAACTTTTAGATGAATCGATAAGTTTTTGTCTTTTGGGCAGTAGATGCAACAATGCACCAAGGGTAACATTGCGTACATGTTAACCCCTTGACCTCGACATTGCTGGAATTATACTGGGTTTGTTGTTGTTGATACTCTCAATATGATGGAACAATTTGTTTGAACAGTTTACCCTTATTTGCCATGCAAGTTTTGTCATTTGTGAAATTTAAAATATGATATGGTAGACATATTGCAGTGGAGTTATTGACCTTTTTTGGCAATAATAATATTGATACACGTGAAGCAATTAGGCTAGAGATGGTGACATGGTGTTCATGGTGTACCAGTCCGTTCCAAATAATAAGAGCAGTAATAAAACAAGACATTTATCCCATTGAAATGCTCTACACAGTTTGAAGAATTTGAAGAACGGAGCTTCTATTTATTTTGTTGAGTTCCATTCTTAGTTTGCTGGTTTGATGACCTAACCAATTGTCTATTTATAGTGGATTTTGAGACTGATGGTGATTTAAATGGGGAGGTGGTGGTGGGATGTTCTATCATTGATGTTGGGGCTTGTGTTGAAAATTCAATTGAAGATGCATTTCACCATGGACCCGATGTTAGAACTGACCATGACCATTCTGGAAGGGATTTAGTAGCTTCAATAGAAGAAGAAGAAGATGATGATGACGACACAGATACTACTGTCAGTAATTCAGTTTCAAATGAACCTTACGTGGGCCAAGAGTTTGAATCGGAGGCAGCTGCACATGCATTTTACAATGCATATGCAACTAGAGTTGGTTTCATTATCCGTGTCAGCAAGCTCTCTCGTTCTAGAAAAGACGGTTCTGCCATTGGCCGAGCCCTTGTTTGCAACAAAGAGGGCTTCAGGATGGCTGATAGGAGGGAAAAGGTTGTGAGACAAAGAGCAGAAACTAGGGTTGGGTGCAGAGCAATGATTTTAGTTAGAAAAGTTAGCTCTGGCAAATGGACAGTGACCAAATTTGTGAAGGAACACACCCATCCGTTAGCTCCTGGTAAAGGCCGTAGGGAATCAATCTATGACCAATTTCCGGTTCGTTCCCTCTCCTGTATTTTGTGACCTATCTCTTTGTCTTGCGTGTTATATCCTCTTGTCTGAGAATTGTTACTTACCTTATGTTCTTCCATATTGTAGTTTATTGTGTCTGCTTTGTTAAATTTGTTTTTTCTCTAGTTTCAAATTGTTGTTAGGGGCAAGGTTGTGTACATCTTGACCCCCTATACCCCCAACGAATTTGGGATTATCATGGGTTTGTCATTGTTAATCTTATTGATGCAATTTATACATTTACTTGAAAATAATAAGCACTCTCATATGTTAGATGATGTAGTCAATTCAATCGAAATCTATCTAGAAGGGTCAGCCATCCCAAGGTGGCTGGTGCTGGCTTCGTGGTCAAGTGCATCTAGAATTAAATTAGAGGTGGTACCTCATGCACAAGCATTCATTGCCAAAAGAATGAAAAGAGTCATTATCGAGAATGTTTTAGCTTTGGGCAAAAAATGACTAAATTTAAATGACACATTAAACTTCATTTGCTTCTTACCTTTTATGAGGTTTTGGGTACTAAATGGAGCAATGTATCAACATTAAAAAGGAAATAGCCTCTCTGTTTTATAAGGGGTAAGGTTGCGTATATCTAGACCTCCAAACTCCAACAGAGTTGAAAATAGGGATTACGGTGGGTTTTGTTGGTGTTGTTGTAGTAATCGTGTCGGGAAAAAAAAATCAATCACCAAAAATCCAACTCTTGGAAAGGACTTGTTTCTATCAAAGATCCTTGTTTTTAACAGAAAGCTTTAAATATTATAACCGAATCAGGCATCTGGTATTGTTCTCTGCTCTTACTACTGTTATCTGATGATGTTTGTGGTTTTATATGTGTAGAACGAACACGATAAAATTAGGGAACTCTCTCAACAACTGGCAGCCGAAAAGAAGCGCTCGGCAACTTACAAAAGACACCTGGAAATGCTATTTGAGCATATCGAGGAGCACGATCGATACCTGTCCAATAAAATCCAAGATATTGTGGTCAATGTAAGGGAACTGGAGAGTAAAGACCAGCAGAATTGTAGTAGATAGCTAGGGGGATCTCTCTCTTGCCACTCTCATCTCGCATCCGAATAGGGAAGAAGAAGAAGAAGAGATCTCAAGAATGCTACGAACATCGCATGTTTAATTAGGCTCTTGTTTGATATATAAACGTTTTTCTTAAGTTACTCAGTACATGATTTAGAGAGTGCAAGAAGTGTCAAACTCTTGCATAATTCATCTTTTCTGTAAAAAGACAAGAAGAAAAAGAAAATTCCTTGTAAAGCTGCAGCAAATCACAAGTCACATGAAACAGACCACCTGGTATATTGAATGAAAGTGGGATAGAATGAAATGTGTCACTCACAATGTTCTTTAAAGTTTGATTCCCTTTGATGTTAAGCCACATGTGTTGCTTTATTGTCTACAAACACACTTACCTTCTTCTTGCAAGGGGGTGGGGGGGGGGGGGGGGGAGTGATATTCCCACTCCTGTCCCCACCTGGTCACCTAGGATTGATGGTGTGTTTTGTTCCCAATCCTCTCTTTAATTCCCTTTATGTTGGGCACTTTTAAGTTAAAAGTGCCATTGGAATTGTGATCCTTTATCAGGGAAGGGGAAGAAGTATTTATTGGGCTAAAAAAGAAACTTGTGATATTTTGCATTAGAAAGATTAGAGATAGATTAAAGAAACTTATCATATTTTGCATTCCAATTTTAGCCCTTATGAATAAATAAACTTATATTACGGAGTACATTTCTTCTTATTAGTGTTGTTTTCAATTCACGTTGATTACGGAGTAAAAAGTAATGCTCCCATTACAAAGACACAAACATGGAACATTACTCCCTCCCTTTATTTTGCTTCTCCTCATTTACAAAGTAATTTTTTATAGTCTTCAATCTAACATTTTGACAATTAACATTTTGATTTATATACCAAGTATTATTTTATACTCCGTGTTATAAAAATTTGATGGTCAAAAGGAATCTATTGATATTAAATCTAAATCATAATTTATTACTCTTTCAGTTCAACAATAATGTTCTCGTTTGTGTGATGCGATGTTTGACTTAAGTTATTTCCATATTATTTTATATAAAAAATTGTATGAAATTAAAAGATAAAAATTATATATTTAAAAATTACATGAAAAGATCAACAAAATTATAGGTGACATAACTATATTATTTTATCAAATGGGCAACAAAAATATGCCAACAAAGTGAATAAAATTTGCCTTTATAAATAGTGAACAAAGACATTATTGTTGGACGGAGGGACTATATTTTTTCATAATTTCTAGAAAAAATTTTAAAATGATCATTTACTCAAATGAGAAAAAAAAGTGGACGGATGGAGTACTAAATGTGGTTTGAAGCAAAAAAGAAAAAGAAAAAGGGACATACAAAAAGAAAGAAATTACAAAAAGGAATGAACCATAGGGTGTATGAATTATCTCAATAAAAAATATGAAATATAAAAAGTATACTTTACACATATAAGTTTTCTTTTAACTTTTTAATTTTTATTTTTGCTCTTTCTAGTTATTCCAATTTATTTTCCAATTTTTTTATTTGTTTCAGATTTATTTTACTTACCATCTTTTTCTAACTCCGTTCATCTAACCGAAATGAAAAGAGGCCTTAGTGATGTAAACGTATGCTTAGACCTGATCAATGTCTGGGCCAGGCCGAGTTTCAGGTCGGGCCGGATTTCAAGCCAGAGCAAGTTGTTACATTACTAAAGTTTACTAGGCCCGAGATGTAATACTTGCGGGTACCCGTAATTTACATGTAAGGTGGGCCCAAACACTAAAATGCAAGCTCAAACGCTATTTTTTGGGGAGCAACTCCAAGGGGCAGTCTATATTGTAAAATATACATTATATACAATTTAATGTTGTCTTTTCAACACTCCAATGGATAAGGTAAACCAATTGGTAAAATGCAATGCAGTGTAAAAAGTAATCTCCAAAGTGTATTTTTACAAGTTCACTATAGATAGTGGAAAGAATAAAAAATTAATTTTCTTTATTTTTTATCCTTCCCTCTTCTCCATTTTCATATGTACAAGGTATTTATTAAGTCTTTTTAAAAAAATCATTAAAAATAAGTAACTTAAAACAAAAAATATTATAAAAAGTGTATTATATAGAAGATATGGTTGGAGTAAGTATAAAAAATGGAAAAATGTAAAACACTATTGATAGTGTAAAATAAAGTTTCCACTACCAATTTTTACACTACACCTTGGAGATGTTCTTGTTAGAGTATATAACAATCATTCTTGGGCCACAACCACAAGCTTGAACTTTTAGTTGAATTGGTTTCTTGACATGGTATCGGAGCCTCGTTGACTAAGAGGTCACGGGTTCGAAACTCAGCGCCACCCAGTTTAAAAAAAATTAATTAAGGTTTCACGTGCAAGGCTCAAAGAGCTCACGCCTGCACGTGAAGGGGCGTGTTAGAGTATATATAACAATCATTCCTGTGCCACTTTATATAACAATCATTCTTGGGCCACAACCAAAAGCTTGAGCTTTTGGTTGAGTTGGTTCCTTGACATGGTATCAGAGCCTTGATGACCAAAGAGGTCACGAGTTCGAAACTCACTGCCACCCAGATTTAAAAAAAATTAAGGTTTCATGTGCAAGGCTCAAAGAGGTCACGCCTGCACGTGAGAGAGCGTGTTAGAGTATTGAACAATCATTCCTAGGCCACAACCACAAGCTTGAGCTTTTGGTTGAATTGGTTCCTTGACAGTTCTAAGAGATTAACTACAACTATTTTTCCATATAATTAAATACGGAGCAAAATTTAAAGAACAGATATATCAACATCCAAGTTATGAGTGTTTGATTGTAGAAATCTCCTTGCTCTCTGCGGCAGAGATTTGAGTATTTGTTATATTTCTCGCTCTGCTAATGAAACAGCGCATTTGTTAGCACGAACTTTTTATTCTATACAGAGTTTAAATGAGTAGACTAGTTAACACGTAGTCTTCATTTCTTTCTTACTTTAGTCCACCATTCCTTTAAAAAAAATCCTAAGTTATTCTATTTCTAGAAACGGAAAGAAAAACTTTAAGCAAAAAAAAAAGGAATAAGAAAAACATTATTATGGATAATAAGGTATAGTATTCGATTTGTTTCATAAATGTGCTCCACGTTTCTTTTTACTCCTACTGTTTTTTAAAAAGTTCTATGTGATTTTTTTAACCTATTCTACAAAACACTTCAACTTATCCTACCTACAATATTTAAAATACCAAAAAATAATATTTATTCTCAATAGTGAAGAAATGAGGTATATACACATTTTAGATGGGTGGAAATGTTTTGTAAGATGCACAAAAATGATGGTCAAAGTCTTACTATATGTTAAAATAAAAATCAACTTTTTTTACAAAAAATAAAAAAATTATTCGTATTTTTCTCTCTTTTTAAGCATCAATCTCAATTAGATACAAAGTATTTGTAATTTTCTTAAACAATAATACTAATTTTATTGGGCTTGTTTGAAAATAATTTTAGAGATTTGTATTTTGAAAATGCTTTTGTAGTGGGATTCAACTGAGTTGCTATTATTGTATTTTGAAAATGCTTGGCAATTTCAAAATTAATTTATATTTTAAAAATAATATCTAAAATGTTAACACTAATAAAATAGAATATTACAATGGGCCGTTGTGGAAAACTGTGGATGCAATGGATTGACTATACTTGTTGAGCGGTGCACCCATTTCCGAGCATTTGACCAACCCACTTTCTAAGTTTCTCCGTCGTAGTTTCCTTTTTTTTCTACTTTGCCATAAAATAAATATAGTTTTACATGGTCCAATATCATAAAAATTTGATACTCCATATTTTAAAATTATATTTTGTGATAAATTAAATTTACTAAATTTATATTATAATTAATATACTTTTTTTAAAAAATTTACTGCTAGAATATTATACAATTTGACTGAAAAAAAATTCAATTGTAGTAATAAAATATTAGGACAAAGTGAGTAACAAAATGCATATTACAATAGTAATTTACCTTAACATAATTAAATGTTGAAAAGAAGTAAAAAAGGGATAATAATGTATTCGGATTAGAGATAAACTTTGCAAGTCAGTCATATGTTTATTAGACCATGTGTTATGACAGATTTGATAAAGTACCAAGCAAATGCCTCGTAAGTAGTTGAATGTGAGTAAAAAAAATACTACTATGAATATGTGATAAATAATAATTAACCGAGATAGGAGTGTCGTCACTCGTCACCCAGCAAAGAGCAAGGGGCAACGCCCATTCACAACAATGGCGGCATGGTGGGGCAGCGTTATGAGGGTTTGAAGAAGGGGACACACCACTTCTGTCAAGCCCCATAATGAATAACTTTAGTCACCTCGTGACTTTCCCACAAAAAAATAATTTTAGATTTTTTATGTGGTATTGATTGAGATTCAAATTGCGACTTTATATTTGAAATAAATCATAACCATACTATTTGATCACAAAAATTTAAACTTAAACTATGAAGACTTTGTCTAGGAACTCACAATTTCGATTAGTGTTTATAGCGTAAATTAGTTTTGAAAGCACTAAACTTGAATATTACTCATGTTCTTGATTATCTGTACAATTGTGACTTTTTCATTCAAGTTTAAAATCTTTGACCACCAATTAATTAAAATTGATATGGAGTATTAGATATTAATACAAAAATAATTAATTAGTTTTATTTATTGTTTTATACGATTAACATAGGTTAAACGTTTAAAGTAACTAACGGTAAACAATTAAAATTAAATAAATATTTAAGAACGTAAGTAGTAATTTATTTGAACACTAATTCTTACTTCTAATATTGTTGCGAAATAGACCATAACATGACATATTTTATTGTGAGGAGTAGTTTGTATGTAGTTTGTACAAATCTTCTAAGAGCATCTCCAAAGGGGCTTGCTATATGTGGCTTGCTATTGCTTTTTTAAAGCAAATGAATAGTGGTATAACAAGCTACTTTTTGCTCATTTCTCCAATCATGACTTGTTTTATTATACTCCCTCCATCCCATAATATTTACTTATTTTGATCAACGTGCAAAACTCCATAACTTTTAAAATGATTTTATTTACAATTAGTAAAGAAATACAAAATAAAAAATTTATATTTAAAAGTACATCGAAAACTCTGCAAAACAAGAGCTGACAAGAATATTTTATTTTATCAACTGATCAGTGAAAATATGCAAACAAATAAGAGTTACCGAGAGACTGTAATAGCAAATGGATATTTCTTTTTTGAACGGAGAGAGTAACTAACAAATATATTTTGTTCCAATAACCATTATAATACATAAAACACAATAGTTCTTGAATTGTATTTATTCTTGTAAATGTATGTAAAAGTTATTTATATTCTAACAATATGTAATTAAAAAATATAAAATAAAATAAATCAAACAACTCGTCCTATGGTAAAAATCACATTCACATCAAAAAAATAAAAAAAATGTTATACGGAGTATTTGTGGAGTATATATCATTGCAAAAGAAATTTAAATTAAATTTTGTTTAGCTATATTCTAGCATGTTTGTTATAAATAGCAAGTTGTTTTCATTTTTTAGCAAGCTAGTCAAATTTTGAATAACCCCTTGGAGCATGAAATTTTGTATATGCTTGTCAAATTATAACATATAGCAAGTCATTTTGTTATGGTTGGAGATGCTCTAAGTAAAGACATAAATCTCGAATTGGATAAGATGTGGTTAATTTGGTGATGAAGTAAATTAAGGTCCCATTTGGCATCAGCGTCAGAGATTAGCGTTAGCGTTTTGAAAAAGCTATCCGACGGTAGCCTTTAGCGTTAGCGTTTTCTGAATTCATCTGCACCGTTAAAATGTTATCCAAAACGATAACGCTAATCGAAAACGCTGTTACCAAACAAAGCCTAAACTTTATCAATCCAACAATCATTAAACTTATCTTATTTCTATCAAGTGGATAATTTCTACTTAACTTAAATTCCAAAAAAAGAGTCGAGAATTTCTTGACATATTTTGAGAGTGTTTGGCAGTGTGCTGCTTTTAATAATTTAGTTTTTATTTTGAATAGAAATGATTTTACTCTGTTTGACATGTCAGCTTCGCCTTTTTTCATCACCATTATTTTGTACATAGAACACCGTTTTGGAAAAGCAGGTATGAGGTGCTTCTTCTTTCAGCTTTTGTGGAAATCACTTTACCCATAAATTAATCACTCCCAAACAGCCTCTTTATTGTGAAGAATAGTTTGCACAAATTTGCTAAGCAAAAAAATTAATCTCTATTCGGATGAGGGTGTTTAACTGGTTGCTGAACCAAAGTAAACTTTATCAAATCCAATAATTTAAGTTTATCTTATTCCTATCAAAGGGATAATTTCCACTTAATTTAAACTACAAAAAAAAGTGGATAATCACTTGAGTTAGTAATTAATTTATTCTCATAATTATCACGAGAATAAGATAAAAATTACACCACCTAACTTCTACGGTACCCAATACCAACCCACTCGATTTGGGTCTCTATCTAGGACTACTAACACATTGATAAATACTCTAATAAAACATGTTTTATAAGTGAAAAAAATAATTACAATTGTATTTAAGAGATATATGTATTTTAGAGCATATTTTATCTTCTAAAAAAAGTAAGATAAAAGGTGTAAATTTTATGTTGTAGCGTATTAAAAAGAAAAATAATTTTTTTCTATAATGAGGTATTGAACTTCAGTGACAACGTTGCTAAATTATGATTATTTTATGGTGCAACACTTTTATCTAAGGATAAAAAAATATAAGAAATCTTAATCTTGTATGAATTCAAATATAAATAAAAAAACATGAATTTAATTTTATAGCCTTGTTTAATTAGAAATATTGTAGAATTATTTGTAGGATGGATATTCATATTATAGTATTCCCTCTGTCCACCATAGATCTTTTCAGACACTTTTCACATGAGTCAAACTTAAATCACTTTGTTTGTGTATTTTTACTACTCATTTCAATAAATAATATAGTGTTGTCACCTCTAATTTTGTAGAACTTTTTATATAGTTTATTACTACATAGATTTTAAATTAAAATTTCATCTCTATATTCAAATAAATTAAATTAAAAATAAAGTCGATCAATCCTCGTAACGCGCAATGGAAAGAATTTAGGTGGACGGAGGGAGTAGTATTTCAAAGGATAGAAATTATAACAAATATTGGATAGGTGAGTTTGGGTTTGAAAATTTCCTTTTGTAGACTTAGTAATTACGGAGTATAATTATAAAACTTTACTAGATTTTCTTTTCGTATTTAAAAGAATTCTAATCGTAGGAGTAGTTTTCTTGTAAAACAATTTCTAATAAAATTTCCAAAAGTCAAATTAAGTAAAAAAAAAAGTAGAAAATTTGAAATTGGAAAGAAATATTAGACTGCTCCGTAATTAAATAATTACTCCATATTTTACGATGACTTAAAGCGCATTATTCGGAGCGGATTAGTACTAATCCATTCTTCGGTCCAAATAAAACAGCGCCTCTCCCGTTCAAATCCCCTCAAAATCTCTCTGTTTTCTTCTTCTCCATCTTCTTCTTTCTTCCCATTGATCTTCAAATCTTTCTCTAATACAGAGTATATACATTCTTCATATCGTAGCCATGGCAGTCAACGGCGGATCTCAGAATCTGATCGTGAGCTTCGGCGAGATGCTGATCGACTTCGTGCCGACGGTCTCCGGCGTGTCCCTGGCGGAGGCGCCCGGTTTCCTGAAGGCGCCGGGCGGCGCGCCGGCGAACGTCGCGATCGCGGTTGCTAGGCTGGGCGGGAAGGCCGCGTTCCTCGGGAAACTCGGAGACGACGAGTTCGGACACATGCTCGCCGGAATTCTGAAGGAGAACGCAGTGCGCGCCGACGGGATCAATTTCGACAAGGGCGCCCGCACGGCCCTCGCGTTCGTGACCCTACGCGCCGACGGCGAGCGCGAGTTCATGTTTTACAGGAACCCCAGCGCCGACATGCTTCTCACCCCCGATGAGCTGAATCTGGAGCTCATTAGATCTGTGAGTGACGTCCCCTCACCATCAATTCGCTTTTTCTTTTTTTCTCTCAAGATTTTTTTATAAATATCTTTCGATGATTTCATAGAAAGCGCGTGACATATTCAAATCTATGCTTTTAATCTTCGCATATCAATGCCGATTATCGCCATTATTACAGATCAGTAAGAACGATTTTGCCCGATTCTAAGAAAATCTCTCTAATTTAATCAGAGAGAAATCTTTATGAACCGTAACGGTGGATTGGATCTCGCTATTTTGGGCTTAACACCACGCGCCGCCATGACGTAGGATTCAATCTTCTGCTGCAAGTGGCCCGCATCTCAGATTTTTTTTATTAAAAAAATCATGAAATTTCGCATCTTTATAAATTTTTATTTCAATTGCTCTCAGAATCTTTATAATCATTATAATCTTTTTTTAATTGGCATGAGAAGAGATCTAAAAAAAAATAAATGGTGCAAATATTGATTTGGTATGCCATATTTAATTAATTAATTAATTATGGCAATTTTGAAACGCGGGGCGTCAATTCCAAATCTGCAACATATATTTGTCGTTGTTCGTTTGCTGAAATTGGTGTTTCTTGGGGGTCCATATTTGGTGAGAAATCTCTTCGTTTGTAGCCCCACACATAATTATTTTTTTAAGGTGCACATGCTTCACATTGTGTATCATTCAACCACTGGGAAGAAAAATCAACAAATCCCACCAATTGATTCAAATAAAGGCCTTGTTTGGTTGTCCAACAAAATTACAAACACGCTCAACATGGGCAATATGGTCAAATCTGCCTTTCTGCTGACTCTATTTTTGTTATTGTGTGCTGAAAATTTGATGTACAGGCAAAGGTATTCCACTATGGGTCAATAAGCCTGATAGTAGAGCCATGCAGATCAGCTCATTTGAAGGCAATGGAGGTGGCAAAAGCAGCAGGGGCATTGCTGTCTTATGACCCAAACCTCAGGCTACCATTGTGGCCATCGCCCGAGGAGGCCCGGACCCAGATCATGAGCATTTGGGAGAAGGCGGACGTGATCAAGGTGAGTGATAACGAGCTCGAGTTCCTCACCGGCAGCGACAAGATCGACGACGAGTCTGCTTTGTCCTTGTGGCACCCAAACCTCAAGCTCCTCCTTGTCACCCTTGGTGAAAAGGGTTGCAGATATTACACCAAGGTTTGTTTAATTCCTCTTGGCATCTTATATTTCTATAGCTTGGCTTTCACATTCGCAATTTTTTTTTTATAGAAACTGATGATATGAGAATATATATATTGAGATGAATTAAGCATTTTACATAAGAGGGCTGCTCTTTTTCTTTTTAATGAAAAATGTGGTCAGGTTAGCACATGTGAATCGTTCAGAAGTTAACTACTGTAAAAAAAAAACAAAAGAGGGGAATTAATATTTTTTGTTTTGTTTTTCATGGGTTGCCATCCTTCCATTCTGCGTTTGAGGACTTTTGGACAAAGTGTCTTCACTTTAGGATGTGGTAATAATTAGTAGAAAGTGGGTAATTCAAAGAAAGGATCAATTGGGTCCCCTTCCCCCCCTCTTCCCTTTAGAAATTGAAGTCTTTACCCCATGGGCAGTTTTTCATCATAGTTGTGCCACTCTATTTACCCCCTCTCTAGCTCTATTAAACCAATGAACATGCTTTCCAATTCACTATTCCAAGCCCAGTTTTTAATCAATGTTTGCTTATTCTCAGTACCATTTGATACAATAATATAGTGTTAGGTGACTTCTTGTGTGAACTTCCCAGTATTTGTAGTCTATGTTTTCTTAGAAAGACGTATGGTGAATGTGTTCTTGATATTAGTTTCTTCGTTGTTTTTGGGGTTGTAGAGTTTCCGGGGCTCTGTGGAAGGATTTCAAGTGAAGACCGTCGACACGACTGGGGCTGGCGATTCCTTTGTGGGTGCCCTTTTGTGCAAGATCGTTGATGACCACTCCATAATTGAGGTAAGTACCCAAATATAGTACTGGTTCTTGAATTTGATCATCATCACCACAATCATCATTCATCATCATCAGAGTTTCTTATTATAACTCGAGAATGGGAATGATTTGCAGGACGAGTCGAGATTGAAGGAAGTGCTCCATTTTGCATGCGCGTGTGGAGCGATCACGACCACCAAGAAGGGAGCCATCCCCGCCCTTCCAGTCGAGGCCGACGCCTTGGCCATTCTTTCCGCTGCTAAGAAGGCATAAATTTCACTCCTTGCCTTGGTAGCCTCTTGCATTTCCCATCCATTGTTTTCTTTGCCATCTCCTGTTTTGATTAGTTTTAATTTTTTTTCAAGGGGACTCTTGTTTCTAGTTTTTTTTATTATATATTTTTTCCCTTGTAGTCATGGATTGCTGTCTCTTCTTGGCAATTTTTAATAAATCAGTTCCTGTGTTATTGACTCTAGTAAATAATAATGCTCTGTCCCTTCATTCTTACTGTATTAGGGCCTTAGGGCCTGTTTGCGGAATAGCTTTAGAGATTAGCGTTAGCGTTTTGGATAAAAATTTAACGGTACAGATTACTTTGAAAACGCTAACGCTAAACGCTGCCCGTAGATCGCCTTTTCAAAACGCTAACGCTAATGGCTAAAGCTATTCCCAAACAGGCCCTTAGTTTGGGGCGATCTCTCCATATATGTCCCTAAATAAATACTCCGTATTGAGGAACAGAACAACTAGAACAAAATTTGATATTGCTTTCTCCCGTCCAAAATCCAATTTTGACACGAGGTACAAATTGCTCAAGGGTACTCTTGTTATAAAATTATAAAATTATAAAATAGTATTTCACATTGAAATTAACATGATTATAAAATAAAAATATGCGATTGTAATCTACAAATTTATTCAGAAATACTACCTTTGCCGTGCCTAAAAGAAGTTTCTTATTTGAACGCTGTGTAAAATTTCGTGACTTTTAAAATAATTATTTTTGTAAATTTTTATACAAATAAAATACTTCTTCCGTCCCAAAAAAATTTACACCTTTCAAAAAAATTACATCCCACAATCTCCTATCCATTTCAATTAAAATACCACTTTTACCCCTTACTTTTTCAAACCCTACCTATCACATCATACTTTTTTCTTAATAATCTACACATCAAGGGTATTTTTGGAAAGTCAACACAAAATTATCTCTCCCTTAATTTCAACTTTAGTCAAAACGTGTAAATCTTTTTGGGACGGAAGTAGTATAACACTTACATATCTAGAAACTATATTAAAAGTTTTACAAATATTATTCAAAAAATATTCAAACAAAAAATATAGAGAAATTGTAATACTATGGAAATAAATTATTTTAGGACGGAAGATGTATAAAATATTAAAACATAATGACTTTCTCAATGCAATACTATACGTTTTTATTTCTCAATATATTACCACTGGTCATTGTTCAAGTAAATTTCTACCGTTATTGGATATCATTGAAACTATAGTCCACTATCACTGGACATTGTTCTAATCACTAGACATTATTCAAGTAATTATTTAGAGAATAAAAAAATTCAAATACTACATTTAGAAAAGATACACTACTATTTTTACACTCAGGCTTTCGATCCCTTCTTCCGGCGATGATTATTTATCCCTTTTATTTAATTTTTTTTAAAATACTTCAACTAAATTAATCTGTGGTAATTTTATCTTTTCAATTTATGTCTATACCTTATTTGCAAAGGGCAAACTCGTGGAAATGGGTTAGGTTGTAATGGTGGTTAATAAAGCACTCAGTACGACCAGGAGAGGGAGTGTACTCTGTGTAAAAGGGATGCAAACAATCATTGCCCCCAAAACCAGACAGTAGTATCAAAAACACAAACACACTTGCCCTGCTTTTCACTCTCACTTTGGTCTTAAAGTAACCACAAAGTTTACACTAGAATGCAATAGACTGTGGATAGCAACCAACGACCTCCATCCTAAGGGATGCCCAAACGCGGTCGTGTTTCGTTTGCCTCTCCCGCATGCGATCTAAAAACCCCTTTGCCCATTTTTCGCCGCTCCCCTCCAAGCTCAGCTCACAAGGAACAGAAAAACTGTCAAATCGACGCACAAAATCATCGTGTTATAAGTTGAGGATA
Source organism: Cuscuta australis (assembly GCA_003260385.1). Classification (NCBI taxonomy): domain Eukaryota; kingdom Viridiplantae; phylum Streptophyta; class Magnoliopsida; order Solanales; family Convolvulaceae; genus Cuscuta; species Cuscuta australis. The sequence goes on along the minus strand of NQVE01000098.1, from coordinate 1,769,008 downwards.
CATATGGGAATCCCACTCCAACTCCGGTTTTACAAGAAACGTCAGCATATAGTAATCATATATATCATCTGTTACAGTGTTGTTACCTTAGTAATTCTTCGCTTTGAGACTGAGGTCGATCATCCTTGCCTGCGCCCTTTCTGGAACAGTATCGAGTATGAAAAATGACACCCAGATTAATCTTCCGTAGGGAAAAAATGACACTCAGTGTAAAGTACGAAAGGGTTCTTTAACTTTTGGTTAAAGCCCGAACTAACCTGGATGCAAAAATCTGGAAGATATGAAGTGACTTGGTGGAGAGGTTGTATATGGCATCTTCAATGTGATCCTGCCCAAATAAGTACACTACTGGATACCCAAGTAGCCATCTTCCAACAACAACAACAACAAAAACAATAGTTTGATTAATTTGGTGAAACCCGCGCTTTGATAAAAAAATATATATATGAAAGTCACCAACAAAGAGCAAGGAGTGAATATTATTATATCGATGGAGCGATCTGCAGCATGATCATGATGAACATAAATTGTGATACTGTATGTGACTAGTACCATAGAGTAGTTTGAAACCACAGTCCAGATAGAATGTACATGAACCTCGGATAGGGCAGATCATAAAACAGATTAATAAGAGAAATTACAGGACACAGACAAATTACCCATTAAGTGTTGGAATGGTGACCCCAGTTTCTTTAATGCTGCTACTGAGATCAATAAGCTCGGAGGACTGCAAACTATTTGGCTTGTTTTTGAATGCCGAATCTCTACTACATTGTTCCAAATAATTAGTACTTGATTCGCCTTCCGAAAAAAGCGATGAAAATAGTTTCTGTGCCAGTACGAGCGCGTGAATTGCAGCTTTCTCATCAGTTCTTGTTATCATCTAAAGTAACATTTTCGAAGATTCAATTAGACACGGTACACACATCAGTAAAAAAAGTAAATAAATATGAAAAAAATGAAAGAACGAGAGAGAAGAAAATGCAACCTTTGGAGGATCTTGTTCAAGGTCTATATAGAGCAATTCGGATTCCAAGTTGGTGCTCGATTTCACATATTCATCAAATGTTTTGAGATGAACCAAATAAATCATGTCTTCAATAATCATTACCCGAAGATTTTCAAATCCCGAAGACTCCTGGAAAATTGTAGACAAGTATATCAGTGCAATCCTGTCAAGATGACAGACCATAGTTAAAAGAATAGATACATATTGCTATACTCCATCTTAAAAGATGTGATAAGGGAAAAAACAATAGGAGTTAGTTCACTCTCAGGGATTTTCACCTTCGTGTAAATCAACAACAACAAACCCAGTAAAATCCCACAAAAGTAGGGTCTGGGAAGGGTATGTGCACACAGATCATAGACTAAATCAAAACAGCAAATTAAACTTCCTTTGCTTCTTACTTCCCAATGAAGTTTCAGATAGTAAATGCAGCAATGCATCAAGGTTCTAACAAAAAATAACCTCTTCATTTTTAGACGGGTAAAGTTGCGTACATCTTAATCCTCCAAACCCCAACGGAGTTGAGATTATACTAGTTTTTGTTCTTGTGTCAAACAAGTAAGGGTATCGGGTTGTATCCCATAGACAAATATAAATAGAGATTAGAGAAGCAGAGAGAGTTTAGAGGCCAACATTTATGCATTGTTTGAGGAAAGCACAGAGCTTTTGTTGCAGTTCCGGCATCTTTCCGCCATAATCCACCATCACAACCGGCCTCATCCCAGTGCACAATGCCAACATGTCTGCCCATGACATTCCCATTTTATCAATTTTCAAATTTTAGGTCAAAATGACACTGGTTCAAGAATCACAGGGATTCAAGAACCCTTCCTGTTTCGGGATCGATCAACAGCAATAGAAATCCCGAAACTTTGATTAGCGCAGTTTTAAAAAAAGGTAACGAAACTCGGTATCTACTCGTTGGGTAGAAAAAAAACACTAATTTGTTGGATTTCTCTGCAGAAATGGAATCCAATAAGAAGGTATATAGAGGGAGGGAAGGAGTGAAAGAACCGGTTTGAAGGCGACGCTTGGAGGAGGGCTTGAGGCGCCATTTGATACGGGACAAAGAAGATTCCAACGCCCTCACTATTTCATCTGCCTCATCCATTTCAACTTTCCATTCCATAATCCAATTTGGAATTTTGGCCCTTTTTTAAATATTGGATAAAGCTTATATCACAAACTTTTGTATCTCATTTTGTACACCGCATGTTTGCACCAATTTTTTGTGTTGATGTAAAACTAATTTTTGCTAACGCACCAACACTATGTGTCCGTGTAAATTTTTGTTAACTCACCAATACTTGTATCGATGTAAACCATCAAAATGTTTGTATATAACTGCGGTATACAAATGGGGTACAATTTTTAGTGTTTGCTATAAATGTAGCAGGGCCCTTAAATATTCTCTGGGAGCCCGCTTACGTGATTCATGAAGATTTTGCCACAACTCAATGGCCACCAACTAATTTTTGTGAGACGAAATTGATGGGATTTAATTTGAAGTTTAAATTTGATAGAATTGATTTAGATGGAATTGAATTTTTTCAATTCCAAATCATTTTAGATACAACCAATTCTAAATTCATATATTTTTGCGCTATCAAATAGTAGAATTGAAGTTGTTGATATCAATTCCAATTTCATAGTTTGAATTTCGTGTACCAAACGGAGTATTAGGTTAAAAAACACTCCCTCCCTACGTCTCAAATTAAATCATCTCTTCGAGTTTAGGATGTTTGAAATTATTATACATCAAAAGTTGTCTATAATTAAAAATAAAAAATTACATATTTAAAAACTAAATTAAAATATCTACAAAACTAGTGGTGATATGACAATAATATTTTATCTAGTTACGAACAAAATTATGGAAAGAAAATTAATGAAATTTGACATATGAGTAGTAAGCAAGTAACTTAATTTGAGACCCCAATTAGAATATATTTCCTTGCATATAATTGTTTATTTATATATTATCTATTAAGGTTTTTATACTGAATACATATTTCAAATAAAATTCATTATTATTTTTTATTATTTCATATTGCATATTTAAAAAAATTAGTAGACGTTGCCCCTGACCCCAACTAATGATGCTCCTAACTGTCTGAATTCTTAGATCAAATTTCTGGATCGGCCATTGATCACTATATTAATATACTTAGATATGGGCAATACCAAGTCGTGTTTTATAAAAATTACCTTAAACATGAGTAAAATATCAAGAAAGTGTCAAAATAAAAACTTCATGTTTTTATCTCTAAAATAAGAATTTACATTGTGACAATGTGATACTATATATAAAAATTTCACAATATTTTTTAAAAATATATATGGTTATGGTTGACACCGTAAGTACATTTTAATCTTTATTTCAGAAATAAAAACATTAAACCCATATTTTAGTAGTATATTTTTGATGTCTGTCTTCTACTGAAGTCTTTTTCTCTTTTGGTTATACCTTCGAATTTTGTTATACCAATATTTCAGTACGAACAAAATTCAAACCATCTGCAATCAGGGGCGGATCCAGTGCTTAGCTATGGGGGCAGTGGCCCCAGTGAACATATTTAAATATTCTATTAAAAAGAAAAAAGTTGGGGTTGATTTCATTGATGCCCCCAGTAAAAAATTCTTGGTGCCCCAGTAAAAAAAGTTAGGGTTGATTTCAAATTAACTTTTTTGATTCAAACTAGATAAATACTTCAAGGCGGAAGAATTACATTGCATTAAAAAAATTTGTAGATGTGTTGCCTCTAAACCCCGTCTTGCTCTTGCTGCTATTCTTTTTCAATGGTGCCCCCAGTGATATGTTGTCCTAGATCCGCCACTGTCTGCAATCAACAAAGAATTGCTTCTATTGTAAATTTGATATCCATTAATTTAATTGTACTTAAAAATTTGCCTAAATCCACAGATGTTTCTATGCATCTGTTGATTTTGGATATAGCCCGACAGGTGGATTCTTGCTAATTTACTTTTTATTCTTTCTATTTTAACTTCAGCTTTAATTAACACAACACAAACCAATTGGATTGTACTGTTTCTTCATACCAAACCTAATTTTACAAAGAAAAGGGGACCTATTTTGCCATCGTCTTACAAACAATACCCAACAAAGAGAGAAGTGAATATAACTTAATCTAACAGAAGACTAGGAATTGCACCCAAATAACCATAACCAGCTAGCAAGAATCATAGTGTGATGTTCTATTCCAAAACCGCATTCTGTCGTGCATTCCAGCTGCTGGATTGTCGATACTTGTCCCTTATAATACAGTACAGAATGCGGGTTTGGAAGATGCACACTTCAACCACTCCCAAAACATACACAAGTCAGGCGAACAAAGCTTCGAAGAGTAAAAAAGTTGGATTCAACCAAGATCAGGGACAGTAAAGAAATCGTGATCATCCATTCTCGCCCTCTTCTGAGGCATGTAGAATTTGGCTGACTTGTTTGTGTTCATGTTGCTCGAAGGTGGTTGTGGTGGTGGTGGTGGTGCAGATAGTTGTGGCACCTCGTGTTCTCTAAAGAGGCCCATATTGGTTAACCATTCAAGCTCGTCAAGCTCAAGCTGCTGCTCCTGCAGAAATTTCTGCAAAGTAAAGCCACTGATCATTCAACAAATCTCATATAAGGTATGAAGTATATATATGGCTAATGTGCAATCTCATTCAAGGTTTTTTTATGATCAAGAAAAGTTTTTTATTAAAAATTAAATTCAAATTATGCACCAAAAGGCTTTTGTTTTATCTAAACTTTAGCAGAAAACTACTTAAGCAGCAGCACAGATTTGGACAGAATTCATAACTGGGTCAGCCTCACACAGACGTGCCATAATGTATATGGCCCCGTTCACAAAGATTGAATCCAATGATTTAGTTAGTCTAACCCAAGGCTTCGTAAATCCATTTCTCTTTTAATAGGAGTATTTTTAAATTGAGATCTCTAAGAGATTCATAAATCATAACTATAACGACAATCCTTTGGTGTTATTACCTTCTCTGGGGGATTGTAATCAGAAAAGCCAATTAATTCGTCAACGGACCAGGAAGCCGATGAAAAAGCAGACACTTGCCGAGAAGAACTTTTAGCTGCAATCTGCTTTGTGGTAGGTTTGGGTGGCTGTGAATCCTGCAAATGCCCCTTTGGAGCATCTTTCTTGCAGCTGGAACTCAGCGCCACCCGAATTCCTGTGGCCAGAAACCGCTGGTGGTTCGCTGCCAGGCTATTAACTGAGTGAATTGGCTCATCACATTCTTTGCAAAAGAGAGCTCTGTCCTCAACACAGAAAATAAATGCTGCTTTCTCCTGCAAAGCTCACAAAGTGAACTTCATTCACAAAACCAAATCTTGACATTTCTTAAACTAATGAATTCCCATAGTTTCCATTTTCATATACTCCCTTTGTCCAAGAATTATATTCCACGCTTTCTTTTTCATACAAACAACAATATCAAACCAAGGGTATTCCCAAAAGTGGGGTTTCCGGAGGGTAGGATGTACATCGACCTTACCCCTCCCCATGACTCCGTGACGGGTAGAGAGGATGTTTTGGATAGAAAAACTAGATATAAGGAATAAAATTAAAAGGGGTGGCAAGTGGATTGACAAACAAATAAATGGTAGCAGCACTAGTGAGACAGCATAACCAAGTCCACCTAAGAACAGACACTCATGCAAGCCCTAGACCTAGTAAACACAAGAAGCCAAAAAGAGAGACAAGGCTAACCAGTGTACTACCCCTCCATCCTAGATTCCCAGTCCACTTTTCTTTTTCATCCATCCCAAAATAATGAGCATTTCTTTTTAAGAATGGCAATTACGACTCCCTCCATTAGTCCATTCTTTTTTTTAGAGTGACCATTGTGATTATCTTGATACATTGAAAATTGAATAACTATAGACATATTTTATGTCTACATTCATTCATTTTTCAACGTATCAAGAAAGTAATGAACGAGGTATGTGGTTCATACTATTACTCTCCCATCCACATAAATCTAAATCACACGCACATCAAATTCTTAATCCATGTGCTGGTCAAATTCAAATTGTGTCTTTTGGACATATGATAATAAACATAATTATACAAATGAACATGAATACGGAGTATGAAGGAATACAACTTATATAAGTAAAGCTGCAAACTTTGGAGTAAATAATCAAAGATTCTAGACATCAAGCATACAGAGATTGTCCATTTAGCTGATCAAGAACATGGAGGGTGTTTGTTAGAAATAAAAAATAAAATAAAAAGCATACTTGGCAAATGTCACATTGAGGGAGTTTGTCGGAGAGGGTCTGAAGAAGAAGCCTCTGGTGCTTGCTGGCCAGCTTGTTTGCAGCATGAACTTCAATGTCACACTTGCTGCAAAGTGCGGCCTCATCTGCACAGCATATCACTGTGGCTGTTGCCTTCTCGCACACATCGCACTGAATCTTCATCTTCTTCTTCTTCTTCTTCAGAAATCTCTCTCAGGCAAACAAGCAAACACCTTTTCTACATTCAATTTTCGAAACAGAAGAGGCAAGAGAAGATAAAGGCGCAATTAAGATAAGGGGGAATTGAATGTTGTCTAGGATCAAACGCTGGTGATGTCGCTGGTTGAGACAGCACATCAAACTGTGGGCCCCAGGAGCATGTGTGGCTGTGTGGCCGCCGCGGCCAACTTGTGGCCAGAAAGGGTTTTGGGCAAATCTGTCAAAGGTTGATGAGATGCTTAATTGCCCACTTGCCTCCCCCAGTCTCTGCATTTACTAACCGAAACAGAAAAGCTCGGTGGGAACTGAAATCTGGAACAGGAAAAAATCACAGTTAATTCTCTCCGTCTGATTGGAGAAGAAAGCTCGTCTCCCACAGTAGCTGTTCCTCCACCCAAAAGTCAATGATCTGCCTCATCGCTCTCTATTTCTAGTGTCTTGTTCACTTTGGAGAAGAGGAAAAACTAGAGATGAAAGACAATTTGAACTTTGAAGTTTCACATTTGATCTCTCTATATATTAATATCAAAAACGAAAAGTAAGAGTAAAATATTAAAAATATATTAAAATAAAAATTTTATGCTTTTATTTCTAAAATAAAAATTAAAATGTATTTACAGATTCAATCATATTCATATATATTACGAAAAAGTATTGTAAAATATCCATATAGAGTATCATATTATAACAATAGGAACTCACAAAACATTTTCACTTATATACTCCTTATTTTACATTAAGTATTTTTATTTTATTAAAAATTCATTTGTATCTCTTACTCCCTCTGTCTTGAAATATTTATTCATTTTTTATTTTTTTCGGTCAAAATTGGTAAATTTTGAAATCCAAATTAAATATAAATGATATTATATATTGATACAAAAATAGTTTTATTAGATTTATTATGTAAAATATTTCCAAAATATTATTTCATCTAATTAATGTATAGTGTACAATATATATTTTATGTTATTATAGGTCAAATGTTAAAAACAGTTAACTAAAAAAAGTCAAAACTGAACAAATACTATGGGACGAATGTATTATTAATTTTTATTCTATCTATCACGTCATATTTATTTACTATTAATTTACACATCATATCCAGAAATAATTAGGACAAATCAAAGAAAAAAACATATTTCCTTAAAAAAATTGTAAAGTAAAAAAAATATATTTTGTGGGACGGGTGTAGTATTATACTAAGTATTAAAGTGAGTTGTGTTATTCCCTCATGCAAGTACATGTTCTGTCATTTGGTTGCATTTTGTTTTCATGTAGAAAGTATTTTTCATAGCGATCTTGTTCTTAAAATTCTCTCTTGGCTAAAGCTCTAAGAACATTTATAATGGCCCCAAATATTTCCACTGCACCACGCTATAAATTGTCACGGGGCGAGCGACGGGCTAGCGTTGCAGAACGATAGTCGGGCCGGATGCCGCAACAAGTGTCGCGTCCCGGGATTGAAGCCAGGCAAGGAGCGCGGAGAGAAGGTATCAGCAGCATCCATTGCAGACGTCCACTGCTTTGTGCCGAGTAATTTTTTTCATTTTCATTTTTTCCTTTAAAATACTCCGTACTACGGAGCAATTTTTTAAAATTTTCAACTCTATAATTTCATCACATCTCCAACTCCAATTTATCCACTCTCACGTTGCTCCATTCACTTTCATCTCTCTCTTATCTCTCTCTCTTCATCTCACTTTCCAAATATGAATCCCCTTCCAGCAATTCGATATTGATGATTGCATCGGATTTACAAACTCCAACATTTTGTTGAGGAATGTGGGCAACAAATTTGCCCGCTCTCGGGACCCAATATATAACCCTACCAAATGTCGACCATTAATACGTCTGACTGTGACTTTTTTGAGTTAGAGCCCTTCACCAAGGGCATTATCAAAGAGAAGGCCAAAAAGAGTGACAGGACGAAGAAGTATATCCTGGTGAAAAGTTTGACATTGGCGAAGTTCTTCGTTGATGTGTCGGAGGATGCCATTTTCGACAAGTACCAGATATCCAAAATATTCTCAAAGCGTGTTGCGGCGAAGTACAATGTTGGAAGGCCAATGGTAAGCCCGAACATGACGGTGAGATGCTCCGGAAATATTGAAGGAAGTGCTCTCAGAAGGCAAAAAGTTTTGTGGCCGAAGTCAAACGTTGGAAGGCCCAATTGTACTCCCCTCAAATCATAGTTTTAGAAACCGTTTCAGACCGTGAACTGGCGAATCGGTGGTTCAACCGGTCTGGTCCAACCCTTTGAACCGTAGCAAGCTTCAAACCAGTCCGAACCGGTGTGAACCGGCCGGTCGAACCGGTCGGGCCAGTTTTTTTTTGTGTTTTTTTCAAAAACATTGATATTATTGATACTATTACCAAATGCATATCATGCAAAGATTTCATTTGAGTGTTTTTAAATAATTTATTTGAAAATAAATAAATTCAACTCTTCATTTATAAAATTTTTAATATTATTCTTTTAATATGTAAATTTTATTTTTAACTTAGTAAAATAACTCAAGTATATTAATATAATTTTAGTAAAATGTTATAAATTACTCCATCCGTCCTCGAAAGGGTTTTTCTTATCGACTTTTTGAGAAATTAAGATATGAATATTTTGGTGTTACCTTTCCAAAAATACATTTAATGTGATGAGTAAAACTAAGATGTGATAGATAGATTATTAGTAAAAAGGTATGATGATATGTAGGGTATGAAAAAATAAGGGGTAAAAGTGATTTTTTTAATAGATAAGGAAAAAAATTAGTGGGACAACAACAACAACAACAACAACCTTGTTAAATCCCACAAGAGTAGGGTCTGGGGAGGGTGTGTGTACGCAGACCTTGCCCCTACTCGAAAGTAGAGAGGCTGTTTCCAAAGAGACCCCCGACTCAACGTCGAAAGTTGCATTGCTTGACTAACTGCTACTTCATTAATTAAAGAAGCGCAGACAGTTTAGAGATCCATTTTGATTTATTTCATCACACCCCAAAGCTAAAAAATGATGAAATTTTGGCTCCATCGGAGATGATGAAAAGAAAGGGGAAAGAGTTTAAGGGACGGAGAGAGTACTTTCTTTAGGTATTTATAAATGAGAATATGTGTGTGTACACACACACATATGGTATATATTTATATATGTATGTATATAATTTTTAAATATGTATAAACCACCAATTCGACCAGTTGAATAACTTTCGACTAGTGAATCAGTAAATCAATATCTTGACCGGTTCGATCACCGATCCGATTCTGAAAACTATGCCTCAAATCTCAAAATAAAACTTTTCTTTAAAACAAAATTTTAGGCCAACAAGTAATCCAAGAAAGATTGTTGTACAAACCCAGATACAACTTGGATTACCTCCATGAATTTTGAATAAAACTAGATAGCCCAACGAGGATCCGAGATCATCTTTTTTTTTTTTTTTGGAAAAAAATGGTGCTTCAAATTTTACTCATTCCATTTTTGTTCTCACGGTGAAATCACATCATCGTGTGATTCGTGTCTGTAGGTGGGTTAAAACTCGCACCATTCCTCAGAAATTTACCAGCTCAGTTTTCAACTGTTCAACTCATTCGCCGTTTGCAAATCAAATCTTCTAGTATCACGAGAATCTTCATCTTCGCCACATCAATACCCGCTAGCTGGATCACATTTCGCGGACTCTTTTCCCAGTTTCACGCTATTGGGATGAGGGTTTTTGTTGGGAAGTGTGGGTCTCATGAATCTTCGCGCACAAGTTAAATCTTGATTTGGGCAAGGGGTTGGATTTTGAGCTTGCATTCTTCGGACCGGCGATTCTCTACTATTCTTGTGGTACCGGAGTCTGTATTCCCTCTTCTTCTTGTTCATGTTCATATATTAGTTTGGATTGATCTATTGTGTTTCGAAACAAAATATGGGGAAAACAGAGAGATACATAGGACATAAGTTTTGAGTGTTCGAGATTGAAAAAAGGGCTCCCTTTCAAATGGGGAAACCTCTGTTTTATGAGATAGTGGAGAAGCCAGCTACAAGTTGTGTTATAGCCATATGCAGTGCAATTTGGTTTTATATACAGAAGAAAAACATTGGGTATTCTCATGTGGGATTGAGCTACGAGACGGCATTGGAAGGCCATCACTGGAGGATAATAACATCTGCCTTCTCCCACATTAGTGTGATTCATCTTGTTTTCAACATGAGTGCCCTTTGGAGCTTAGGTGTCATTGAGAAGTTAGGGCACTTGGGTCTTGGGATTCAGTATTACCTGCATTATACTCTGGTCTTGGTCATTTTGTCAGGTCTACTAGTCTTGGGAATGTATCATGTTCTTATACAGAGGTTTAAGCTTGATTATTTTCGCAGAGTTACTGCTGTGGGGTATTCCTGTGTGGTCTTTGGGTGGATGACAATACTGTCTGTTAAGCAGCCTTCGTCAAAATTGGATCTTTTTGGGTTTCTTTCACTTCCAATAAGTTTTGCACCATTTGAGTCGCTCATATTGACCTCAATCATTGTTCCCCAAGCCAGTTTCCTCGGGCACTTGTCAGGAATCGTGGTCGGTTATTCTATTTCCTGGGGGTTGGTCCACGGGATGAACAATTACTGGGCTATTTCAATGCTGGGGTGGATAATGGTTGTGTTTGCTTTCAGTTTGAAGAAATCTGGGACACTTGATTTCAACTTTCTTGAGGTTGAGACTGTGACTGATTCTTCATTGCCTCCTCTGCGCTTCCTTGCTGCTGGGAGTGGAAGAACTTTACAAATGGCTGCATTACCAGATGCAGGTCCCAATCTTGTATAGCAGCTGGTTTTTCCCCCTGGTCCTGAACTCCGTTGTACTTAAATGATGTATGTACGTTTTGGATGTCATGTATGTTGAAAGGTTTGCATTTTCAAGTATGATTATTCTCATATCATCGAGCATTTAGTAGCCATCTTGTTCTCTAGGAATTTAAGCACCTCAGGTATGAACACTTCTAGCACTCAATGTGGCTTAATGAACCGTTTCTTTGCTATGTCATGTTGTGCTTTAGGTGACCTAATGACTCATCTTCTGTGTTTTTAAAGGTTACTTTTTTAATTCTTCACCTTTACACTATGTTTGGTACACGGATTTTACAAAGGAAAAGGAAACAAAAAGACTAGGAAAAATTATTTTGGCGTTTGGTTAGAAAGGAACTAAGGAAGAGGAATGAAAATTGAAAACTACGGAAAATGTAATGTAAAATTGTACACTTCTAAATGTGATTTTCTTTCCATTTTTTCTGAGACAAGGCAAAGAAAAACAACAAACTCCACCTTCGGACCTTCCCTTATCCCTTGTGCCCATTCCCCCACCCACCCAATGCCCACCCTGCCTCTCTCTCTCTTTAAACAAGTTTTTTTCCGTTTTCTTTACAACAATCAAACAAAAATTGCTCGAAAAACAATTTCCTCTCCAATCCTCCTTCTAACCAAACATGATTAAGAATTTTGGTTTCTTTTTCTTTCCTTAGCATTTTCCTTCCAAAATTCCCTGAACCAAACATAGTGTTAGGGTTTTACTGAACATGGACAAAACTAATCATGAACAATCAGCATCAATAACATGAACTGCACATAGCTCTTCCAACAAACTTGCAGAACCAGTTTCAAAATATAGTTTCATCAGAAGCCATACTTGCAGAAGACACTAATGTCAGCTCGTACCAGAGTTTTAAATAGTGTACACCCATCATCCATTAGGTTGTGATTACATATTACCTACAATAAACATGCTGACCTCTGGTAGTGTACAAGAATACCGCAACCACAATTGCTCAGGTTAGTTCAAACCTCAGTCTAGTCTAAGTCACAAAGTTACTTCATGTAAGAGGTGAAACAATAGGAATGTCACACTAGTAGTATATTACTCTACAATTACCATAGCTATTGCCATCATACGTACTGCCTTTGCCTCTACCAACTTCCTCTTTTACATAGGAAACATTGATCTCAACTGAGGACCTCAAAAGATAGTGCACAAGCTTAAGAAATTGCATTTGCATTTGTATGTTTATTATATCCTTCTGATTCTGCGAACACAACCTCACCACTATCTTTGTCCACAACAATACTGTTGAACAAGCCTTCCACTATCGGCTTCCTCAAAAGCAACCTCTTCTGCACTTTGCCAATGTTTTCTTTATTTTCCTCCCCGGGTTAACTGCAAAATCAACATATGAAGACTATCTATCAAATAATCAACATGTATCTCTAATCAGTTTTTCTACTTTTGTGTAGAATGTTCCCAATTGGTTTTACTGCCCACCTGGTTGCTTTAAAAAAATTAATATAAAAAAAGGTATCTCACTACAGCATAACTGGGTGCACATAAAGTAGTTTTTTATCAACTGACCTTGTATCCAAAAAATCAGACAGTTGCTTAAGTTCTTGAAGCATGCTTTCTATTTCTACACATATAGTTGTATCTACCCCGCAAGAAGCCAAATCATTTTCAGATAAGTAGTTAACCACTGCAGTTGTGAACCTTATACATTCATCCAAGTCCTTTAAACCAAATTAAAGGAAAAAAAGAATTTAGTGTCACAAATAGTAAAGGTACAACATTTGAAGACAAGAAAAAGGTGATGAGGGATATTACCTTTGAATTAAGGGATATTGATGCTTAATCTAGTACACACCATTTCATTTGCAATGTGCTTTGCTTTTCCCTCTTCCTCCCATGGCATCCACTTGTGGTAAGCAAACAACATGACTTCTTCTCAGCCACTTCCACTACTTGACCCCTTCTTGGGAACATCATTTCCATGACATCCTCTTTGCAGGAATCTTTCTCTAATTGTATGAGTATCGTATCGGGAGGACAACCAGTTCTTGGAGTGTTTTCATTTAAGCACACAAGAAAAGTAGGATTCCCTATCGCTTGGAGAGCTGCAGCAACTTCTCTTCTATCCACAAAAGTTTGCCTGAAAACCTGAGTGAATTCAGTCGGCAGCTCGGACAAAATATGATGCTTCTTCAACACTTCATCGAGAACATCCAAAGATTCCCCAGTTGTAGAGTTCATGCAGAGTAAGCAAAGAATGAGTACCAGCCTAAAATCCAGCAACCTGTGATAGTAAGGAGTTATAATTCCAGATTTCTCAATCCACAAACTTGTCTCATCTCTCTCGACAAGGAGTTCTTCCACCATGGAGAGGATGGACTCATAGTACACATATATTTTGCTACGTGGCAATTTAGTTGAAAAGCTTGGAATCACACGAGTACCGGGTTTCTGATACATCAACCACTCTAGGAAAGAAGACTTTGTTGTGTAAAAGAAACCACAACTAGAACTGAATACCAAGAACATGAGGCGCTCCACAAGATACAAGAAGCAGTGGGGCGAAATGTAGCCTGACATATTCTTCCAATTGACTCTATATGTTTTTTGCAAAGCCTGGTGAAAACTGGGAAGCATCTCTCTTGGTTCCTTCACACTCAGAATCTCTATCAATGCAATCCATGCTGAATGTCCTGGCGTTCTTTCCAAAACTTTATTGCAAACTTCACTTGAAGGTTTGCCAGACCCAAACCATATCATCATCAGCTGCCCAGTTTGCCCTAGTGTAAGTTTACCTTTTCTACTTATATTTTTTATAATAACATCATTGAGTAAGCTGCGGGAGACCTCCGTCCCTCTTAGAAGGATCATGTTTTGATCCCTTGGATTATGGAAATGCAGGGGGAAAACAATGTTAAAGTATTTCATTGAGAGTTCAAAGAACCTTTTTACTTTTCCATCGTTGTTGCAGTTCAGGCTCCTGGAATTGAGAAAAAACTTTGAGATCTGATATATATTCACCAGGCACATGCTTTGTCTGAACTGAGACAAGGACTGCACTGAATAGTTATAAAGAGATTCAAGAATTACCATCACCTTAAGACCAACATAGAGCACTTCATTGTGCCAGTATTTCTCTGCTGCAAGTATGTAATGTGGCTCATCAATTGAGACTATGTTTTCAGTCTGCATCATTAAACTCTGACTCACATCTGTTACCCATCCAGCACCAGGGATTAACAGCAGATAGCTGGCTTTGAGATCAGTTAACTGTCGCCTCACACCAAGATAGTTTAAGCAGAAGTCGCCAAAGTCTTTATATTTTCCAAAATCATGGTTCACCTTAAGACAATTAAGAGACTCAAGAACTTGTAACACATTTTCCTTCCATAGATTCCAAAAGTGACACAGTGTTCCAACAGAGAGCTGGTCACAGAACATTGTATCATTCTGGAACTGCAGGTCAACTGGAAACACATCTTCCCAGGAATAAGTTGGGGCTTCAGACTCAGTGTGAACATCAATAATCTTTCTGAGACATAAAATTTTGGCGGTAAGATTCCCACACTTGCGTAATGCACTTAAAGTGCACCTCAATTCACACAAATTTCTTTTCTCATGTTCCAACACCTTAGCCTCAGTGCACACAGATTCATAGAAAAGATCAGATTCATTCCTAGCAAATGTGGTGGCCTTGTTCAAGAGTTTGTTCTTAGAAGCAAAATACTTCAGTGGCCATGGCTCGCTTCCCTGCACCCACAAAGAATTAGCTAGCACATACGATAGGATTTGCGAGGTTGCGTTGCAGAAATTTCCAGCTTTAACAAGAAGTTCTGCCTCTAGCAATAACAACTCATCCATACAATTTCTAGTCCTCAAGAACTGGCGCTTATCGTCCATTGACTTAAAAGCTTTGACAAACTTCATCATTGATTTCCTAGCATTGCACTTGAAGTACTTAGATGCACACCTTTCAAGAAATTCCTGTTTGATTCTGTCTATTTCTTTCCCTCTATCATCATTATCATTATACTGGACACCAGGTTTCCATTTCTCTACATATTTTAATCCTTTTTCATATAGCTGCCCCTTGCTGCAAACTGCCAAACACTTTGACAAACAGTTTTGCTTTGTGTATATCTCTGCTGCAGTCTCATAACATCCTGCGGATATGAAACACTCTGCAGCTTGTGCATGCTCGCCACACATATTCAAATAAATTTCTCCTGTATCATAAAAAAATGTCAAGGCTGGCCATTAGAGTTCTTGTAGGGTTGTAGAGATTAGATCAAATAAGCACACACTTATAAGAACTTATACCTGCCCGCACAAAATCCTTCAAGTCACAATAACATTCAGCTGCAGACTGAAATTTTTTGATAGACTCAAATATCTCAGCAGCTTCCCTAAGGTGGGTACCAGACACTTTGGGATTTCTTTCCTGCATTCGGGCAGCAGCTTCCCTAAGACTGAAAGCTTTAGCTTGTTTCTCTAAGGTTCTCTCTCCCGCCCTTTCAAAACACATTATGGCCATTTCATAGTTCTTCTCCCAAAGTAGCTGCAAAATAACAAAAATTCAGCTACCATTAGGTCCATTATACACATGTTTCATAAAGCACATCAATCAACAATTTTCTTGCATCAAGAATAGTAGAATTAGAAATCCATGTTAGATAAAAAGGAAACCAAGTTTTACTGACTTTTAATCCCCGATCCTTCCACTGCTCTTGAGTGCTTGCCTTGTGCATAGCTTGCACAAAAGATTCATCAACAGTCCTTACTTCCACAAGGCCCATTTTTCCCCAATATTCAAACATAGGTTTGGAGAACTCTTCAACACTCTCAGAGATCCATAATCTTTGTCTAGTCCTCGTTATTGCCACATAGAGCAGCTTCAGTTCAGAACACAAAACTGTGTGCCTTTCTTCAGTAAAATATGGAAAGCTCTCCAAAAATCTCAAGTCAACCAGATCTCTTTGCTTGGTACTCATAAATTCATACACCACTCTCCACTGATTTTCGAATGGTGAAGAACTAAAGAAGTTGTAAAGTAGTACATCCTACAAAAACAAATACCAATGCTCAGACAATTTAGCAGATATTAACATAAAACATAAAGTAAAAGCTTTACAAATATCTTCAACAGACCATAAATGAAAGTGAAATCCTTTAATTATCTAACTTACTTGGAACTCCAATCCTTTGGATTCAAGTATGGTTAGAACAAGGGCTTGTTTTCCAACAAGATCAACAACTTGCTTCTTAACAGACTCATCACGCACCAATATGACTTGCTCGGCTCCAAAGCCTGCCACTTTCGAGCTAATGCCCACACGGTTACCCAAGATAGTTGCAATAACATTTTCATTGCTCCCATGTCTCAGGAGTACTGGAGCCTCGCCATATATCAAGCTAGTCTCTGGTGCCAAAGCATCAATAGATAGAGGGAAATAGTGATAAAGAATATCAATCACACTTTGGGCAAGCTTAAGAACACCAGCATGTGTACGAAAGTTCTGCAGTAAACAAGACACCTTGGCTATGTGGCCTTTTTCTGTGACATGCATACCACATTTCTGTTTCATGACAAACTCCTCATAGAACAATGTTCGGATATCTTCAAACCTAAAATCCACCCCCTTAGCAATGGTCTGGGCTGTATCCCCAGAAAATATGAAGCCTTCATCAACATTTTGACAAACATACTTGAACAGTAAAATCTGTCTCATAGTGAGATCTTGAACCTCATCAATATACACAAAGTCCAATTTGTCACCCTCCCAGTTTTCCTCATTCAACCGTAGATGGATATCATTCACTAAATCAGCCAAATCAAATTCACCTCTTTTCTTCTTCATTTTTTCATAATCCAGAAAGATATCATAAATTGCCTCCCTCTTCTTTTCATTCAAAGTCGAAATCCTTTTATCAGACATTGAAATATATTTGTCACGGCTGAGTTTTGCATCACTTTTCTCACACGCTTGGAATGCCCCTTTTATATGTGAAATGATTTCAGTAAACACCTTTGCAACATCAAGAATCTTTGTCAACTGGGAGTTAAAGCGAGGCCAATACAAGCAACAAAAGCGGTCAAAATTAACCTCTTTTCTTTTTATTAGAGCTTCCACAGTGACTGAACTAGATATATCCAGAGAGAGAGTGTTTTTTTCTTGGAAATGGTTGAAGTATGAAGATCCTACTGTCCCATCCAGCATCATCAAGAACTTCCGAAATGTTATGACAAGGGGATATTTTTTCTCTGGAATGGAAACAAAAGTATTTGGAATGTCTTTAAAATGGGACAGTCCATCCAAATCATCCACCATATCCATCAAGCTACCATAGTCATCAGAGAATTTCTTACCTTGTGCAAAGCTGCAGGCACAAGAAAGTATCTTTGTCAAACATGATTCTTTTTTATGGAAGCAGTAGAACATCCCTTTAAAAAAAATCCTCGTTTCATGTAGCTGCAGCTTAACTTAATAAGTCCTAGTTGCATTTTCAAATGTTTTTCTTATGGTAACACATTTAAATTGCTTGATACTTCTTTAACAAATTACGGAGCAGATTATTTTAAATGGAAATTAGCTTCTTTTGTCAAAAAATGACTTCTTATGGGACAAACCAAGCTTATAAAGCTGACTTTATTTAGGTGTTATGGAACATGAGAGAGGACTAATTCTTTCAGACTTCATGATACTATGAAAGTAAATAATGCATCAAAGTACATTGTCACTCAGCAAGCTGTAAGTGGAGCATATAAGTAAGTATATATGATTGTTGGAGCTTACCATTTCAAATGAGAAATGTGTTGTTTAACAGCATAGCAAAGCTTTGGACTAACGGTAACAAACAACTGCCTTAAGGTATTTGTCTTGGTGTCAACTTCAGATTGACTACTTGTAATCTCAGCTCTTGAAAATCTACTTCTTCCTGTATACTTGCTTATCTCATTATTATCTGTGGTGATGCCCTCCAAGGCAAGATGTTGTTGTTGCTCCTTTTGAAACATTTTCATTGTCAAAACAGTGGTTTTCCCCGTGCCCGACCTCCCCAGTATGAAACTGCTTCTTTCAAACATAATGATCTCTCTCTCCTCATCGGACACTTCAAAAGGGATATCAATTTCTTCACCGAGGTTGTCAGAGAGCAAATGATTGGCAATGCCAGATGATAAGGAGTAAAACTTCATCAAGAGTAAGCTTTCACTCACTCTTGAAGTTTCAATGTAACCTCCACCATCCACCTCACTGTCATTCAAGCCTTTTGCAAATCTTTCATTAAGATTCTTGAACCTTACCAAATCAAAAGATGCTGGCCAAACTATAGGAACTTCCAAGTCACTGGGACAAAAAAAAGTACGGAGTAATTTAGAAGAGTTGTTTTTTTCTTTAATCAATTAATTCTCACAATAATAGGATTTGCAGGAAACGACATACCCATGCTGGCATTTCTGCTTGCACAAATTAATAAAATCTTCAGTATAAGTAGCGAATATGCTTTCAAGGCGTCCCAATAATCTTTCAACCTTGTCAAAGGGCAATAAATCCCATGCCTTTAAAATTTGACTGTACCGCAACTCCTTCTGGATGTCAACAGTGCATATTATGTACTGCCCTTCAACATTAAACTGTTTTATAATGTGTGAAGACCTGTTACAGTTCCGGTCCATGCTTTTTCTCTTGGGTCTCCATCCACTAGCCAGCTTAAGTAGAAGAGTTAGCACTGCTTTTTTAAGATGGGATGCCACCAACTTTTTAAATGATCTTTTGAAATCTTCGCTCAATAGAACCTAAGAACATAAAGGGAAAAAAATAACTTGACATTATAAACGGCATTCTTATTACAAACAAAAACCATTGACCATGAACAAAATGGTGCAAAGATGGGAACGAAAAAACATTCAATTTACTTCTTCTTAACAACCCACTTCTCCCCAAAGTTAGAACTTCAACCTTTTAAACTGCCCTCTAATTTAAGAAAAAGACATTTTCCTGGAAACAATTTTAAAAAGGCCATTAAATTGAACAGAATACCGAAATTGCTAAGGAATTCACAACTACCCTGGGTTAGCATCTAAGCAAAGATTAGTCTTAAGCCGGATAGAAGCAAAACAACAAAACAAATCATTTTACCTTCCACCTCTGATTTTTGAACAAGATGCTATCAGCATTAAGCAAATCCTCAAGTTGATTCAGTTCTGTCTTTACCTCCAAAAAAGTTTTTGACAGATCACTATCCTCAGAAGCAGAGAAGAGGCATTGACGCTGCTTTGCATTTAGAACTAAACCTTCCCACTCTGAATGACTATTCTCTAGTGTCAATTCATTTCCCAGAATCCATAAACAGTGTCTAGAAGAAACCGAAGAAATGGTTACTAAACAATTAGGTAACATCACTCTCAAATGTGATCAGATCAGAAGAAGAGACATACCGGGCTCTGGTCAGGGCAACATTTGTTCTTTGTAAATTGGACATAAAACCGATAGTGCCATCACGATTAGATCTCACAGTGGATAATATTATAATATCCTCTTCCGCACCTTGGAAACCATCAATAGACTTCACCTTAATTGCAAAGCCATTCAGGTTGTCATACCTTTTGCCAATTTTTTCTTTGATAGCAACTACTTGAGCAGCATAGGGAGATATAACACCAATGCTAAGTTCATTTCTCGTGTTACGCCAATCTGGGAAAATAATGTTTTCAAAAGAAGTTAGATTACACACTTAAGAACAACAAAGTGAATCAAAAGCAAGGTTTATATACTGTATATGTGATCCCAAAACCCATGGTAAAGAACCAGAAACAAGAATAGACTCACATCAAGGTTTAAATACTGTATATGTGATCCCAAAACCCATGGTAAAGAACCAGAAACAAAGAATAGACTCACATCGGTACAAGTTGTGCACTATCTTAAGTACTAAAGCAACCTCAACCATATTCCTTCTGCTATGGCCAAAACCATCCAATTCTTCTTTTCCATTGGGGACACTAATAAATGAATATGGTCCAAACATTCTTCCCTGAAGATACTGCCTCGCATAGGTTTTGCTTTGCACATTTGGAGCATCAATGACTTGCTGGTTATAGAAACTCAGATTTGGGAAGTGGCTTATTGCTGGATGCATTCGATACTGCATATTCAGAACGAGCTTTGAATGACCCAATGAACTTAACCTTTCAAATAAGCTTCTTCCAAATCCAGCTTCAGAAGACACCTATTAGCAACATTTTTCATCTTAGTAGGTGATATTGCAAAAGAGCTATCATTTCTTAAAACATTACTGAGATGTAAAAAGAACAAACCACTCACTTTGCTATGCACAATTGCAGGTAATTGGCATTCATCACCTACAAGAATTACATGCTTCAGGCCTTGTAGCTGAAGTGGTATGATAGATTCGCATTCCCTCAACTGGGCTGCTTCGTCTATGACCATCAAACTGAATGGTTTGATCTCAAATGAGTGCATCTTATAAGAACTTGAAGAGGTACAGAAAACCAAAGATGATAGGTTCAAGCAGAACTCCGTTATCGATGTTTTTGTTATTGCATTGGGGAATTGAAGTCCCCCAAGAGAATTAAGAAGGGATTTCAGAATGGAGAGGATCTTTTTTCTCAAGTAGGCCAAAGGTGTATTTACAGTTGACCCAAATGAAGCTTGGGAGTGTACAGGTTGTGAAAAAATTTCGTTCAGTTGTTCAGATGTGATAGGCTTCTGATACAAAGTATGTTTCATGGAATCAAGAAGGTGGACCAAGGAAAGGATATCTTGGAAAGTCTTTTCAAGAATGAAATGCCTTGGCAAATGAGTACACATTGTAAGCATGCATCGTCTCAAGGGTGAAACGGCAACCTCAAACTGAGATTTAATAAATTCAGCAAAGGATTTAGGTTCTGAACTGCCCTTCAAGGTTTCTCCTTTCACAATCAGCTCTCTCATCTTTATTAGTTCAGTTTCCACAAAGATTTCATGCTCAGAAACAGGATACTCAAAAAAACGGATTGCAGAATCAACGCAGTGTCTCCAATCTTTCAAACACTCAAGAAGCCTTTCAACACAATATTCTAGATAGGATTCCTCAAAATCTTCGCCCAGCTTCAATCTATCCTTCTCTCCAAATATGAGCACATCACCCAAGGGATATATCAAATTCTTCTTTGAAGATTCATCTTTAAGGGACTCTTGGATCAGCTTTATCACCCGGGTGGCAACTTGCGAAATTGCCACATTTGTTGGAGCGCAAACAAGTGTTCTGCACTTCCTTTGACAGAGCATAAACAAAAGTGTACTAATAGTAGTCGTCTTCCCCGTACTCGGAGGGCCCCATATAAGATCAACATGGGAACAATGAACACATTCAACTCTTCTCAAACAGGTGCGCACCGCCTTAACTTGTGACTCATTCAGCTTGGACAGCATCTTGGCTTCTGTCTTCTGAGTTAATGATCCAATGGTGCAGGTACAAGATTCTCTCCCAGTCTAATCATCAATGTCAAAATAGCACACCAATCAAAACCATAACAACGTAAGATGAGAAATCTTTCCCATGCCCAACATAAAAGCAACAATACATGACTAACCTCATCACTAGTGTACAAAACAGCATGAATGATGTTGGACTTCCTGGGCATACCCAAAGCATTCCAAATCCGTTTGCTTGTTGTGATGTTGTCTAAGAAAACAATGTGGACTGAAGAATGGACTCCAATTTTGGCTCCAAAGTCTACAGCCATTTTCACTTTGAACTCAGTAGTGGAAACTCCATCATCATCCGTGACACTAACAACTGAAGCAAGTGCCCAATTCCATCCCGCGCGGTCCAAATCAGAAACCGTCTCCGGTTTATGATCCGATATTAGCACCAAGTCTCCAGGTAAGGTTTTGTAAGGCTCTTCATCCTCACTAACTCTTATCCTCCAAAACTCAACCTTGACATTATAGTAATGCATACCCTTCCCATGCCCTTTTGTAGCGTCGAAAGAGACGACTTCAGCAAATGGCGCCTTATCCATTGCTTCCATAGAAGAAGCAACCATTTCCCGGGTTTCTTCCAACAAAGGAAATGTATAACAGCAGAGGTAATGGTCCCTCGAACGAAATGTACGCGGAATCCTCTCAACCTAGCAGCAAGAAATTAAGAGTGGAAGAAAAACAAAGTTTAACAACATATGAAACAATGTATGAAACTGTTAAATTTGTGGAGATACAGGGCAATTCAAAGAGCAAGGTAGATATAAACTAAACCTGGGACCGGTAGAGGTTGTCATTAAAAATGTCTTCAAGAGACCAGGAGAAGACTATATCAGTGAGTTTGTCATTCTTATTAGGCTGAAACTCAGTCTTCACAAAAGAAGAAGAAGAAGAAGAAGAAGAAGAAGAAGAAGAAGAAGAAGAAGAAGAAGAAGAAGAAGAAGAAGAAGAAGAAGAAGAAGAAGAAGAAGAGCATCCCATTTTGGTGTTCACCAAAATAAAAAGAAAAAAAAAAGAAAACTGAATTTGAACAGGTGATGAAAGTGTTACTAACTAGACATGATATGATAGATCACAATTCACAAGTAGAAGAAGATTATTAATGGAGGATAAAAAAGATCCCACAAATTTGATCAACTAAAGAGGATGCATCATTTATGTGTGCATATATACAGGCCCGGGAGTATGTAAAAGGTGCATGGTGCTGTCATATTCTGCCTTCATGTCTCTATAAATTAAACGCCATCAGAAATATTACCGAGTATTATTTTTTGAAAGGTTACACATATACTCCCCCTGTCCCTCTTAGTTTTCCCAATTTTGACTTGCACAGTCTCGAAAGCAACATTATGATCATTAATATCTTTATTTATATATAGATATATATTACTCTGTATAAAAAATACGATATTTCAAAACTAGATTTTAAGATAAACCCATTGATATTAAATTTATATTTTTTTTCATAATGCGATTAAAGTTTTACAAAATTGACCGTGCATGTCAAAATAGGAGTAACGAAGGGGAACGCAGGGAGTACTTTTTACGAGCAGTATGTTTGGACTTGAATTGGGTGAAGAGAAAGTGGAGAGAAAGAAAATGGGTGAAGATAAAAACACCGAGCGCGCTTTATCTGGGACAGTCTCGAAAAAAGTCATGGGACAAAAAAACTTTTGTCACGACAATAGAACATCGTCTATTTTTCTTTCTTTTTTTCGAGTAATGTTAGATGCACACCAAGTTACACACCACTCTTCACCTATCATGTTGCATTTTTTTCATCTTTCTCTTTTTTTAAAAAATACAGTTTCTTCACAATTTGTATTTATTCTTTTTTTTACTCTTTGGAAATGATAATGAAATTTATGGATGTGCATGCATATATGCATGGATTGTTTCACATTTCCCATTCCCAAAGAGCTTAATGATGAAAACGGAGCGCAGCTCCACACTTACACCGGAGTAATAATTACACAGTGACCAATTTACCCCGGAGTAATAATTACTTTTTACTCTCCTAAATACGGAGTAATTAAATTTAATTAACTAATTAATGTCAGCAGCCATTATATAATCCCTCCGTCCGAAAATGTTCTTCCCATTTGACTTTTCACGGTCTCCAATATTGCGCTTTGACCATTAATATCTATATTTATACATAGATATATTTTATAAAAATTTGATATTTGAAAATTACGTTTCATTATGAATATATTGATTTTAAATTTACATAATAATACAATGTGTTTTTTCCACAAATCGTAGTCAAAGTTTACAAATTTTGACCAAGAAAAGTCAAATGTGAAAAACATTTCCGGACGGAAAGAGTATATGTTGAGACGATCAAGAGGTGTTTAACCGCCAGTAATCATCAATACGTGGACTACAAATTTAATTTGGGAGCAAATACTTTCATGGTCCTCGGGTCGATTCTAATTATATGGATCTTGCTGATGTTGACTCTTTAGTATTTGTATTGGGATTAGGATTATGATCATGATTAAGGTTAGGATTAAGCACATTAGCTTGGCTGGAACATGTCTTTTTTCACATTAGCTTCTAAGCCCAACAATTTTGCGAGAAGGTCCAGGAATTGGGCGTGCATCTTGAGTACACGGAATCACCATTCTTGTTTGGATAAAGAGGAGAAAATGAAGAGAGAAGAAAATGGAGTGGAGATGGAAAGAAGACAATTGATGTTTGGATTGGTAGAATATGAAGAGAAAATAAAAAGAAAAGGAAAAAGTTATTTTCTTTCCTTTGTTTTTTTATTTGGTTTGGGATAAAAGTAAGAAAAAAGAAAATATAACAAAGTAAAAAGAATTTATCCAAGAGTAGATGGAATAGGCTAGGAGTACTTGCAAATGGAGGAATAAAGGGCAAATCAGTCATTTTATAAGTTTTCTCTCCATGTAGCCCAATTCTCTCGTTATTTTCTTTTTCAAACAAACAGGAGAAAAGGATTTCTTAGACATGTGTTATAAGGCTTGACCCACGGGCGTGAAGGAGACGTCAAGCCGTCACTGCGTGATCAATGTGACACTGTATGCATGACAGAGGCGTGATAGTTGACAAGCATGGCTTAATAGTGCTCATGGGCGTTGTTAGGGGTGGGTTGGTTTTGGCAGTTCGGTTTTAATTTTACCTCAAGCTAAAGACAAAACAGAAGGTAAGTTGGCGGTTCGGTTTTAATTTTACCTCAAACCAAAGACAAAATGAAAGGTAA
Organism: Cuscuta australis; assembly: GCA_003260385.1. NCBI lineage: Eukaryota > Viridiplantae > Streptophyta > Magnoliopsida > Solanales > Convolvulaceae > Cuscuta > Cuscuta australis. The sequence continues at coordinate 1,743,996 of NQVE01000098.1, read as the reverse complement.
GTTGGCGGTTCGATTTTGCATAAAATGTAAACCGTTGGTTATTTGGTTTGGTTTTATTCGATTTTTATTATGGTTTTTTTTATAAAAGTAAAAAAATTATAAAAATACTAACTCGATGAAGCAATAACAGTATGTATGGTTGGGTTCGGTTGTTGGTTTGATTTTTACACGAAGCCAAAAACCAAACGGAAGGTTAGTATTCCGTTCGGTTCAATTTTGCATAAAAAAATATGTGATGAGCGCCTGACAAACATCAATGAGATTCCAAATACTCCCAAAGACATCGTATGTAAATATCAATTACGGAGAATTTACGTTTTTTGATATGATAATTTCATTTCTATTATAAAGTTTTTTATGTAAATATGTAAATTACTCATATCAATTTTTAATGTTAATATAGTTCTGTAGTAAGATTAGTTATTGGTGTTTATATTCTTAGGTTTTTTAAAGTTTACAATATGATTTAAAATTTTTAATTAATACGAGTAGGTAAGAAATAACTTTAATCGACTAGTCAATTATTTGCATTTAAATTTCTATGATTTTTTACATATCACATAAACTCATATAAATAAAATGAAATACCTAAACAAGTTCGTTTTTGTTCGGTTCGATTTTCCAAAGTGAAAACCAAAATGAAAACCAAACAATAACAATTCGGTTCAATTTTTTTCTAGCTCGTTTCAATCGGTTTCGGTTCGATTTGTGGTTTTCGGTTTTCCCAACTCAGCCCTAAGAATGAAAGAAATATATTATTTCAATTAATGTGAGTCCATGCAAGTATGATATAAAATACTCATCAATCACCAACCTACCAATTGATGTAAAATCTACCACAAAGTTTATGCATTACTCAATACATGCACAATGTAAGCATTAAAAATTAACACTCCAAATGCAGCAAAAGCCAAGTTTGAGAGGCATAAACTTGACCAAAAAAGAGGGAAATTAATTTGTCCTGAATGCGAGAAATGTCAAGAATACCCTCAAATGAATCCACAACATCAATCTATCTGCATTGCTTCTGAATGGTACTTGTCTAGATCAGCATCAAGCTCTATAGCAGAAACCACCTTTCCACCACCACTGTCTCTTCTTCCTCTCCCACGCCCCCGTCTCCTTCCTTCCCGCCTACGAAGGACTCTACTGGAATTTCCAGTTGCTGCATTTGTGCCGACAATCTCTATCTTCACTGGCTTCCCATCAAGCTTTGCATTGTTATACCTTTTGAAAGCTGCTAAAGCATCTTGTCTGCGAGAATATACAACTTCTGCTGTTCCCTTTGATCCTCCGCCATTCTTGTCGTAATGGATTGCATACCATTTCATATCACCAAATTCTGAAAAAAGTATATTAATGTCTTCTTCTGAGACTCCATTGCCTAGATTGGAGACATATAGCTTCGTGCCCGTCTCTATCTCAAACATATCTTGAGTCCGATTCCGAGCTGAGTTGTGTGCCTTTGCAGTTGGGTAAGGGGCATATCGGTTAGTGTATCGGATTGGGATCTGTCTAACTCGTCTTGCTTCTCCTCGGAAAGAGCTATTACCTCCTCCAGAATTTGTATTCTTCTAAATGAGATCATCATTTCATCATTGAAAAAAGAAAAGTACAATATTAATATTTCACATAACAAATAACCAGAAGTTAAAAAAATGGGCTTTCATCTTTGAAATCTAAGATAGATTGTTTTAATTACCTTCCCTTGATTTTTGACAAGGATACGATCTGCATTACACAAGTCATCAATTTCGGCAGCAGAGAAGAAGCATTGGCGTTTCCTCGCGTCTAGAACTAATCCTTCCCAAATTGAATGGCTATCCGTAAGGGTCTTTTCATTTCCCAATATCCATAAACAGTGCCTAAATTGAAGAAAAAAATCAACCAGAAGAAAAAATGGTCAGAATATGTGCGCAATAAGTAGCATCAGTTCCAAATTAGAAAAGGGTAGAAGATTACACATACCGAGTTAGATCTCACTGTTGATAATATTATTATATCCTCTTCCCCACCTTGGAAGCCATCAATAGACTTCACCTTAATTGCAAAGCCATTAAGGTTGTCATACTTTCTGCCAATCTTATCTTTGATGGCAACTACTTGAGCAGTATAGGGAGATATAATACCGATGCTAAGTTCATTTCCCATAGTTTTCTCTTTATTTTTCTTTTCGATATGCCAAGCTGGGTAAAATGTTTTGATTAAAAAAACAACATGTTAGAACATTGCATGCAAACTCAAAAAATTGCAAAATCCCTACAAGCCAGATGATGAATATTTCATACAAAACAGCAAGTGAAACAGTTTACTCCCAACAGTTTCATCACTTCGTAGACACTAACATGAACTCGGAATTGCTATAAAGTGATTTACTGAAACAAAGTGATCAATCAAAAGCTTTCAGATTTTAGCAAAAACGGAAAAAATTGTTTAAAAAAAAACAAAGAGAAGACTTACATTCAAACAAGTTCTGCACAATCTTAATTACTAGATCCACCTCAACCATATTTCTTCTACTCCCGCCAAAACTATCCAATTCTTCGTTTCCATTGGGGAGACTTATAAAAGAATACAGACCAAACATTTTTCCAGGAAGGTATTCTCTCTCGTGGGTTTTATTTCTCACATTTGGAGCGTCCATGACTTGGTTATTATAAAAACTCAAATTTGGGAAGTGGCTTATTGCTGGATGCATTCGGTATTGCACTTTAAGCATGAGCTTTGAGTGACCCAATGAACTTAGCCTTTCAAACAAGCTTCTTCCAAAACCAGCTTCACCAAATACCTATTAACTTTCTCTAGTCATTAGGTTGATGAAGACGATTTGAATTATTAGATTCAAGACTGAAAAAAAAATTAAAAAATTGGATGCTCACTTTGCTTTGGACAGTCGCCTGTAATTGGTGTTCATCGCCTACAAGAATTGCATGTTTCAGACCTCGAAGTTGAAGTGGTATGATTGATTCACATTCCATCAACTTCATCAATGACCAATACTTTAAATGGTTTAGTATAGAGTGAATGCATCTTATAAGAACTTGACGAGGTGCAGAAAACCAAAGATGAACACCTTAAACAGAACTCCTTAATAGCTGCTCTATTTAATCCACTGGGAAGATTAATTTTTCTAAAAGAACGCAGAAGAGTTTTCAGAATGGTGAGGCATTGGGTTCTCAAGTAGACCAATGAAGACGTGTCTAGAAATGATTGGCAGGAGACTTCAGAGGTTACTGGTTGTGAAAAGATTTTCTTCAGTTCTTCATTAGATGTCATATGCTTCTGATATAAAGTTTCTTTCAGATCATCCAGAAGGGAAATCAGAGAGATCATATTTTGGAAATTGTGTTCTTGAATGAAATGCCTTGGTATATGATTGCACATTGTTATCATGCATCTTCTGACTGGTGATACTGCAACCTCAAACCTAGATTTAATAAATTCAGCAAAGGACATTATAGGTTTGGCACTATCACTCCTTTTGATTAATTCAGTTTTCCGATACGTTTCATAGTCAGAAACAGAATGTTTGAAAAAATGAATTGTGGAATGAATGAAGCGTCTCCATCCCCTATCACGGCCCAAACACTCAACAAGACTGTCAATGCGACGATCTAGACATATCTCTTCAAAGCCTCTGTCCAGCTGTAATCTATCATTCTTTGCAAACAAGAACACATCACCCAGCGGACATACCATATATTTCTTAAAAGACTCATCTTTATAAGACTCATGTACCAGCCTTATCACCCTAGAGGCCACTTGTGTTATTGCCACATTAGTCGGTGCACAGATAAGTGTTCTGCAGTTCCTTTTCAACAGCATAAATAGCAGTGTACTAATAGTGCTTGTTTTCCCAGTACCAGGAGGGCCCCATATAAGATCAACATGGGACATTTGGTTGCATTTCACCCTTTCAAGACAAGTAAGTACTGCATTGGATTGTGACTCATTCAGCCTGGACAGCAAGCTTGCTTCTATCCCTTGAGTTGATGATCCTATGCCAGCAGGCCGAGTGCATGCACAACATTGCTTCTCAGCCTAATCAATTTTAGACACACACATGAAACAAAAATAATTATCATTAGGGCGGTAAAGTTTGATACTCCCTCTGTCCCATAAAAATCTTCTCACTTCCTTTTTTGTCCGTCCCAAAAAAACTTCCCTTTCGTTTTAAAGTAAAGAATTTGTCGCTAAGATTATTTCTTTCTCCTCTTAACCAATTCTAACCAGACTCCTGTTTTTTTAATTTTTCAACACTTTTTTTGAACTCCGAAAAAGTAAAAGTGAGAAGTTTGTTTTATGGGACGAGGGAGTATATTGAGAATGGGTACTTTGGAAACAATAATAATTGAAGTAAAATTCGAAGGTTATTAAACCAACAACATCATCAACCCCAGCACTCTCGTACAAAATGGTTCCAAAACAGTTCAAATTCTTGTCCATTCCCAATGCATCCCAAATCCTTTCACTTGTTGTAAGATTTTCTAAGAAAACAATATGCAGCTTTTTATCAACTCCATCCCTGATGCCAATATCTCTAGGCATTTTCAATTTCAGAAGTGTTGAAGAATTGACTTCACGGGCCGTGACAACTGAAGCCAGTGTCCAATTCCATCCCGCGCGCTTCAAATCAGAAACCGTTCCTGGCTTATTGTCTGAGATTACAACCAAGTCTCCAGGCAATGTTTTGTAATACTGTCCGTCAGCACTAACTCTTCTTTCCCAAAACACATCCTTGACCACACAATAAATAACTTCCTCGAGTCCATCCACGCATTCAGAGGAGATATTCCCTTCACCTTCGCCAAATGGAGCTTTGTCCAGCGCTTCCATAGAAGAATGGACATTTGCCCGCGTTTCTTCAATTAAAGGGAATGTGTAACAACATAGATAGTGCTCCCATGAGCGGAACGCATCCGGAATCTTCTCAACCTAGCAGAAAGAGTGTGAAACAAAAAACATGTTCAATGGAATTGGATATTAATATCTACGGCTAAATTCCACGGTTGGTCCTTCAAGTTTTTGCGTCATGCACGGTTAGTCCTTCAACTTTATAAAGTCCACAAATAGTCCTTCAAGTCACGTGCCACGTTAACGTTGCACGATTGGTCCTTCAGTTAAGTTTTCCGTTTGTCCATACATTTTTCCCATTTTCCATAATAAATACACGTGAGGAACCCTCTTTTCTTCATACAATTGAGTCATATTTCATGTAGATCCGTTTTAATTGAAATGTTGGGTAACAAATCAACCCTGATTGACTGCAAAAAGTCAAAACTTGATAAACACTTTAAAACGGAGTGTGTATATTTAAAAAAATGAAATAATAAACGCAAGAATAACTTATTATTATTAAAATAGTGGACTAATAAAAGTAAGAATAACTTCTTATAATTAAAAAATGGATTTATATTAAATAATGTTCAATTGTATGAATAAGAGAGGGTTCCTCAAGTGTATATATAATGGAAAATCGAAAAAATGCATGGACTAACAAAAAAAATTAACGGAAAAATTAATGGAAGGACCAACCGGGCAATGCTAATGTGACTTGAAGGGTCATTCGTGAACATTATAAAGTTGAAGAACTAACCGTGCATAATGCAAAAACTTGAAGGACCAACGGTGAAACTTAGCCTAATATCTACATATCGAATGATGACAAAAAGATTACTAATATAGGCATATTACTAAATAACAGTGGCAATGGTCTGAAAAGTTGTAGGCACTTAGGCAAGGATTAATGGACGCCTAGACAAACTTATTAGGGGATTTCCCGAACACTGGCAAATCCAAAGTAATGAAGATGACTATCTAAAGATATAATGGAAACTGGTCTGCATAAGCTGGTGGAACAAGAGAAGATGGAGATACCTGGTGTTTATAGAGATTTTCATTAAAAATGTCTTCAAGGGACCATGAGAGCACTATATCAACGAGGTCAATTTTAGGGTGACCATCCCTCTCCACAAAGGAAACCCATTCTTCCATTTGTATTTCGCTCATCAGAATTCCAGAATACTGTATTCTTTTCCTTCAAAGAATCACTGGCATTGTAAACAATTGAGTTGCAGAAACACTTAAAATTTGATCAAGTAGGCGCAGAGCATGCTGTGCATGAAATGCAGTGTTTCTATGGACAATAGCTTTTTAGGGTTTTTCCAGTTTTGTGTGGAAATGAATGAACATATATAACTGATATGATCAGACAGGCCGCCTTCAATAATAAATGTAGGAGAAGGATGAAAACTGAGCTCCTCGGAGCTCGAGACATTCTTCTCATATGGCGGCCAAAAGATCCTCTGGATTGCATCTTCATCCCTAGGCGCAGTGCAACTCCCCAAAACAACAATTATGATGAGTAGCCTTTATATACTCCTTTGAAAATAATTGTTCCAAGCGAATTACTTTGTTTGTATATTTGTTTTTATTGATTATAAAATAAAATATTATTTCCTTATTTTGGTTTATAGATATTTTGGTGTTATTTTAAAATATGTAATTTATATTTTTTATTTTATATCAATTTATATATAAATATTACATTACTAATTTTAAAATAAATCATCTTAGACATTATTCGAAATGAGACCATAATTTAGGGATTGAGCGAGAACTCACATATTTGTCTCACATCCCAAATAATATTTTCAAAATTTGACTAATAACTTCTTAATCATTTTCTTCGGTTTTTTACTTCATCATCACATGAATGACAATACCTTTTTAATGTATTCGAACTCTTTCGAATCCCATCCCATTCAATATTTAGCTCTACTTTCATATTAGAAAGTAATCTTATTGTCTTAAAAAGAATGTCATAGTTACTATTTTGATTTCTTGATAACTTTTATTTGTTTACTTATTTTGGTTGACCATTTGAAAAAATAAAACATTCATGTCGCATCTTATTTTGTAAATCTTTTGATGTAATTTTAGACACTGTAATTTTAACTTTTACTTTTCTATCAATTGGTAAATAGATGTCGTTCAAATTGTTACAAATAATTTGAGACGGGAGCATCATTCTTGAGATGGGAGAAGATCCAATGTTTTGGGCCGATCGGATTATGTGCATTTTGAATTCGGGCTGATCCGTTACCGGGTTTTGGTAGGGTCCCCTTAACAGAATTACAGAAGTCCAGTGAAACTCCATCAGAGCATCTCCAACCATGCTTGTTATATGGATTTGCTATTTTTACATTATAACAAGTGAATAGTAATATAACAAGCACTTTTTTGTTTCATTCTCCAACCATTATTTGTTATTTCATTTTTTAAGTATTGGCTAGCTAAATTTTGAGGGACTTGTCATATTTAGCAAACCAAATTCATTTTTTGGCAAACTTGCTAAAATAAAGCATGCCTTTTGGAGAAGAGCAAAAGTGTTTAACTAGTTATATTAAAACTTTTAGCAATTTAAAATGATATGGTTGGAGATGCTAGGTGAATAAGGATCTGCCTTTTCCGGTAAAGCAATATATTACACGCCTGAAAATATGAAATCTACCGGCGACTTTCCCCACATGGGCGACCAGAATCAATAAAAGAGATTGCGGGGAAGAACATCAACCGAGACTCAAATCTGGACATCGGAATAAAAAGAGAGAGAGAGAGAGAGATCCAAATTCGATCGAGAACCGGAGGTATTTGTCAGGTTTATTCATCTAATTCCAGTCCTACGTTGTAAGCTTGTGGAAACTTCAATTTGCATCTGATTAAGAAAGCAGGGTAGCTAGAACATCATAGGAATTTCAAATAATTGCATCTGTATTTCCGGAACGGTGGAAAAGTTGACTCTTTTTCTCACATGCCAGCTGATCTTATGATATGGAGGGTTTTAACGAATTGTGTTGGGTTTGAAAGTTGTATTCTTTTTCATCCTGGTACACTCTTTTCTGGTTTGGTTCGAGTTCTGGGATTTACACCAAGCAGAACTGTTATTCCTCACTGGAATCCTCTCTAGTTTTTTCTTGTTTTCCAGTTATTGTGCTTGTTTGGTATATCACCTCTGATACGCAAACTTCAAGTGTCTAGAAGTTTCAGTTTGAAAGAAAAGTAATTCACCTCAAAGAGGAAACTGTGCTCCTAAGTTTTAGAAGCCCGTGGTGATTACTATGAGGATTTGGGAATAAGGTCAGCTCCTTTGCTTCTACCGTAGATAGAATGGTTGGGGTATGTACCCCCCCCCCCCCTCCTCCCTCACCTAAGTAATGTCTGAATTTGAATTGAGTACATATTTTATCAGCAAGGGGAAAGCAAAAAATTGTGGCCTAGTGTAACTTAAGAACCAGCTCCGGGTGAAAAGGGCTAGGGGTTCTGCGTTTGGAGCTTGTTAACTCTTATATGGGAACTTTAACCAATGGTAAGCAAATAAAATGAACATATACTAAGCACGCGAGCACATAGAACTGAGTTAAGTAATGTGCATTTGTGGATGCCGACAGGAATCACGGATGCTGATTCAGCTATTTTTAAATCTTCCTTAGGATAGTCTTTTTAGATTTGAGGCTTACCATATTAGTGGAATCACTTTCATGTTAGTCAACAGTCTCTGACTTTTAATGATTCTCCGTGTTGCATGTTTTCCCAATTCATTATAGTCATAAGGTTGGAAGTATGTTTAAATTTCAGTTGGTGACCTTGTAATAGTTTTGCCCAATTTAATTTCAACGTTTATTGTTGTCTAAAGCAATAGGTTGAAGTGGTTTGGGCACATAATGAAGAGAGGTGTGGAGGCTCCTGTGAGGAGATGCAAAAGGCTTGCGGTAGTGGGTGTAGGGTAGAGGTAGACCTAACCACCTAGGTAGAGTAGACAGGACTTAAGACTTCAAGATCTTACTGGGGATATGTTTGGGGATATGCCTTCGGTAAAGAGCACTTGGAGAACTAGGATTAGAGTAGTTGATCCGGGGGTTCCTTGGAAACATTCTCTTTAATTAGTTCCATGTAGGGTAGGGTGTACACACTCTATTCTTGTGGGATTTTATTGGGTTTGTTGTTGTTGTTATTGTTGTCTAAAGTCCTATGTTTATTGGTGACACAGACAGCGGTTTCTTTATATATATGGCACAACCCTGCAGTTGTGATGGTGATGATGAGCCTGAGTGGATTAAAAAGGTGAAATCAGAAGGTGCTGTTCCGTTTCTTGATCCTGAAAACTGTTCCAATGGTTGGGCATCTCCAGCTGGTGACGTTTTCATGGTAAGAGGCCCGGACTACTTTTCAAACAGAGTCAAAATTCCAGGCGGCGAATATCTTCTGAAGCCTCTGGGTTTTGATTGGATTAAAGGCCCTTCAAAACTCTCCAATCTCATGTGCAATCCCAAACACCGCATCAGGAGGGCTCTTTTGGATGAATTCCCGGCGTCAGGTGGCGAGAAGCCCTTCGTTTGGGCTTTCAACTTGCAAGTTCCCAGCAAGGAAAACTACAGCGCGGTTGCGTATTTTGTGGACGTGGGACCCACAACCGAGGGGTCGTTGATAGACCAGTTCCTGAGAGGAGACATCGCGTTCAAAAACTCGAGGCTAAAATTGGTGGCGAATATTTCCAAAGGACCTTGGATTGTGAAAAAGGCAGTTGGGGAGCAGGCCATATGCGTCATCGGACGGGTACTCACTTGCAATTACTGCACCGGAGACAATTTCATCGAAGTCGATATAGACATTGGGTCCTCGGTGGTTGCGAATGCAATTGTTCACCTTGCATTCAACTACTTGACAAAGCTGACTGTTGACATAGCCTTTCTTATTGAGAGCCAAAGTCAACCAGAACTTCCCGAACGAATCTTGGGAGCCGTGAGGTTCTCCGAGCTGGACCCCGCTTCAGCGAGGTCAGCTGAAGTTCTATCACCTGAGCAGAGCTTGGAAAGGTCGCAGTCCTCGTTGTCTCGGCTATGGAAGTCGCTTGGGAACAGCTTTTCCTCCATTCACAAGGGTGCTCAAGAAAGCTTTGATATCTCTGGAGGAGGAGAGAATGTAGACTAGGTAAGTGTCTTATGGGCACATAAACACCACATTTTCTTTCTTTTTTCTAACATAAATGTTCTCAAGTAGCATCAATTTCTTTTTAGAACAGATATTGGTTGTTTGGGTTGATTGTTTGTTACTGAAAGTATCTGGATAGTTGTTGTTTAAGAAAAAAGCGTTTGGGAAGATGAATTGTTTATATCAACCCTTTTATTCGAGTACTTGAATATGGGAAAGAATTCTATCCCCTTTTAAACATCTACCGTAGTAAAAAAAGGATGACTAAAAAACTAATCCAAAAGAACTCATGTTTTCATCGTTGAGACGAAGAAAAAAAAAAGAAAAAAGGAATTGTTGCTATAAATAGGGCACGTTTGTAACAAAAAGGTACACCAACTATAAATTCTGTAATAAAAAAGTACCCCAAACCGGTTTAACCAACAGGTCACAAGGATCAAATTTGCAATATTTCAGCTTTATTTTATTATGTTTTTGACATGTGTTCAAACATTTCCTAACTCTATTATAACTCATCTTTATAATGTTTTTATTTTATTATGTTTTTGATTTCATCTTTAACTTTCCAACTAATAACTCTATTATAATGCATTATCTCTTCATACATTCCCAACCCATTAAACATGCATGTAGAGTCATTACTCTTATTAGAGATTGAACTTGTGACCTCCCACACGGAAGAGTTACCATCATGCCGCTAGACCATAAGGTCTTACGCTATGTTTGGTTCGAGGGATTTTAAAGAAAAAAGAAAAGAAAGTGAAGTGAAAAATTATTTTTCTTGTTGGGCCAGAGAGGACAAGAAACGAAAAGTGGAAGGAAATAAAAATGTGAAAGCAAAATGTACTAAGTGAAGGAAATCTAAATTCCTCTGATTTTGACAATGAAAATGAGAGAAAATTATTATTTTTCTTTTCCTTCCAAATTCCTAGAACCAAACATAATGTTAATGTTTAATGAAAAAAATAGAGTACACGATCATTTTAGATATCTAACCAACCACCCACCCACCAAGTATTGCAAACTTGAGAAAAACTCTGGATCTTAGACCAAAAGTAACAAAACAATATGGATCATGGATGATTGCTACAAAAAAATGTGGACAAATTCCCTAATCAAGTAAGGAGGGAATCAATGAAGAAGGGGCCTAATCAAATGGATCATGCTACACTTACACCAACAAATATACCCCATTTGTACACCACAGGTTTGCACAAACATTTCGATGATTTACACCGACACAAGTGTTGGTGCGTTAATAAAAATTCACACGGACACAAATGTTGGTGCGTTTAACAAAAATTAGTTTTACACCAACACAAAATGTTGGTGCAAAACTGCGGGGTACAAATTGGGGTACAAATCTTGGGGTACACATAGCATAATCCAAGACCACACAAGACCACTCGTGGGAAGGACAAAAGAAAAAAACACACATGGGGTACCTCACTGGCGGATCCAGGAATTCAGGTAGATGGGGGCAGTTGGTCGGGAGTCCGGGGGCGTTGCCCCCGAAATATATGAGATGACAAAAAAATATTAGATTTTATTTCAACCATTTATTGAATGTAAAACATTTATTAATAGGTAATGTAAAATTTTATTTCATAAACAATTAATTATGTGTAATAAAATACACTTTATTAAAAAAAATCAATAAAAAAATTTAATTTAGCTTGATTAAATGGGATCACATTAACTTTTGTTGGGGGCATATGTACTGATGGGTGTATTCCACCCACGACCGGTCAAAGAAGAAGGCCAAATAGTTGACCGGTCAATCTTGAGAGTTTTGGAAGGGAGACTTAAATCGTCAGCAAAACGACATATCGTCGGCCAAAATATGACCGGTATACTTCACAAAAAGTATACCGGTCAAACTACGCTGTCGTCCTATTTATTCCAGACTTCGATAAATTCATCCCTCGGAGATTACCCGGTGTAGTTTCTGGGGTTGGAAAGTGTCGGCAGGAGAGGATCTGCGAGGATTTGGCGTGTAGCGACCCGTGTCAGTAGAGGACAACTGGAGATGCTGAAGAATCCATCCAAGGCACTACTTGACAAAGGGAATGATCCCCTTCACAAGGCGACAAGGCAGCTTGAGGACGAAACCAGTCACCTCGCACCACATCGGCAGCATGCCCCCACGTGGGCGCACGTGGTCCTGTCCCCTTAGCCTAGTATAAATACTCATGTAAACCTCAGAAAGAGGGATCCGAATTTCACTCTCTCTAAACTCCTTTGTAAAAGCACCCGTGCATTCTCCGTTATAATATAAATTGGGCTACAGGTGTTCCACCTAAAGTCCTACCGGTCACTTTGCGTGTTTTAACTTTCTCACTTTGCCAAATCAAGCAAACTATTCTAGACCCGGTCTAGTATAGTTTGACCGGTCAAGTAATTTACACCATCATTTTTGGCGCCACCCGTGGGACCGTTAAGGTTTCTTCTCCTAAACACAAACCTACCCACCAAAACACCACTCGAAATGTCTTCCAGCCAACAAATCAACGCTACTTCCGCTCAGGTGCAGGCCACCAACGAGGGAGCCAGCATCCCTGTGGCTGCTACCATGCCGGTCATTTCAGCCCCGGTGTTGCCTCTGGGTCTGAGCTCTGTCCCGACGGCCAGCGTGATCAGTCCCTTCGTGACCCCCGTCCCTTCCGCTGGACCGAGGGTAACATTCCCACCAAGCATGGCTCAGTTCATGAATGACCCAGCCAACCTACAAGCCATCCAGGGCTTTGGCCAGGTCATGGCCATGTGCCAACAGAACGGGGGGATGCCTTTCCTCCCTGGTATGTTCCCATTCGCCCTTCCAGGCGCGGGGACCATGCCCCTACAAGCTCCGATGGCGGTGACGTCGTTCCAGACGCCAATGCCGCAACCATCACCTTTCCAGCCCCAGCTGGTCAGCACCATGGCCCCTGTCAACTTGGCCGGTGCACTTAACGCTGCAGGGCCGTCGCGTCCCCCGCAAGCTACGGATCCGCAGATCACTCCTGATGGTCATTGCGTCTCAATTGAGAGCGATGACGGCGAGTGGGACATCCCGAGGGCCCACAAGAAGAAGAAAGGAAAAAACATCCGGCCAGCGACCTCCCGAAACTCCGCCTTCGAAAGGCTGGGGAATAGGGAGGAAGGCCAGAGGAAGTCAGCCAAGCAGAGGCTGGGGCAGAGCGTTGCCCATGTCAGCGCATTCGCCCGGCTAGGCGAGGTGCGGGAGGCCGAGCCTGCCCGCACCCGGCGCTCCCGGTCTAACCGGCAGGAGCCAGCGAGAACGAGGGCCTCCCACCAGGAAGGGGAGGCAGAAAGCCAGCCCAGGTTACCGGTGGCGAACCGGTTAACCATCCCAAACGACCGCGTCCAGCAGATGGAGGCAAAGCTGGAAAGACTGGAAAAGAAGGTCGGGGAGAAGAATGACCGGGACAAACCCCTGGCAGGGTCCCCGTTCACCACAAGGGTCCATCTGACACCTTTCCCGCGAAAGGTCAAGATCGACGCCCCCAGATTCACCGGGAAGGAAGATCCGGAAATCCACCTGGACTCCTTCAACCAGAGTGCGACCATGAACGGTTGCACCGATGAAGAAAAGTGCCTACTTTTCTTCCAGACCTTGCGGAACCGAGCCACTGAATGGTTCAATAAGCTTCGCCCGGGAAGCATTGACTCGTTCAGTGATTTGGCCTCAAAATTCAAGGCCAAGTTCCAAGAGAATTGTACTAAGAGGAAGAAGTTCACCTATCTTAGTACAGCCGGGCAGAAGGAGTCTGAGAACCTCACTCAGTTCCTTACCCGGTGGAAGGAAGAGGTAGACAAGGTGGAAGAGATGGATGACAAGACCGTCCTCTCCCTACTCTTGAATGGCTTGCGTGCTGGGGAACTATACAAGGAGTTCTGCCGGAAACCCCCAGCCACGTACCAAGAGGCCTACCATACTGCATGGGAGTTTGCTGAAGCTGAAACCCAGCTCCGGGCAAAGAGAGAAGCTGAACATGGTCACAAGCCCAAGCCGGTGCAAGTCAAGAAGGAAGAAGCACCAGGACCTAGCCGGCCGAGGCACCACTATGACCCGATCATCCGAGTGGTCAATACGGAAGAATGCCAAGAAGTCCGGAAAGCACCGGTCATTCCTCCAGAAAACCCTACCGGTCAAGTAGGGCGGCAGTGGTCGGGCACCTATTGTTCGTACCACAAATCTGATTCCCATAACACCTCCGAATGCAAGAGTGTTAAAGGGGTCATCCGGCAGATGATCGACAGTGGAGAGCTGGGCAAAGATTACTTGCAGAAAGCTCAGGAGAAGAGTCATCAGTGGGTTAGGCCAACTGCCCCAGGGAATGACCGGGACAATGACCGGCGGAGGAATAACCGGCCAAGGGAGCGGCAACCTGCCCCCGAAAAAGAACACATCGGCATGATCTTCGGAGGACCCGAGGGTGGAGATTCAGCCGCGCAGCGGAAGAACTGGGTCCGGAGCATTTACGTTGGAGAGGTAAGTGCTGAACCACCCAGGCGTAAGCATACTAGGAGGGAGCCAATCGTCTTTACTGACCGGGATCTCCCTCCTACCGGTGAAGATCACAATGATCCATTGGTCATCACCATGGACATTAATGGGGTAGATGTCGCCCGGGTACTTGTTGACACCGGCAGCAGTGTCAACATCTTATACCTGGAGACCTTCCAAAAACTCAGGTTGTGTCGAACACAACTTGAACCCCTCAAAACCCCTCTCTCAGGCTTCACGGAGGACACCGTTGAAGCTGAAGGATCCATAGTTCTACCGGTCGAACTGGGATCAGGTGAAAAGACCGTGTGAAAGAAGATGCGGTTCATAGTTGTGGACATCAAGTGCGTCCACAACGCAATCCTAGGAAGGCCAGGCATCAATAAAGTCGGGGCGGTGATTTCCATGCCTCATCTATGCATGAAGTTCCACACTCCAGGTGGTGTGGTGAGGTGAAGGGCGACCAGAGGAACGCCCGGGAGTGCTATGCCCGGGCAGTCAAGAAAATGACCAGGGGGGTCAATGTCATCTCCCAAGAGATCACAAAGGGAGAGACCCGGGAGAAATTGGAGCCCGAGGCTGAGACGGTGGAAATCGAACTTCACCCGGGTGATTCTTTGAGGATGGTCAGAATTGGAGCAAATCTCCCCGAGGATCTCAAGGAGCAGATTACACGGGTCCTCCAAGAATACGCGGGCATATTCGCATGGAGCGTGGCGGATATGCCCGGGATAGATCGCTCTGTTATCTGCCACCGGTTGGCCGTGAGGGAGGGAAGTCGACCGGTACGCCAAAAGAAGCGGTACCTGGCCAGTGACCGGCGAGACTTCGTTAAGAAGGAAGTGAAAGACCTCCTCAGTGTTGGTCACATCCGGGAAGTCAAGTACCCGGATTGGCTGGCCAACGTTGTCCTTGCTCCCAAGGGCGACACGTGGAGAATGTGTGTGGATTATACGGACTTGAACAAGGCTTGTCCGATGGATTCATACCCCCTCCCCAGTCCAGATCAAATGGTGGACGAAACTGCGGGGTGCGAACTCCTAAGTTTCATGGATGCCTTCAAGGGTTACCACCAAATCTACATGGCCAAGGAAGATGAAGAGAAGACATCATTCCTCACACCCGAAGGAACCTACTGCTACCGGGTAATGGCGTTTGGCTTGAAGAACTCGGGGGAAACCTACCAGCGCATGGTGAACAAGCTCTTCAAGCCACTACTGGGAAAGACCATGGAGGCATACGTCGACGACATGCTGATCAAAAGCCAGGTGTCTCTGAACCACCCGGCTGATATGCGAGCCACGTTCGATATCATGGAAAGGTACAACCTCCGGCTGAATCCTAAGAAATGCGTCTTCGCGGTTCGTACCGGGAAGTTCTTGGGATTCATGGTGCCCAAAAGAGGGATAGAGCCCAACCCAGAGAAAATCCGGGCTATCACTGAAATGCAAGCCCCTACCTCCGTTAGGGATGTTCAAAAGTTGACCGGTCGTTTAGCGGCCCTCAGCCGGTTCCTTTCCCGGTCAGCTGAGAGATCTCTGCCCTTCTTCAAGGTTCTGAAGAAGGCCAACGCATTTGCATGGGACGAAGAATGCCGGAGGGCATTCGAGGAGCTGAAAGAGTACCTAGCGTCGGATATTGTATTGTCTAAACCCGATCCGGGTGAAACTCTGTATCTGTACCTGGGAATTTCCCCAAATGCTGTAAGCTCCGTTTTAATAAGAGATGATGGGGCACAAAAGCCCATTTATTATGTGAGCAAGGCACTAAACGGGGCTGAGAGTAGATATACGGCAATGGAAAAGACAGCCTACGCGCTTTTCATCTCCGCAAAAAAGTTAACATCCTACTTCCAAGCTCACCCGGTAGAAGTCTTAACTGACCAACCGCTGGGTGCAGTGTTGCGAAATTCAACATCCTCCGGGAGGATGGTGAAGTGGGCAATGATGTTAACTCAATTCAATATTGAGTACCGGCCAAGGTCAGCAATCAAGGGACAGGCCCTTGCTGACTTCTTAGTAGAACTGACCGGTCTAACTCCAGACTTACCGGTCAACAAGCCCACTGAGCAATGGTGGGAGATGGCAGTTGATGGGGCATCCGGTCCTAGAGGATACGGGGGTGGTATCGTGTTCACCACACTAGAAGGATTCAAGATCTACCATGCAATCGTCTTCAACTTCAAGCTGACGAACAACGAGGCGGAATATGAAGCTCTGGCTGGAGGGCTCAGACTTGCCCAAGCCCTGAAAATCAGCCGGGTCAGTATCAAATCTGACTCTAGCCTGATAGTAGGGCAGGTGACCGGTAACATGGAAGCAAGGGAAGGACGCATGGCACAATACAAGGACCTTGTACTTGCCCTGTTGAAAGGCTTCGAAGGATTCAAGATCGCCCAGATTCCCCGGGCGGAGAACGCGGATGCAGACCTTCTCTCCAAATTGACGCAGTATGCTCCCGAACACGTTTCGAAACTTGCCCGGGTAGAGATCCTTGACCGTGCAAGCATCGAGAAATTGGAAGTCACCGCTATAACTGCCGGAAGCCAGTTTGACCGGTCAAACTTGGTCGGGGCGGACGACCATTGGATGTGTGATCTGATGGAATATCTGACGGATGGGAGCTTGCCAGAACAAGATGACCGGGCAAGGAAAGTGAAGCTCAGGGCACCCCGATTCCAGATTCTCGATGGAAAGCTATATAAAAGGGCATTTAGGGGGGCACTCCTGAGATGTCTAACCAACCGGGAAGCTGAGCGAGTCATAGCAGAAGTCCACGAAGGCGTATGCGCGGCGCATCAAATGTCCCGTACGCTTTCCCAGCGCATCATCTTGTTGGGATATCACTGGCCAACAATTGTCCAGGATTGTGAAAGATACGTCCAGAAATGCAGGACGTGCCAAGTATTCTATAAGCATCCCGGTAGACCGGCGACCTATTACCACCCCGTATCGAATGTCATCCCGTTCGCTAGATTCGGGGTTGATATCATTGGAGCCTTCCCAGTTGCCCAAGGAGGGAAGAAGTTTGTAATCGTAGCCATCGATTACTTCACCAAGTGGATCGAGGCCGAAGCATTGGCCAGCATTACCACGCAACAATGCAAGAAATTCATTTGGAAGAACATCATCACAAGGTTTGGAGCGCCCATGAACCTCATCACCGACAACGGCCCACAATTCCGAAATCCAAGATTCACTGAATACTTGGAAGGCTTCGGGATCAAACACAATCGTTCCTCGGTAGCGTACCCCCAAGGGAATGGCCAAGTCGAAAACGCCAACCGAACGATTGTGGATGGTCTAAAGAAACGGCTGGGAGAAGCAGGAAGCAAGTGGCTGGAAGAGCTCCCACACATCGTATGGGCATTCCGAGTAACACCCAGGAGGGCTCACAGGGAAACTCCATTCTCCCTAACCTATGGGTGTGAAGCAAGGCTGCCCATCGAAGCTGAGTTCCCCACGTTTCGGGAGTCAAACTATCAACCCCAGCAGAATGAGGAAGATCACTTGGCCGAACTCAACTTGGTCGAAGAGCGGAGAATGGCCGCGGAAGTCAAAATGAGCACATACCAACAAGTTGTGAAGAAGTACCATGATAACAAGGTCGGGCCGCGGTACTTCCAAGTTTGGGATGAAGTCCTACGAAGAAGAGAAGCAAGTAGACCCGGCAACGGAGGAAAGCTAGCAAAAAACTGGGAAGGCCCGTATAGGGTTAGAGCCATCATTCGCCCGGGGACATACCGGTTAGAAACTCTTGAAGGGGTATCGGTAGAAAGAACCTGGAATTCCCATCATCTTCGCAAGTTCTACAAATGATTGTAATACTAGGCAAGGCCTACTTTATTATCAATCAAACCGATGATGTTCAATACTCTATTTGGTAGCGGCAGGATTGATAGGTCGAACCTATCCTAGGAGGGCTTCCTGGGTGGATCGAATCCACTCGGCTAAGCCAACTGAGACACAGGCCCGGACCTGGCACGCTGGTTACTACACCAGTCTTGCTCAGTATAATAGAAAAAATATCAAAACCCGGAAGAGGGGCCCGGAAGAGGGTATGCCTGAAAGAGGGCTGGACCTGGAAGAAGGTTCGAACCGTACTTACACGGGCCCATGAGGTTTGACTGGTGTCGGGGAATCAGCCGGCGCCGTCCGATTGATTGGGGACTAAAAAGATGCCCATTAAAAGAAATAGCAGGGGATCGTCCACCATGGCGCATCCTATATCCCCCTTCTCAGGGAAGACTTGAACGGGGGGGTGAGCTAAGGCCTTCCCGGGATGGTAGAAATCAAAGGGCCATTAAAAGACTTAATCACCCGGAAGAGGGGGCCCTGGAAGAAGGGTGCATTTGAACCTTGGAGAGGGTTCGAAACCATTCGACATGGTTAAATCTCCAGTATTCTTACCGGTTAAGGATACTTCAAGAATTACTAGGTTACAGGTGCTCCATCTACAACCTACCGATAAAAAAAAAAAAAAAAAAGAATACCCCGGTCGGGTATGGGCACATCAGAACTTCGAAAGTTCTACATCCATCGAAAGGCAAGGCAGTTGACCGGTCAAACCATGGCGTGGTAATTCACCGGTCAAAGTAAATTTTGCCGAAAGAATTTGTGAAGCTATCCAAAAGGCAAAAGTAAATTTTGGCCGGTCAAACTTTTTAAGTTGGCCAAAATGATGAAGACGTTCGAAAAGCGAAAATTGAAGTTTAACCGGTCAAAGCTACTTGAGCTAATCCTTCAGATAAAATGATCAGAGAGAACTTTGAAGTTCTCCCGGTCAGAAACAATGGAGAAGTGGTCTGATTGGGCTACCGGTCGGAATTTCTATGATGGTTATTCTAAGGAGCAAGATCAAAAAAATAAATCAGACAAGCAATCAGATGTGGAAGATTAACCGGTATGAAAAGAAAACATGGCATTCAAACGAAATAAGAATGTTAAATGTTTTACAACTACACCGGGCATCCCCGGGGAAATTTCAAGTTGAGGTTTTTACAAAAACAACCGGGCACAACCGGGGGGCCTAGTCTAAGGGGAAAGGGGGAGTAGGCTCTTCCTCTGGGATTGGGGCCAGGCCATAGGATGCAGCGCTGAAGTTTGGATCTCTCCTGAGCAGCACCCGGTGAGAGGCGATCCTATCCTTGTTTTGACCGCTCTTGAATCCAAAGGATCCAATCGCGGTAATCATCTTCTTTCCTTCAGGCTCCCGGTACAGAAGCCTGAAGGACTCCATTGTCGTCTCTGGAGTCGCCGTCATCACCCGGGCAGCAACGCCCTTGTTCTCTTCAACCCAGGCGACAGCACGCCCGGGGAAGGTTTCTTCCTTCTCCGCTGCTTCCCTCTGGGCCTCAGAGATTCCATCCATTAGCCGGCCATTCTCCTCCTTTAGCTGTGAGATCTCGGTCTTCAGGGTCCCGGCTAACCCAGACAGCCTGATCAGCTCGTCAGCCTGGCTCTTCAAGATGAGGGCCATCTCCTCCTTCTCCTTCTTCAGCCGGGCAAACTCCGAGGGAGAGCCTAAACCAAGCCGGTCGGCTGTGAGGGGTCCAATCTCCCCCGCCTGCACAAAAGGGAAAAGAAGCCCGGTAAGAATGGAATAATAAGCGAAGAGGGATCAAGACCGGGATAGCAGCAGAACTTACCTCCTTCAGCCTCAGCCCCAGGTTGACGAAGGTCTCTTCGATGGTCTGGCCGGCCGGCTCAGGATCTGACCGGGCCCTCTTCTTGGCATAGGAGGGGTGCGTGGTGGCCACCTTCTTCACCCGGCGACCGGCCTTCTCCTTCTCCTTCCCTTAGACCGGTCTTCTTGGGGCTCATCCTCATCCAGGATTTCCACGGTCTCTGGATTGACCGGAAAGTCCTGGCAGGATTGGCTTGGGAGCCCCGGTCTCCCCGGGTGGTTGGTCCTCGGGGATAGCGAACTCTTCAAACTCCATATCTGCAAAACGAACCAAAAACGTTAAGTACAAATAGTTTGCCCGGTCAAACTACGAAACACAAGAAAAAGGATAAATACCTGGGTGGTTCTGGCCCTCGGCCTCTGCAGTGTTGCCCGGGGAGGGTACCCCGTGCCCCGCTGCTTCCTGGGCCTGGGAGGTACCCTCACCACCCGACTCTACCCTCCAAACCCAGCTGCCTTGATGGAAGATCCTCCCGGTTTGAGGATCCCCGCGCATGAGGATCTCGAGGTTGGCTTCCAAGTCTAGGGAGGAGGCCGGTGCAGCGTACTCTTGATCGAGCAGATGGTCGTTCCACTTCAGACCGGCCAGAGGAGTGAAGAAGGGGGGAAACTCGATGAAGAAAAATTTTTCCTTCCATCCCCGGTTACTCTGGGGGACTTCGGAAATGAACTTCCTACCGGTACGGGCTTTGAAGAATACAAAGCCTTCGCAGCCGGATCCGCCCGGTAAGACTTCGAAGCAAAAAAGGAAAAGACGCAAAGAAGGGAAGATTTTGAGATGGGTACAGATATTTACAAAGGAGTGGAGGTACCGGTGGGCAATAGGAGTTATTTGGCCGGGCAGAATCCTAAACGCATGGCAAACCTCAGTAAGAAGGGGGCGAAAGGGAAAAACTATGCCCGCGTCCAGGGAAATGGTATGGAACCCTATCCTATCCTCCCGGTGGGGTTCAACGATGTTGGGCCAGTTGGGTTCGTAGAGGAGAGTATACCCATCCGAGAGCCTCCTACGGATTTTATTTAAAGCAATTTTGGACACACGGGAAGGTATGTCAAGGACATAGAAAGTGGGAAGCGGAAAGTAACCGGCAGCGTGAAGTCGCGCCTCCCACGCATCCCGGGTTTCGTGTTCGGGATCATAGGGACCCGGTTCGTCATCAACCGGGTCATCCCTCCCCACGAAGGTTTCACCGGGCACCTGATTTACAGGATGCGGGTCGGGAATGGAAGAATTGGGAACCTGACCGGGCGTAGATTCACGAGAAGAAGACCCGGTCGAGGAAGATGAGTTGGAATCCTCAGAGGAGCAGTCCTCTGAGGACGAGATCCTATCACTAAACGAAGACATGGCCGGGAAGGAAAAAAGAGAAGGAAGGGGGAACTTACTTGACTCGGAGGGCTGGATAGCGAAGATAAGGAACTTGACCGGTGAAAGCTCTAGGAGGCGAAGTGCAAAAAGTAAGGAGTGAAAGGGGTTGGAGGCCTTTATATAGGAGGGAGGAAGCCGAATCAGGCGACGTGGCCTCTCCAGGTTGCGCCGCGTCAGGCGGCGCAATGATGACCCACTGGCAGGCGAAACGACGGGTGGGCCGCCGACCGTTGCAACGACGTGTGTCCAACACGTGTCAAAAACTCTGAGTTCAAATTTCAAATTTTGAAATTTTCAGGCGGGAAAAGTCTGAAATTCAAATTTGAACCCGTTTTTCAGGATTTTTTACTTCCCGCTCATAACAAATTGCATGACCGAGAAGTGGAGGGCTTATTGATGGGTGTATTCCACCCACGACCGGTCAAAGAAGAAGGCCAAATAGTTGACCGGTCAATCTTGAGAGTTTTGGAAGGGAGACTTAAATCGTCAGCAAAACGACATATCGTCGGCCAAAATATGACCGGTATACTTCACAAAAAGTATACCGGTCAAACTACGCTGTCGTCCTATTTATTCCAGACTTCGATAAATTCATCCCTCAGAGATTACCCGGTGTAGTTTCTGGGGTTGGAAAGTGTCGGCAGGAGAGGATCTGCGAGGATTTGGCGTGTAGCGACCCGTGTCAGTAGAGGACAACTGGAGATGCTGAAGAATCCATCCAAGGCACTACTTGACAAAGGGAATGATCCCCTTCACAAGGCGACAAGGCAGCTTGAGGACGAAACCAGTCACCTCGCACCACATCGGCAGCATGCCCCCACGTGGGCGCACGTGGTCCTGTCCCCTTAGCCTAGTATAAATACTCATGTAAACCTCAGAAAGAGGGATCCGAATTTCACTCTCTCTAAACTCCTTTGTAAAAGCACCCGTGCATTCTCCGTTATAATATAAATTGGGCTACAGGTGTTCCACCTAAAGTCCTACCGGTCACTTTGCGTGTTTTAACTTTCTCACTTTGCCAAATCAAGCAAACTATTCTAGACCCGGTCTAGTATAGTTTGACCGGTCAAGTAATTTACACCATCATGTACATAAAAAAAATTAAAATTTTTTTTACCTTAGAACAAAAATTAGTAGGGGGCATATGCCCCCAACTCCAATAAGGTCCGTCCGCCACTGGGTACCCCATTTTGGTGCACCTCTAGATTTATTCTAAATGTTACTCCCTCCGTCTCTGAAAGGGTTTTTCTTATTGACTTTATTGGAAATTAAGAAAGTAATATTTTTGTGTTGACTTTTCAAAATTAAGGTAAAAGTAGGATGTGATGGATAGATTATTAGTAAAAAGGTATGATGTGATATGTAGGGTAAGAATTAGTATGGGTAAAAGTTGTTTTTTAATAGATAATGGAAGGAGTTTGTGGGACAAGAAAAAAAGGAGAAAGACTTTAAAGAGACAGATTACTTTAATTTTAATGTCTATAATTTTATTTTTTTCAATTTTTGAATAATGCTATAGTAAAGAAAATTCGCAGAATTGGAAAAATATATGGCTGAGATTCCTCCCCATTTGCTGCTTCACTTTTTACATTTTTGATTGATGAATTGGCGGAGGATTCCAAAATGAAGCTCTACGGCCTCCCACATCGAATTTATTACGCTACCATTTCTTCTTAAACAATGGGCGGCAAAAATGAACTATCGAATTGGGCTCGTCTTTTGAGTTGATCTTTGGTGAAGATCGGTATTCCAAACCAAAATTAACAAAAATTATTATTTGGTAATTTTAATTTTGGATACCCGATCTTCATCAAATGTTAACTTCTAAAACATTACTTTGTTATGTACGGAGTATAATTTTTTATTTGGGGAAACAAATCTCATTTCATCCTAAATTGTTTATAACATTTCACAAAACATGTAAAATATTAACTCTTTTAAAATCATTCTATTTACAGATTGGTAGAGAAATAAAAAGTATGAATTACATCGGCTAAGAGTACATCAAAATTTGTACACCCTCCGTCCAAAAATGAACTTTCCATTCACTATTCATAGGGTCAAACTTTATTGACTTTGTTGGGCTATTTTCGTCACTCATTTGATAAAATAATATAATCATATCACCTCTAGTTTTGTAGATCTTTTGATATAGTTTTTTAATATGTAATTTTTATTTTAAAATTTTACACCATTTTTCATATAAAATGATTTGAAAATAACTTCAGTCAAACATCGTCACGCGCAACGGGAAGTTTATTTGTGGGCGGAGGGAGTATAAAATAAAATGTGGCAAAAATATTTTATTTTATCAAATGGTCAACCAAAACGAACAGATAAATAAAAATTATCGAAGCATTTTTTTAGGATTGAGGGAGTATTAGAGATCATATAAAAATACCAAGAGCATATTAATTAATAGGCTCAAATATATTTTTAGTTCTTATAAAACTGATGATTATTATTCTCAATTAACAACTACCATCTCAGGAAAAACACATAATTATTGAGTACTATTTAGCGAATTTACTCTTTCTAAAAAAGGATGAACCCTATACTCAAGGACCCTTTCAGATCCGGTCAGACGGTTATTAAGAAAAGGTATATTAGTCTTTAATCTATCGTAGATTGGTGGCAGAGATAGAACCTACACCTGGTACTTGTAAAGTCTATATGCTTAGCAAAAACATAAACTTCTAAAACATTACTTTGTTATGTACTCCCTCCGTCCCGGAAAACATGAGAGTTTTGGTTTTGGAGAGGGATTTAAGGAGAGTGTATTTTGGTATTAAATTTCCAAAAATGTCCTTTGATGTGATGAGTAAAAGTATGATTTGATGGATAAACTATTAGTAAAAAGGTATGATGTGATAGGTAGGGTATGAAAAAGTAAGGGATAAAAGTGACTTTTTAATAGAAATGAGAAGTGTTTTTTGGGACGGATGAAAAAAGAAAGAAGAAAGGTTTTCTGGGATGAAGGAAGTATAATTTTTTATTTGCGGAAACAAATCTCATATCATCCTAAATTGTTTATAACATTTCACAAAACATGTAAAATATAAATCTTTTAAAATCATTCTATTTACAAATTGGTAGAGAAATAAAAAGTATAAATTACACAATTCCTTCTCGCTACTTCCCAAGGAAAATCTAAAATTTGGATCCCAAATTGACAGCTTATCCACGCAGTTTGCACTCTTTGAACAGGAATCTGTTTTATGAAATAGCCTGACTTTCATACTTTGGTGGGTCTCCGAGATCTTTTCGATGACCTATGTTGAAGGGAAATTTAGAACAGAAAAATAATCCAGAAAAAAAGTTGTAGTATTATGAAATAGATTCGTGTGCAAAATGAAATACTCTCAATAGATTATATTCTCTTAGTTGATTATAAATCTATTCTATATGGTCATTTTTTTATTTTCACGGTGAAAAAATGTGTGCTATTCTACTAGCTAACTTATCATCTCTTTATCTATTAATAGGAACTAGAAGCATTGTGAAGGACGGTTTCCATGAAAACAATGAGAAAGAGAAAAGGGCTAATTTGGAATATGTTTTCACATGCTGGATTGAGCATAGGAAAAAGGCCTACTCTGTGTAGTTAATGAGGAGGGATGGACAATAGACTATTACATTTGGTAGTTTGTTGTTACCTTATAAGACATGGTTTTTTGAGATGTAGTAATATCCACAAATACAATAAAATTTTAATAACTTAGAGAAATATGATAGGTCAAGTTAAAAATATGTCGATATTTCAAGAATATGTATAGATAGATATATATTTAAAAATAATGATATTTCAAAGTGTTGAAATAGAAGCTAAGACCACATGTTGGCAGGGGCGGATCTGTGTATAAAGGAACGGGAGCACTTGCCCCAGTGGGTTTAAGAAAAAAAATTACGGAGTATTAGAACATTGAGCATCTTTATTCTTTTAATGAAATAAAAAGTGACGCCCCCATAAAAAAATGTCGGTTGTCCCTAATCCCTTCTTGGCCACTTCCGTAAAAGCAAAAAAAAAACTTTTCAAAAAACAAAGTTGGTTGCCCCCAATCCCTTTTGGTTTCGGTTTCGGTCACCCATTCCCACTTTGATATTCTCTTTCTTCAATATTCACATGATCAAATTGTATTCAATTTATTTACTTATTTTTGTTATTAATTTGATAAAATAATATAGTCGTGCTACATCTAGTTTTGTACTTGTAGATCATTTAATATATTTTTAAATATCTAAGTAATTTTTATATGTTAATTCTACACTAGTTTTCATTTAAAATGAATTGAAAATATCTACAGTTCAATATCATAATGTGCATCGTGAAGAAAATTTGTGGACATAGGGAGTTTCATTTTTTACAACATTTATATATATAAATTGATGACGTATGATTATTTAAACTTGTCTTACTTATTAATTATTAATAATCAATGAATTGATTAATTAAAATATATGTACTCCGCAATTGATAACTAATTAAAGTTATTCTCTTTTTAATTTTTATTGAGAATTTCACTAGAAAACACAGAAAAGAAGTAAAACTGATGAAAATGGCTCACATTATTCAAATTAAACAACTGTACATCACTAAAACAAATACGAGTAATACTAAAACTGAAAATGGAAAAAGACTTTTTTTTATGCATTAATGGTTAAACTTTTAGAGCATGAGCAGCGGCGAGGGTTGTGAGTGCCTCGCCCTGCCAACTCAGCTTTCTCTTCCAAAACCGTGGCATGGCACTCCATTTTTTACTTGGCTTGCGAGTAACCTGCGAGACAAACTTTTTTCTTTTTGTTTTTCTTTTTTTAATTTTTTAATTTTTTATTTTGTATAAGAAAATAGCTTTGCTTTTTAATAGAGTATGTATATCTATTTTTGTAAAAAAAAAGAAGATAAATTACAAATATTTTAATAATTAATATACATAAAAAAAGATTAAAAAATATAAAAAATAATGACTTGCCACTGCATAGCATGCCACTCCACTCACTTACCACACGCTGACTAAGATATTTTTTATTGGTTCAAATTTTCTACATCACCGTGTGGCATTCCGTTTTTGCCTCACCATTGTACATGCTCTTAACGAGAGGTAAAAGCACATCACATTTTCTGTCCTGATAATTATTTCTCTGTTGTTGGCCTTTAATTAATTTCCTTGTTTTCTTTATATATATGTGTGTGTGTGTGTGTGTGATTAAGGCCAGGTTTTAATTATTCTTACTTTATTATATTTAAATGGATTTCTCTGTCTGAAACCTCCAGGACACAATTTGGGACTAGTTATTGCAATCAAACAAGTTAATTAATGATTCTAATAACTCATATTGCATAATTCCAACCCATGCCCTTAAATTGGATAAATGAATTGAAACGAGAGGACAGTAAGTATTGGGCATATTCGGAAGTGGGGACTGAATTGAATTTTTTTTACCATATGCATGTGGACCAAGCAATGCATGTACGTCTTTATGAGATGATGATCACCCGATAAAGATGAAACTTTTATCGTTAAAAAGTTGACATGTGCATTACTTATGTGGCTTTTTATACCTAATATGTTATCTAATTTACGACATAAAATATTAAAAAATATTTTGGTATGAAATCTTTGAATAAATTTAATTGTGAAACAGTGATATTCATTTTTGTATTAATATTTTTTGATATTTCAAAATTTATATTTCTTCATTTATAACAAAAATTTCAATTAATTGATACGCCACTTTCTTCACCTCTAAATAAATTCGATATGAATATTTGTTTGTGATAAGTTAATATGAAGTTAGTTTTTAATCTATTTCTTTGAATATTGGAATAAAATAAAAAAAATATTTTAAAAATTACATTAAACAGTTCAAAGAAATAAGAGATAATTGATTATAATCGTGTTCAAGTAGAAAAAAGTTACCATACATAATTTCGTAATTAATTATTTTAATTTTATGAGTTTAGTTAATTACTAGAAACTTTATTGTTTATAGGTTTTTGATGCTTTATGATTTAAATATAAGAATATATAATTTTTAATTATCTATTGTGGTATGACACTTAATTACATTATACGGAGTATAATGTAACTGATCAAAATAAAATTTCACATTTGTTTATGATATACTTGAATGAAGTTAATTTTTATTTTATTTATATAAATATAAAATAAATAATACCCCTCCATCCCTTTAAACATGAGATGTTTTTATTTTGAAGAGATTTAAGGAGAACGTATTTTGGTATTGAATTTCCAAAATTGTCCTTTGATGTAATGACTAAAAATAGGATTTGATGGGTTGATTATTAGTAAAAAGGTATGATGTGATAGGTAGGGTATGAAAAAATAAGGGGTAAAAGTAACTTTTTAATATAAATAAGAAGTATTTTTTGGGGCGAATGAAAAAAAGAAAGGAGAAAGGTTTTCAGGGACGGAGGGAGTATAAAATACTCCCCATTATATTTTAATCTCTAACATAATACAGATTATTCTATAAAACAAGAGGCGTATTGTGTTGGAATGCATGAGTTCAACCCTTTCTGTGTTGTTAAGTGTTGACTCACAGGTTTTGATAATTGACAAACACAACTTATTCAAGTCAAGATCAAAGTGCTACAACGACAAACACGAAGACTTGAGGTACCATTCCTTGAAGTATTCAAGAAGGTGCACATGATTTTATTGAAGTGCGAGACACGTGTGGAGCGCCTAACAGAGGACTCGGAGGAGTAGAAGATTTCTGAAGACTTTTTATTTATTTGAGTCTTAGGAATTATTGTAAGGATGACAAAAATATCTTCTCTCCAAAATTATTTTTATGAGAGTAAAAATAAAAATTATATTTATTTTTGGAGTCAGTTGAAAAATCTTTTTAACTATTCAAAATAGTTTTATTGAGTCAGTTACAAAAAGTGTGTCAAACATTTATCAAATATTTATTTCGATATTATAACATATTTTTGGTAAGCAAAAATATTTTATTCAAATATTTTTCGTGTACATCATTTGACACACAAAATAATTTTTGGGCTCACTTTTACTCCCTTATTCAAATTCATTGAATAAGAGAGGAGGAGCGCTCCCTGATTCTTCTTGTCTCAAACAACGAGTTTGAGCCAATTCGCTCTCAATCGCAACTGGCCTTGGGCCCTTTGTGTTTGCGCATTATCTCATTATTAATCGATTAATCTTCCAAAATTAATCGATTAACTGCTTATCGTTGGATTACCCTGGGCTAGAACATTAATCGATTTTTGCTCCTCTGTTAATCGATTAAGGCTGGCAGAGCTGACTAATCGATTTTTTATCTTCCTTTAATCGATTATCCTTTTCCTCGCAGACTCCATTAATCGATTTTTGAAGATGCTTTAATCGATTTTTTATGATGCATTAATCGATTATGGTGATGCATTAATCGATTAATGTGCTGCATTTTTCATCACAGCTTCTTTTCTTGGACCAACGGATATATTCCTTCAACCCCTTTATAAACCTCACTCCTTGGTCATTTTTACCATGAACAAGCACTCCTAAAATCCCCAATCTTGAGGTTATAATCCTCCATTCATTTCTTCCTCAAATTGATATATTTTGAGAGAAAACTAAGTGTTTTCAAGAGAGTGTTCTTGTCATCCGTAGAGCTTAATCTTTTCTCATTTCTACTCTTGTGAGAGTTATTGCTGAGAGGTTGAAGAAGATTATTCTTATTGTTGTTCAAGGCTTATGTGATTTAAGTCTTGGTTGTGAAGTCTTGTAGAGGGCATATCTACGAGCGGTTGTGTCGAGGCTTGTGGGATTCAAGTTCTCGAGTTGTAAACGGTTTGTTAAGCACCCGTAAACTTAACGAAAGTAGTGGTAGCTTCGAGAGAGTCTCTCGGGGAACTGGACTAGCCACGAGGTGGTGAACCAGTATACATCGGTGTGTTCTTTGCCTTCTCTTTTTTATTTCCGCTGCACTTACGTTTATATTATTAATCCTGCGAAAATCGGCAATCATTCTCAACAACTCTATTCACCCCTCCTCTAGAGTTGCACGCATTGTCTAACATATTGGTATAGATTATTTTTTTAATGATCAACTATTTAAATCGAATAAATTAAAAAAGAATATTTTCACGAGCTAGCAGAATGATTTCTCATTCAAACATAAAAGGAAAAGAATTGTATGAGGATTTACCAATGTGCAGCTTCTACTCTCTTATACCAATCTTCAATTTAAAGTGAGTACTATTTATGTACTCTCTCATTGATTCTCCGGGTGTGAAGGAACCTCACAAGAAGCCTCATCTTTTTTTTTTAAATTAATAATGGTCCACAACTGCATATATATATATATATATATATATATATATATATATATATATATATATATATATATATGAAGAAATAATCTGCCTCCAATGAAAAAAAATGTTCAAGTAAAATATTATTTAAACTTTTTTTGAAACGAACAAATTATTTAAACGTAAAATAAAAAAATAAATAATAAAAATTAAAAATTAAACTGTAATATTACTAGAAGATAATTTGGAAATAAAAATATCAAGAGAGAGAAAAATTATAGAGAGTATTTTGAGATTTCTCATTAATTATTTGAATGTTTTACTCCACCCGTTTCATAAAACGGTTCATACTTTGACTATTAGGAGAGACAAACAGTGTATGTTTGTGGTTGACTTTTCAATTTTGCTTTTGATGTGTTTGATAAAAGTAAGATGTAATAGATAGATGATAGATTATTATTGAAAAAGTATGATGTGACATGTATAGAAAGAAAAAGTAGGAGTAAATTTAGTTTTTTGATAGAAAGTGAAAGTGTTTTGGAAAAACAAGAAAATGAAAAAGGTAGTGTTTTAAGAAAACGGAGAGAGTATTTGTAGAAAGAATATTTTCATTGATGATTTGTGTTAATAACATGTGTATTTATACAAGGGGTCTCAATCCTAATTATGGTAGGAGAGACATAGTAGGAAGGTAATACAATTATGGTAACACTATAATACAAGAATAATTAAATATAAATAATATATTTAATATGCTCCCGGCTACGTCGGATGTGGAAGCGGTTTGAGACCCAAGCTGTTTCGGAAGTCAAGGAACAGAAGTGAGGGCAGTCCTTTGGTAAAAAGGTCGGCATACTGGGAGGAAGATGGAACATGCAAGACCCGAACATGACCGAGTGCCACCTTGTCACATACGAAGTGTATATCGACCTCCACATGCTTTGTGCGCTGATGCTAGACGGGATTGGTGGAGAGGTAGACTGCGCTGACATTGTCACAGAAGACAAGGGTGGCACGCCGGAGAGGTTGTTGCAGCTCAAGGAGAAGGTTACACACCCAAGTGGTTTCGGCTACGGCGTTGGCTACAGCCCTGTACTCAGCCTCGGCGCTTGATCGCGAGGTGGTTGCCTGTCGTTTGGATGACCAGGAGACCAGGTTATCACCCAAAAATACGCAGTAGCCTGAGGTGGAACGCCTGGTGTCTGGGCAGCCGGCCCAGTCTGCGTCAGAGTAGGTCTGGAGAAAGTATGTGGCAGATGGTGACAGATGAATGCCATGGGTGGTAGTGCCACTCAGATATCGTAGAATGCGCTTCATGGCAGTGAGATGAGCATCGCGGGGTGCATGTAGGTGGAGGCAGAACTGCTGGACTGCATAAGTGATGTCGGGCCGTGTGAAGGTGAGATACTGTAGTGCTCCCACAATGGACCGGTATAAGGAAGGATTTGGGAGTACTGTGCCCGTAGAGGAGGATAATTTTGCCTTCGTGTCGATCGGAGTAGTGATAGGGCGACACGAGAGCATCCCAGCGCGCTCGAGTATGTCATGTATGAACTGAGTCTGGTGAAGGAAGAGCCCTGCAGAGGTGCGCTGAACATTAATGCCAAGGAAGAAGTGTAGATCCCTCATGTCTGTCATAGCAAATTCTGTCTTAAGCTGATGGATGAGGCTCTGAAGAAGTGATGATGAGGAGGAAGTGAGGACGATGTCGTCCACGTAGAGGAGGAGGTAGGCTGTTCCCGTGGTGTGGGAGAAGATGAAGAGTGATGTGTCAGCCTTGCAACCCCAGAAGCTAATGAACTGGATGAAGCCTGCAAATCTGTGGTACCACGAGCGTGGGGCTTGCTTGAGCCCATAGAGTGCCTTCTTGAGTTTGCATACATAGTGGGGTCTGGCGGCATCCTGAAACCCAGAAGGCTGGCTAGCAAAGACTGTCTCCTGAAGGTGCCCATGTAGGAACACGTTTTTGACATCAAGCTGGTGGATGGGCCAACCCTGAGACAGTGCAAGGCTAAGGACGATTCGAACAGTGGCTGGCTTGATGACAGGGCTGAAAGTCTCGTCGTAGTCGACACCAAAATGCTGATTGAAGCCACGGACCACCCAACGAGCCTTATACCTGGATAACTCACCGGAGGGACCAAATTTGTGTCTAAAAAGCCATTTACCGGTGATTATATTTTGTGAGGGGGAGGGGGGGTACTAATTCCCATGTGTCATTCTTAATCAACGCATTAAATTCATCACACATAGCAGCGTGCCAGTTAGGATCTTTAAGTGCACTACGGTAGGTTGGGGGGAGGGGTGAGATGGGGCCGGAGGTGTTGAGATTAAGAATTTGTTTAGGACGAAACACCCCAGATTTGGATCGGGTTTGCATGGGGTGTGTACTTGGGCCGGGGCCAGGGGTGGGTTGTGGGCTGGCACTGGGTTTGCGGAGAAAGGGGGTGGGGCTGGGCCTGGAGAAGAGGTTGTGTGGGCTGGGCCGAGAGGGGGGAGGGTGGCGGGCTGGGCTGTGAGTGAGGCCGGGAGGTAGGGGAGGGCGGGCTGGGCAGATTCTGGGATTGGGCCTGGGAGGATGGCGCGTTGGACGCTGGGCTGGAATGGGGCGGGGAGGGGATGGGTGGCGGGATGGGTGGGTGATTGGGGGGGAATCCGGTTGGGGGGCTAGCTTGGGTGTTGGGCCGGGAGGTGTAGGGAGGGTAACAGGATGTCGTTCTCCGTGTCGTCAAGGAAACTAAGGTCATGGTTGTTAGTCGGATTGGCGAATGGGAATGAGGATTCGTCAAAGATGACATGGCGGGATATGATGATTTTGTTGGTGTCAAGATTAAGACAACGGAAGCCACGTTGGTTTGTCGGGTAGCCGAGGAAAACGCAACGGGCGGAGCGGGGTGCAAGTTTGTGAGGTGTCGTTGCGGCGAGGTTGGGGTAATAGAGACAGCCAAAAACGCGCAGGTGAGAGTAATCGGGAGGGGTGCGATAGAGAATGGTGTGAGGGATGGCGTTGTTTAGCGTGGTCGTGGGGGTAATGTTAAAGAGGTGGGCCGCTATGTGAAGGGCTTCGACCCAGAATTCGGGTGGGAGTTGGGCTTGGAAGAGAAGGGTTCGGACAGTGTTGTTGAGGGTACGAAGTGTGCGCTCGGCCCGACCGTTCTGTTGGCTCGTATGGGGGCAGGAAAATCGAAATAAAATGCCTAAGGAGTCAAAAATATTTTTGAGTGGAGAGTTACGATATTCAGTTCCATTGTCACATTGTACTGTTTTAATTGTAGTATTAAAATGATTTTTCACATAAGCAACAAAGGCGTTTAAATGAGAGGTGGCATCACTTTTATGTCGTAACGGAAAAACCCATAAGTAATGAGAAAAATCATCTAATAATATCATATAAAATTTAAAACCAGTGACACAAGGAACAGGAGATTGTCATAAGTCTGTATGTAATAATTGAAAAAGGAAAAAGAGAGACTCGACTAGAATTGTAAAATGGGAGGCGCACATGCTTTCCCAATAGACACGCATGACATAAAGTATGTAAATGATTTGAAAAATATGGAAGAAGATGCGAGACGCCACGGAGAACTGCTGGACTGGGATGGCCTAGACGCCGGTGCCAAGTTTGAGAATCGACAGCGGTGACATAGGCCTGGGCAGGAGCGGGTTGGCCGACGGGGTAGAGGGGGCCTGCATTATTGGACCAATGCATCACGGTTCCCGTTCGACGATCCTTCACAGAAAAACCATGAGCATCAAATTCAACAGAGCAGTTATTTTCACGAGTAAATTGACGGACAGAGATAAGATTGTGGGTGATTTGGGGAGAGACTAAAACATTTTTAAGGAAAAGGGGGGGTTTAGTGGGGAGGGTGTGGCTACCAACAGCCGTAGTGCGTATTTTAGATCTATTTCCGACAGTGATATATAATGGTGAATTTAAAGTTTGAGAAGAGACATGAGAAATAGTACCTGGGTCAGACGAGATGTGATGAGAGGCACCGGTATCCATAAACCAAGTAGGCTCGCGGAGGGACATTGTGTCAAAGTGATGGGCTAAGGTGGTAGGGTTAAGGGTTTCGTTGGTAGGGTAGGTTGTGTGGGTGTGGGGGTACGGCTCTGCCGTGGGTTGGGGGGGGGGGGGGTTGAATGGCTGCGGGTTGGGGTTTGGGTAGGTGGGGGGGTACGGGTAGGGTGATGGGGGGGGGGGGTTGGGGTGATGGCGTGGTAAGCATAGGCTTGGTAGGGGTGGGGGAGGGGGTGGGCCGTGGGCCCAACAGCCCGGGGTTAGGGTGTGGTGAGTTCCAGGTATGGTAGCCGTCGTTGGGTGGTCGTTGCCGCGATCCGTTTGAGCCACTACGACCTCGACCTCGTCCCCGGTTTCCACCGCCACGTCCGTGACCCCGTCCATAGCCGCTGCGCTGCCCAGAGGGGCCATCCCCGTTGCCGCTGCCAAAACTGCCCTGGGACCCGCCAGAGAAGCTGCTGCCCGTCGACTGGTTGCTGCCGCCATAACCCCCGGAGTGGGGAGAACTGCCCGAGCGTGCTACGAGGGCCGGCGATCCATGATTGTCCAGCGATGTCCGTTTCCGTTCCAACAAAAGAAGAGCCGAACGGGCTTGAAGAGAGTCTGACAGTAGGTAGCCATGGGGGTGTTGCCTTTGATGGTGGTGCGGAATTGGTGCTCGAGTTGCATGGCACGAGCATGTTTGTTGTCATGAAAGAGATCGTGAATGACCTTCCAGAGAGACGCTGCAGAAGTGGTGGAGGAGATGACAAGATCCGAAACTTCGTCGGTGATGGTAGAGAGGATCCAACCCTGGAGAAGAGCGTCTAGTTGAAACCATTCATCGTCGTCTTGAGAGGTGGGGACGACGGAGCCGTCGAGGTACCTATGGAGGTTGAAGCGCCGAACTAGGAGGAGAAACAATCGACTCCACTTTTTGTAATTGGGTTGTGAGAAACTGAGTTGAATAGGAACGTGGAGTTTCACGTTGGAGATGGTGGTGAAGGCAAGGTGGGGAGATTTGGAGGTGGTGTCTTGAGAGGTGATTGCACTCTTTGCTTTGTCAGCCATGGTGGAATGAGGGAGAGGGGTCACCGGCAGTGCAGAGCAGCGAGAGGGAGAGATCGGCGA
The DNA here is from genome assembly GCA_003260385.1 of Cuscuta australis. NCBI lineage: Eukaryota > Viridiplantae > Streptophyta > Magnoliopsida > Solanales > Convolvulaceae > Cuscuta > Cuscuta australis. The sequence goes on along the minus strand of NQVE01000098.1, from coordinate 1,709,027 downwards.
GAGAGGGCCGAAGAAGAGAGATACGGTGCTGGGAAAGTTTTAGGTTTTAGGGTTTAACTAGGCTCCGATACCATGCAGAAAGAATATTTTCATTGATGATTTGTGTTAATAACATGTGTATTTATACAAGGGGTCTCAATCCTAATTATGGTAGGAGAGACATAGTAGGAAGATGATACAATTATGGTAACACTATAATACAAGAATAATTAAATATAAATAATATATTTAACAGTATTAAAAAATATATTTTTTATAATTTACTTTAATTTAATACAAAAAGAGGGCGATATCTTCGAACCATCTTACTACTTTTGCCTCCAGTCGCTCCAAATCCTGGATCCGCCACTAATGGCAGGAGACACTCGTGCTCATTTCTTTTTTCATTTATTATTCAGATTTTTCCCCTCCCCTTTTTGACGTATTTCTGTCCTTTTTTCCCCAGTCGCTCTAAATCCTTGACTAAAAGTGCTACATTGGAAAGAAAAACACATGTGGTGCTATTTAGGAAAAGTCATTATGTTTTAGTGCTATTTAAGTAAATTCCCCCAGTATGTTTTGTGAGGAAACTTCAAGTTTTTTTTGGGTATGGTAATAGTTGGATAATATTTACCCCGTAGTAAAAAGAGTTCATCGATCTGTTCAATTCTCACATGTTCCTTTTCACCTTTGGTCCCACTTTGATGCCCCCTACAAATTCTTGAAGCTTGCTTGCTTGCTCCTTTTCATTCCTTCCATTTTAGCTAGTCCTCAAACTTCGCCCGCCGCTGGCGGCATTGCCGTCGAACTTCGGCGGCTGCAGCATCAGCAGGCGGCAGCAGCGAATGGCAATCGGCCGGAGAGGGATATTATGGTCCCGCTCTCCCTCGGCTTCATCCTCGGCCTCGCCTGCTTCATTACTTGGGATGCTATTGTTGTTTGGCAGCGCCACAACCCCAGTTTCGTCCTCCAAGGCGCCACCGTCTACTCTGTGAACGTCTCCCGCTTCTCCCCTACTCTCGTGGTTGTTAAATACTCCGTAATTAACTACTCGATTCGAAAATGACTTAAGTTTTAGTGGTATTTATTACTGCCATGCTAATATTTCTTTTATATTTTATACTCCCTCCGTCCCAAAAAGAATGAGACGATTTGACTTTTTGAGAAATTAAGGGAGGAATATTTTGGTATTGACTTTCCAAAAATACTTTTGATGTGATGGGTAAAATTAGGATGTGATGGGTAGATTATTAGAAAAAAAGTATGATATGATGTGATAGGTAGGGTATGAAAAAGTAAGGGGTAAAAATGGTTTTTTAATAGAAATGTAACGAACTTTACAGGACGCAGTTTTTTCTAAACGTAACAAACTTTTTGGGACCATCTCCTCCTTCAATGGAAACCGCTATGGCAGAAAAAAAGTATAATGTGATAGGAGGGAGTATTATTCATGAATAATTCATTAATTATTTGTTTGATTCAGGTGACCATCTCCTCCTTCTACGGAAACCGCTATGGCAGAATCTACTACGAGTCGGTGGCAGTTTACGCTGCCTACAAGGGCCAGAGGATCACCTCTTTAACCCCCGTAGTCTCCCCGGGAAACCACCTGGGTTCTAAGGGGAGCGGGTTCTGGTCCGCCGTTGTTAGAGGGGATAATAACGGCGACCCAGGGATTCCCCCCTCCAATGTCTTGACGGAAAGTGGCGGTGTCCCGATCAGCGTCAAGGCTGTCGGCATCGTCATATTTGAAGGCGGGCTTCCCGGCTTCGCCGGGTCTCTCCCTCTCCACGTCACCTGCCCGGTGTTGATACCCGTCGTCGTCGTCAACTCTACGCGGAGCGGCGCCATGACAAAACGTCTCCCCAGCCTGTGTAGCGTCAGCACCGAATGATGGCGGAGGAGGCGGGCTGCCGGCGTGACGCCGGAGGGTTTTTTTTATCAACATTTATGTACGCCGTGGTGTCAGGCTAGCTAGAGACACAACTATGGGTTTTTTTCCTTAATATTTGGCACATGGACAATTATATCCCTTAAATTAATCATCTGCGATAATATGTTTACCATGCATGAGTGGTGATTAAGCTTACTGTTATTTTATTATTGATTTAAGTACTTATTGTAACAGTGACACGTTTGGGGAGTGATGAGAGCTTCTAAATACGGGAAAAGGTCGAGAAAAGGTGAACAAAGGATTGTTTGGACATTTTTGGGGTTATGATTACTGCATGTAACGGAGTATATATTACTAGGATTCGGATTACTCCCGTACTCATGTTGAGTACAATTTTTTTCTATCTCCTCTAAATAATTTTTGTTTATTTACGTGATTTTATTAAGTATTTGATAAAATAAAATATTCTTGTCTCTTTTTTATAGAACTTTTGAACTTTTTAATATATCTATTTTATTTCTTATTGATATACCGATTTATAAATAAAATAATTTCAAAACGTGAAATTTTTTTCTTGTAAACCCCAACTTGTAATCAAATTAGTACAATATTAATACTGGTCCTCAACTCAAGTGCATGCTTTTTCCCTTTATTAGGTCATCCCATATTCCCAATTCCATGCATATACCAGAACAGAAGGCGCGCTCACCATATAGTTTGATAATATTTTTTTGTACCTAAGTCATTACTTAACAAATAATATGTCGTTGAAAATTTTTTCATTAGATATACCGTACCGGACAACATTAATGGATTATGAAAGTAGACAAAATGAATATGGATCTAATGTTTATGAAAGTATTTATCTATTCAAATATACTCTCTCCGTCACTGAAAATATTTCTCCTTTTTTTTCATCCGTCCCAAAAAACACTTCTCATTTCTATTAAAAAGTCACTTTTACCCCTTACTTTTTCATACCCTATCTATCACATCATACCTTTTTACTAATAATCTATCCATCAAATCATACTTTTATCCATCACATCAAAAGACATTTTTAGAAATTTAATACCAAAATACACTCTCCTTAAATCCCTCTTCAAAATCAAAACTTCCATGTTTTCCGGGACGGAGGGAGTAGTATTTACATTCCTAATTTATTTCATAATATTATATCTCCTATAACGTAACCATTCTTAAAATTTGATAACATTTAAGAACAAAACAAACCCCCAAAACCTATTCATAGAATAAGAACCTCAACACACCAAAAAGCAATGTTCAGTGCAAAAGGGAAACGATGCCCATAACAAAAAAAAAGTCAGAATTTGACTTTAATTTTTTTGTTAAAGGAATTAAATATAAATTTAAATAATTAATACTCCAAATTATAAAAATTTGATATTTCAAAATTATATTTTAAAATAAATCAATTTTAATAATTTAAAGTATATCTAAATATATTATTTGTGTAATTCGTGATCAAAGAGCTGAGTGTCATAATTTGATCAAAAAAGTCAATGTAATTAATTTTAAGGGACGGTGGAGTATATAATTAACCACGATTAGGAGTAGTTTGATGATAGCAAATACGGAGTACTCCGTATGAGTAAGGTGTGAATTGAATGAATATGTTCAGTAAAGAGTTGGTGTCAAATTGGATTACTAGTATAAACTACTACCTCCGTCACACAAAAACATTTGACCACGAATTACAAAAAATAATTAATTGTAATCCAAATGTAATATAAATGAGATTATCTTAGAATATAATTTTGATATATTAAATTTTTATAAAAATCTTTTTTTATTTAAATTATGTTTAATTTATAATTAAAGAGTATCAAAATTTTACATGCATGAAGGTTGTTTTGGAATGGATGAAATATTACGGAGTAAATCAACTATAGACTTTAATTATTGCCTTGAAATAGGCAAATAACATCGTTTAATTAAGAGATAAATGAAAATTAACTCTTATTTTTCACGTTTTCCGGTCTTCTAACTTTCTTCCTCACATTTTCTTTCTTGAATTTCATTAAACAAACCATAAAACACCCTCAACACCAATCTAACTAGTCCAATAATTAAATTGCAGTGTAGTTTGATTATGAATCAAGAACCAAAAAAATGCCAAAAACATGACTAAGAAGAGTAGACAACCTATTTCTAACCCAAACCAATGTCACAAATCACCCATGCTTTCCTTTTATACTTTGAGCCATTTTTATTCATATCACATCATTCCAAACCAAATCAAACCTCACTTCATTCTCCAAACCCAAAAAAGAAACAAAAAAAAAACATACATAAGAACTCATCATCAACATGGAAAAGGTCAAAAGAGTAATTTTCCAGCAGCTTTTGTTCATGCTTCTTCCAGTGCTAATAAGCATAATTATTGGGGACCCTTTTGAGTTAAGTCCAGTGGGGGGCAACAAGTTTAGGCCTGTGAAGAATGAGATGGCCCCATACAATGAAGTCATGGAGAATTGGCATGGGGACAACATGAGCAGGCTTAGGCATGGGAGTTTGGAGTTTGTGGATCAGGTTTTTGGGCCTGAGTCCCTCGAGTTCGACGTCTCGGGTCGTGGGCCGTATGCTGGGCTCGCCGATGGGCGGGTTGTCCGGTGGATGGGCCACGACTCCGGTTGGGAAACTTTTGCATTAGTCACACCCAATTGGTTAGCACATACTCGTGTGTGCATGTTTATTATTATTATTCACATGATCAAATATTAACACTGGTCTCTGTGACAGGTCTGAGAAGATATGTGTAAAGGGAGTGCACTCAACGACGCCGAAGCAGTGGAAGGTGGAGTCACGTTGCGGGCGCCCCTTGGGCTTGAGGTTCCACAAGAGAACAGGCGATCTGTACATAGCGGACGCATACTATGGGCTCCTGGTGGTGGGGCCGGAGGGCGGCATCGCCACTCCTCTGGCCACACACATCCATGGCAAGCCCATACTCTTTGCCAATGATCTCGACATCCATAGCAATGGCTCCATCTTCTTCACTGACACTAGCCAGAGATACAACCGAGTGTGAGTCCACGTTTCACACTTGCCGTTAATTCATATTCATATTTATTAGCACCAAGGTTCCCATGACATTGCCCGGCAATGTCATGGGATGACTCGTGGGCGCTCCGGTACCCTGTTTGTAAAATTGACGGTTCCTACCCCCTAACCCCTGGTAACCCCCCACCCTGCCCCGACCCGAACACAACTCCCTACCCCCGTCAATTGCACCCCACAAGTTGATTTTGACTTAGGAGTTAAAATTTGACATGTTTTTTATTTTAATGGCGTACGTATACGTACGTGCAGGAATCACTTCCTGATAATGCTGGAAGGAGAATCGACGGGGAGAATACTGAGATACGACCCGCCAACGGGAGAGACACACGTCGTCCTGGAAGGTTTGGCATTCCCGAACGGGATCCAGCTCTCGCGGGACGAGTCGTCCATCATCTTCACGGAGACGACGAACTGCCGGGTGATGAAGGTGTGGGTGGAGGGGGAGAGGGAGGGGAGGATGGAGGTGGTGGCGAACCTGCCGGGGTTCCCGGACAACGTGAGGGGGAACGGGAGGGGCCAGTACTGGGTGGCGATAGACTGCTGCAGGACGAGGTTCCAGGAGGTGCTGGTGAGGCACCCGTGGACGAGGAGCGTGTACTTCCGGCTGCCGGTGCCGATGCAGTACCTGGCGAGGGCGGCGGGGATGAGGATGTACACGGTGGTGGCGCTGCTGGATGAGGAGGGAGGGGTGGTGGACGTGCTGGAGGACAGGGATGGGGAGGTGATGAAGCTGATGAGTGAGGTGAGGGAGGTTGATGGGAAGCTTTGGATTGGGACTGTCGCTCATAACCACATTGCCACCCTCCCTTATAACCCTCCTCCTCCTTCTTCTTCTTCTTCTTCTTCTTCTTCATGATTAATTAATACTGTACTAGTATAATGGAGTAATCTCTTGTTCTTAGTTATATTAAATAATTAGCCATTAATTATTACCACTTTTTTATACGCCCGGCCAGAAGAGTATACATGCATTAAGAATCAATGCACGTGACTAATGCCCCGTATCTACTATTCCATCATTTTTAAGGCGCCAAATGGCTTCCCCCTTTTCCAATTTAGCATCAACTCAGTTTTTACTCGCAAATCCCTTTCTTTTCTCTTTCAAGAGAAAGGTTTCTCCTTTTCCCCCTCACTTTTTACTTTTATTTTACAACACTTATTTTAATTTATGTAATTAAACTAAAAACACAAAAACAATAAAAATTTACTTCAAACATTTAAAGTTATAGATTTAAATTAAATTAAAAGTAATAATATAATTGATACATTAAAGTAATTGAGACACAATACAAATATTGGCATACAATTCATATTTGGAATAAAAATCTTAACATAATTCATATCTAAAAAATAACTTTGAAGCGTAATCATCATATACAATTGGTGGAGCGAAACTCCACAAATGCCCTACCAAATCGGCCCGTAAGGTGGAGGTGCGTATTCTGGTTGCATAATGTAAACGAGTTCAGTTCTTGACGTGCGTAATGATTTTTTTAACACCTAACGACTAACTTTAAAAAAAAACAGTGGACCGTTGCCAACGAGGGAACCCTGCCTTTCCCGTTACCGCTTAGGGGGGGGGGGGGGGGGGGTGTTCCCGTCCTAATTTTGCCCTTCCCCTTATTTCCCGCTCAGCGCACCAGACCGCCTAATTAATGGCTAATTGATGAAAGAATTACCACGGAGTGCTTGTAATTTATAGTGCACTCTACGAACTTCATACCCCATCAGTAAAGATCAAAACTAAATAAGAATATATTTAATGCTAGAACTAACTCGTAGATTAGCATGAATTATCACCATATAATCACACATCATTTGAAGAATCAATAATTATTATAGATTATCCAATATTATCATAATAAAATAATTATTCATTTTCATTCCCTACACTACTCTTAACCTACATGGCTAAGATTCACAGAGTCATGGACATCCAATCAATGTTTGGAGCCACTCTCAAAATCTTAAAAATCTTTTTTGAGATGGGTTGGATCGCTTCTCTAGCACTGTGACCAGATCAAATCAAACCAGATCAGAATTTCAAAAAATCATATGAGATTAGATCAGATCAGGCAAACGAACGCAACCTTAGAAGATGTTTCTCTGTGCTGATCGTTATTGACTCATTGGTGATAAGCAGTTTTTAACTAATAGGCTGCCTATAAGCCAAATACTCTCTCATGGAAGTAAAATGACTTAGATAATTGATAAGTCATTTGAAAATATTAATAAATGCTGATAGATAGTTTTGTAAATAATCTAGTCAAAACGGAGAAATGAAAAAATTAACTTAAGAATAAGCATGTAAGACCCACTTATTTTTTCTGGCTTATAAACTGCTTACAAATATAGAAAACATGTTATCAGCTAACTTATAAGAAAAATGGTTTATAAGTAGTTTTGATCCGTTCATAAGCAGAGAAATACTCATAAGTTATACTCCCTCCGTCCTAAAATTAACATCACAGTTTGACTTTTGTAGTCAAACTTTTTAAACTTTGATCGTTTATTACGGGAAAAATACATTGAATTTTCATATAAATTCATTTTGAAACATATTTTTAAAATATGTAATTTTTGTAAAATATATTTATATGTGCAGAGAAAGTCATCCGTAATCAGCATACAATTTACAAAGGAAAATGCTAGGGCCACATGTATGCTACCATGCTACCATCGGCTCCTCATGCCTTAGACGAGTGAGCTTATCTGAAAGACAATCCCCATTTCTCTCGCAGCTGAAAACCTTATCATTTTTTTCCTGAAAACCATATCATTATGCTTAGATTCATCCTGTCTTCCTCAAAATCCAAGCTTTCGAGGAAGCCCATTAACGTCTTATCCTCATTTCCCAATCTTTCTGTGAAAAAAGGCAGCTTCTCGTCCCGGTATTCTCTGAATGGAGCCAGGGGTTTCAGCAGGGAAGCGATTAACTATGATGTGGTGATCGTCGGAGCCGGTCCTGCCGGACTCTCTGCCGCGATAAGGTTCAAGCAATTGTGCAGTGAAAAAAACGCCGACTTGTCGGTTTGCGTTGTCGAGAAAGGCGCAGAAGTGGGTATGTTCAAATTTTGTTTCACTGCCTATAATTGTCCTCTGAGGAGCACCCTTTTTTTTAATAAAATAATTAAAAAATAAAATTTGGAATGAATTCCGGAGGTACTGTTTTGAAATGGACATTTGATCAACTGTATTGCTGACATTTTTTGTGCCCTGGTATTTTTAGTGCAGAAATTGATTCATATTTGATGATTGAAACAGGTGCTCATATTTTGTCTGGAAATGTATTCGAGCCGCGAGCATTGGATGAACTTATCCCGCAGTGGAGGCTGGAAAAGGTAATGCAATGGCTTGCCAGTAATTGGCATGCTATATGTAATCATCAATTGCGATAAAGATAACCTTTAATTTTCAAACATGGCTTAGCTTGATATGTATTTCAATCATGATTTGTGATCAAATATTAGCTGGTTTGGGAACTGGGAAGAATTCCAAGCTGGTATAATACACGTCGGGCGATGAGCCCACATGACATTGATAGGTGGCGTCCAAATCTAGTTTTGCATGTCAACTCTAGCAGTTACAGTGACACTTCTCTCCTCTATAAATACTTGAGTTATAGTTCATTGGGAGGGGCTGGTTTCTGAATAATAGCCCTCACATATATTTGTAGCACTACCAATCGCTCGTGATAATAACAATTAGACCACGAGTGTTCCCAGTTTAGTCTTTTGCTCCTTTACTGGGTAGACACCATCTCTTGCTGGTTTGTTCAAAACTTAAAACTATACAGTTGTACAAAAGTATGTTGAACAAGTACTTATCATCTTATTATTTAAAAGGAGTATGTATTAGCTTGAGATATAGCAGTTGGCTGTATGTACTCCCTCCGACCCATACTAAATTTGTTTGAAACAATTTTTTAAATAAAAAACGGTTAAATATAATGAAAATTAGCGTCTTTTGTTCAAATTGGATTCTTTGTTGGAGACAAAAATAAGTTTAAAAGCAAGGGAGAAAGACCAAAGTAGGACTAAAACATTGAAAATATACCAAAATAGGACTTCCATGTTTTTATTCCCGAAATAGGACTTATATTACCAAACATGGTCATGTAAATTACCAAAAAAGTATAGTAATTTGCACATGTACATTGTCACATTACAACATGGCAAAGTCACATTACCACAGTCCAAAGTCCTATTTCGGGAAAAAACATGAAAGTCCTATTTTGGTACTTTTCTCTATGTTTTAGTTCTATTTAGGGTGATTTCTACTAAAAACAATACTTCTTTTAAGGGACGCAGGGAACATGTTCAAACTCATGGGATCATGGCCAATTCGTGACTTTAACTTTTCATTTTCCAGACTAAGAGATAGAGAAACTCTATGTGATTTTGAGATGTATTCCTTATCTCACAATGCCAAGTTTTGCATGTTTATTTTTATAATATTGATCTAGAAAATTCATTTATTATTATTTTAAATTTGTTTATAATTTAATATTCCTGTTTTTAGCAGGCTCCAATTGATGTTCCTGTTTCATCAGATGATTTTTGGCTGCTCTCTAGGACTCGTGCATTTTCTCTCCCAAGTCCATTCGAAAATAAAGGAAACTATGTGATAAGGTGCCTTATATTGATGTTATCTCAACTCTTGAGCTTGAGAGCATAGAAATTAACTATGGAGGACATGTATTTTTTCTCCTCTTTCTCCTATTTGTTAAGTAATTTTAGGTGTCAGGCATTTATTTTTCTGTTGTTTTATCTTTTCCTTTTTTTGTTTGTAGTATGGCTCGTGTATTCATTCTGTATCCTTTTTTCTAACTACATAATATGATATAGCATATAATGATTACATTGGTGCACTTTTTTCTAGACATTTTACTATTATCAACATAATGCAGTTTGAGCCAATTAGTTCGTTGGCTGGGAGAAAAGGCTGAAGAATTAGGAGTTGAAATATATCCAGGCTTTGCTGCTAGTGAGGTGTTCAAGTAACTTTGCTTTATTGAGAAAGTACAGCTTTTTAAATTTTAACCGTAGTCCTTACTCATCAGCTAATTCCAGATTCTGTACAATGAAAGTGATGAGGTCATCGGTATTGCAACTAATGATATGGGAGTGTCCAAAGATGGTTCTAGGAAAGAGAACTTTCAGCGTGGAGTGGAACTGAGAGGCAAGTTTAATCGTACATTTGTAAGAATTGAAATTGTTTCTGCACTATAATCTTCACTCGCGCTCTCGCTCTCTCTAGATGCAGATGCATTATAGTTCAAATAATGTATGAACTTTCTAGCATCTGCTACTAATTCATCAGAGAATCATATGCAGGGCGTGTTACTCTCCTTGCAGAGGGTTGTCGGGGATCATTATCAGAGGTATGTGTTTGTTCTTGTTTCTTCATTGTTTGGGATAATTCTTATAATTATGGCCACTGATTGTTTGCTGAAAGTGATCTTCACATTAATATATATTTAGCAACTAATTGGGAAATACAAACTGAGGGAGAAAGGGAATGGGCAACATCAAACTTATGCTTTAGGAATTAAGGAGGTAACCATCAACTTCTCTTTTCATCAGACCATTCTTCATTCATGGAGAACTTGTTTGTTGATTTTAGCTGCTAATTAGTTCATGAAGTTCTTAGGTATGGGAAATTGATGCAAACAAACATCGACCTGGATACGTGCTTCATACCTTAGGTTGGCCACTGGACCACAAAACTTATGGAGGATCTTTCTTGTACCATATGAATGACAGACAGGTATGGACTATTGCTTCTTTATCCAGGCGAACCATAGGGAAAAATGCCATTGCTTCTTCTATTTGCTATTATTATTAGTATAATTATTATTATTGTTGTTGTTATTATTATTATTATTATTTAGTATTACTATTATTTTCTATTATTTTATTTTTCATAGGGATTACATGTAAGTGGAATTAGAATGTTTGAAGAAGGGCATGGTGGTGCTTTGATTTATTTACTTAATTCAAAGGAGTGGCTTTACTGTTACATTTGCTTGTGGATGAGAATTGTTGAGATTTATTTGGTGTTGCTCTCTTGGGTGATATGCAGGTTGCAATTGGCCTTGTAGTAGCTCTAAATTATTGCAACCCTTACCTGAACCCATATGAGGAATTCCAGGTAAAAAATATAGAGAATGACATTCATTTTATAACTCCCTTTTTTCATTCATGGGTCTTTGCACTCTCTCTTCTCATATTTCAATATCACACAACTCAACTTAAAAAGGCTATTGGAAACCATCTGGAGTACACTGAATCTTAAAACTCACTAATCAATTACAGAGTACTAGATGTGGTGCTTGTATTAGCATTACATGTGTATTTTGCTTCCTAAAATCTGAATCTTACATGAAAATGTTTCAACATTTGGATTTCTTTTCCTTTTTTATATGGAGTGATTATTCTATTCCACGTCCAGAGAACTTCAAATGCCTAGTCCTTTATTAAATGATGTACTTTCTATAACACAAATTTCACTTTGGATATATTTCATGTATGCCCCCCCCCAAATTCTCAATCACAGAAATTCAAGCATCATCCTTCCATTAGACCAGTTCTTGAAGGTGGAGCAGTTCTCCAATATGGGGCCCGTACTTTAAACGAAGGAGGTTATCAGGTTCGCTAGTAACTCTCTTAATCCTGTAATGATTGTGGGTATATATTGTAGTACTAAAGTTGACCGTAAATAGTTGACACTAACCTCGTAGACGGGTGGTTTTGCACTTCAACATTTTACTTCTTGCTATGTGTTGTGCAACTGTGCAAGTACAAATATGATATAGTTAAGTTTCAGTCTGTTCCATATCCAGTGTTCCCGGGCGGAGCAATTATAGGATGCTCAGCAGGATTCCTCAATGTACCCAAAATAAAGGGGACTCACACGGCCATGAAATCAGGTATTGCTTAATGTGTATAATGTCTCGTGGTGGATGGTTCCAACTGCTTTCAGAAATTCATTTAAACACTGATTTTCTGGAACCCCTGCGTTTGAAGAAATGTGTAATTCTATAAAACCCACTTTTGCAGAAACATATGACAGTTCACTCTTAAATCATCATTATTTGATTAAAAAGAAACTTTTTTTTGTCATGCACTCAATCATAAAGTGTTGGAGATTCAGGGGATATAATTTAATAAAAAAAAGTAATTAGATGGATTTATGCTCCTTACGCATATTAATATTGGCCGAAATCACATCTTTCAATTTTCTATCTTCAAGAAAAATATCAACCTTACTAAAAAACAAGATGTGCCCTCTGGGACCTAGTATATTACACTTTGAACTTTGAAACTTTAAAATGTAGTATTCTTAACTCTTAAGTACTGAGTAATTGTTTTTTGTAGTCTATGAGACTATGACCTAGATTTTAACCTTTTAATATGACTAAAACCAAAAGATAATAACATCACACTTTTGTGTAGCTGTTATTGTTCTAGCATGACCTAAAGATAGAATAAGACAGAAGGAAAAGTGTCCCAAAATAAACTAGTAGATAAACTAGAAAGCTTTAGGTATGATTTACAAAAAATACAAAATGGTTTCCTTTGTTGATAAATTATGCAAAGAATATGTTCATTGATACTGTAAAATTTAAATCCACTAGGAATGCTAGCAGCAGAATCTGCATTTGGAATGCTCTTGGGAGGGTCAAGTTTAGAAAGTTATTGGGACAACTTAAGAAATTCATGGATATGGAAAGAACTTTACCATGCAAGGAACTATCGTCCGGTGAGCTCTTTTTGGTTCTTATTTTTACTACTATTGCTCTGTAACCTCTGTTGGCAAGCTGTTAGAAGTTTGTCAGTTGTTTGGATACATGTTTGTGTCAGCTGCTTGTGTCAGTTGTTTGGGTATATTTTTGTATCGCTTTAAGAAAAAATTTGTTTGGTGTGATGAGCTGTGTGTCAGCTGTTTGAGGTTTTGGATTTCAATGTAAGAAGTTGTAGATCAAAATGATTCTCCAAAAAGCTTAAAAAACAATCTTTTCGGAACCACAAAGTTGTCTAAAAAAGCTGTCCACCACACACTCCTAGTAGCTGTTAGGCTAATCATTTGCATCAAAAAGCACTTTTTTCACAAAAAGCTGCCCTAACGCTCCTTAACAACACCCTCTCTCTCTCTCTCTCTCTCTCTCTCTCTCTATATATATATATATATATATATATATATATATATATATATATATATATATATATATATATATATATATATATATATATATATATATATATATATATATAGTTCTTTCCTATATCTGCCTTCTAGAATGATAAATGATTTTGTTGGCCTTTTTTATACCTTTATGTGGTATTTATTATCTCAATTGTAAGGTCACAATATTTTTTGTTTCTACTGTTAGGCATTTGAATATGGGCTATTTCCTGGTTTGGCATTGAGTGCTGCAGAACGGTTAGATGTTGCATTCTCATGGATCAAAATAACCTTTCATTAGGTATGGTACTGATCAATCTGCATTTTTTCTTTCTTTCAGCTATATATTCAAGGGAAGATCTCCATTGACATTTAAGCATGGGAAACCTGATCATAAAGCAACCAATGTAAGGAACAATTGACTAGAAAATTTTGAATATGGGTTGACACTTGGCATGAAGTCTCTCTCTCTCTCTCTCAAACAAACAAACAAGAAAATGAGCATCATTGTGTAACCTTAGAAGCCTTATGATCTTATTAAGTATATTACATGTGCTCATATTGTTGTGGAATTAATAGATGACTTAGGGTGACCATATGCATGGTACTTGATAATGGCAGAGTTAAAATTTGCAGGAAGCAAAATCATCATTTCCCATTGAGTACCCAAAACCAGATGGAGCCATCTCTTTTGACATACTGACCTCTGTGTACAGGTAAAATCCAAATTTCATCATTGCAAGGCAATTCACCCATCACCCTTTACTTTCTTCCATCTGTTATCTGCTGATAACACCTATATTCTTGTTTGATTGGTTGTAATGTTGTGTGGCATGATAGGAGCAACACAAATCATGATCATGACCAGCCAGTCCATCTGCAATTAAAAGATTCAACTACCACTCCACGTGTTGTAAACTTGCTCAAGTACGCTGGACCAGAATCACGATATTGCCCTGCCCGAGTTTATGAGTAATAATATGAAGATGAGCCGTTTTTCATCAAACATCCGTATCAACTAATATGATCTGTGTTAGGTTCTGTGATGATATTAATCTTAATCAAAATGATAGGTATACACCAGATGATAAAGGACAACTGAAGTTGCACATTAATGCTCAAAACTGCTTGCATTGTAAGGTAATTAGTTTCATTTCACAAGCTCACTTCTATAACCCTCAATTATCTTCTTCTTCTTCTTCTTCGTTTTCTTCTTCTTACATATTCATCATTCATGCCATTAAGAGTTCTATCTTCAACGTATTTTGAATAGGCTTGCGATATCAAAGATCCAACGCAGAACATCAAATGGACAGTGCCCGAAGGAGGTGGTGGCCCAGGCTATAGAATCATGTAAATTACTCTGCGGGGCCCATGTTCCCACATTTAGTAAACTTGATGAGAAATGAGTGTCTTGTGTGGAACCTTAGCTCTCTCGATATAAAATGATCACCCTTGTTTGTCTGCTTTGTCAAAAAAACTTATAATATCACCATGTTTATCTATATGACGTCGTATTAATAAGAAAGGCAAAAAAATGGTGACACTTATGGTTGTATAGATCCTATGTAATACCTCTATAAATAACATCTTTATTCTTGTTTGGTTTGTTGGATGGTATGACAAGGAGCAAGAACTTTTTTTCACCCATTGATTCATGGTTGTCATTTGTATGGTATGTGCAAATGTGCCTATTCAGGAGACAAAAAAGGCCTCGTACAAACAAACAAAACATTTTTGTTTGCACACATACAAATGTTGTACGAGCGCATCAACTATTGTAATTTGTAATCCCTTCAAAACAGCCTGCAACAAAATATTACTCCGTAGGAATTGTTGCAGTCTACACTATTGTTGAGTCATCCTACACATGTAAATTAGTAATGACAAACAAAGCTGAAGGAGAGCGTTGCTCAATCAAATAACCAACAAGGGGTTTTTAGCATATCCAGTACAAGATTAACACTGAGGATGTTTTCCAAAAGGGGGAATCAAGTCAAATGAAGAATTTTTGCAAATTTAATAAGCTAAAATAAAATGGGATCCTATGAAGTACTGTACTAGAATGAACATACTTGGTAGATTAACACAAACCAACCGAAACATGCCATGTAACAGATTCCAACAAACTATAATGCTTTACATCATTAGTCCTTCAAAGCAGTACATCCATCTGAAAGCCATTTGAGCCCTCGTTGACGATGACTTTCTCAGCTTCAAGTCTCCATTGAGCCACACTCTCACATATTGGCTTAGAATGCCAATGTGTCCTCAGATCCAAAGCTTAATGCCGAAGATCACATCCCTACATCAAGCTATAAAAAGTTCATCTTCATAGACTCATGGGCGACAAAGGAATTTAAGTTCAAATCAAACTCCCCTAGAAACTTCGGGTTTGTGCAAATGTTGTTCCTGCTGCTGCTGCTGCTGCTGCTGTTGTTGTTGCTGCTGCTGCTGCTGTGCTGGAGATCTAAGTTGTTGCATTTGGTGAAATTGATGCTGCTGCTGATGTTGTTGCTGCTGCTTTTGTGAGTGTATTTGGAGCTGCTGGAACTGTTGTGTTGTTAGCAACGTGTGCATGGAATGGTTGTTGTGATAGAACTGCTGGTTTGCTCCATAGGATGGAGGGAAGTTCATCATAGGTCCGCCATTACCAACACCTTGACCAGTCAAGACTTTCAGATGTTGTATCTCTTCTTTCAGGGCATCATTTAAGGCTATGTACACAGGGAAAAAAAGAAGGAAACATGATTTGAATTAGTCAACATCTTGCAACTAAGATGAAGATAAAAAACACTGGAGACTGAACACATGACACAACTTGAGGCTTTTCCTAATGACATAATAATATGTATAAGGGCAAAAAAAAACTTGTAAAAAGCTCTTTGGAAAAGGGAAATTCAGTACTCAAACACATGATTAAGAGTTAAAACCCAACAAAACAAACATAAAGAGAAGAAAATATGCAATAGGACAAGAAAATCTCTAAACAGTGTCATAACAAATTCTCACCATCTTGCAAGTGCACTTGTTGTTCCATTGTTTGCAGGCGCACTTTAAGTTCACTGTTTTCGGCAGTCAAGCCATTTGTGTCCCTCTGTCAAAAAAGAGACAATGTCAAACACATATATGACTTCATTCATATTTAAGGCATCACAGTTAGGGAAAATATACATTTGACTCTAAAGGGAGTATTATCATCACCATACTGTAATCCCACCTACATCGGGGCAGGTGAGTTGGGGTAGGTGACATGAAATTCAGTGTCAATTAATTCTCTAAAACTATTTGATTATTTAACACAATAATTAAATGCAAGAAACATAGTGCCAAGATTTTACGGCAGCCATTAGTGCCCTTCTTCCAGAGAGACAATGTCAAACACATAGGCCAGCCATTAGTGTCCCTCTGTCAAAAAGACAATGTCAAACAGATACATGAACTTGTTTGTATTTAAGGCATCACAATTAAGGAAATTATACATTTGACTCTAAGGGGATTGTATTATCATCATCACCATACTGTAATCCCACCTATGTGGGGGTCAGTGACACGAAGGTTATGGTTTCAATTAAATATTGATTTATTTATTTAACACTATAATTTAATGCAAAAAGCATAGTGCCAGAATTTTATTCTAAATGTCCTTCATGTCGGATCTTTCTAAAGAATAATTAATGAGATTAAATGCTAAACCATACACAATAGGAACAGCAGAAATTGATGGGATTGGACCTATTAATGCTAATGTGCTCCTACTGCTCCACATAATCAGACAAGAAAAGATATTCGAATATTTTCATCGGATCAAGTGACCTGCTCCCCAGCACCTATAACATGTCCTCTAGGGTTGTTTGGATGGGTTTCTAGGAGAAGGTTTTGGAGTGCTTATTCTATTTCTTAATATATATTTGAGAGTTCATAAAAAATAGAAAGGTTAATACTTAATATGATATGTGATTGTATAACTTAACAATCATCTTTACTACATTTATAGAAACATTATACTCCCTCTGTCCCAAAAAGAATGTTACATTTCATTTTTTTGCGCATCACAAAAAGCACGGCTACTCACATCTAAAAATTCTAAAATTTACCATATTTACTCTTTATTATAAGATGAAATTGTTTTGAAAGTTTTTTTGGCATTTGAGACGATATAAAAGTGTTTTAAGGGATGCGCAAAAAACGAAACGTAACATTCTTTTTGGGACGGAGGGAGTATTTATTAACACATAAACTATGCCCTCCACAACCCTTCATCCAAACAGACACTATCAGTCTGCTTGTGTAGCAGAAAAAGGTGGGATAATTAATGGAAACGTAGGGGAGGGTAAGCAATTGAAGGGAATAGGAAGGAGGGGAAAATTGTGGATTTACATAACCTTGTTTGGGAGGAGAAGTTGATGGAAGTGTTTGAAGAACTTAACTACTTTTACACTCCAAATTGGAGAGAGATTTCCACTCTTCAGTGGGTACGAGATAGAATAGTTCTTCCTTCCCTTCCCATCTTCCATTTTATTCCATTCCCTTCTTTAAACCCCTCTCAAACACATAGCTTTCAATATTTTCCATTACATACATTACCCTTTCTTCCATCCACCCGAAGTTCAAACATGTCGTAAAGTAGGCTTTAGAAAATCAATTTAGAACACTTGTTGGATATACATTTTGGGTCCTATAGGCTCTTATACACACTACCTTGAGTGATCCGTTGATAGTAAGAATCTACCTATTTGCTTCCATAGCAATCACACTTGGCATTTGCTTTCTTCTTATGCATATTACCCAAACCAATTTAATAAGAACACATTCCCCTATGCTTCAACGACACACGTAGCCTTCAAGACTTCATATTTGCAAGACAAAAACCCCCCATCCCCGCCCCACATAAAATGAAGAAAAAAGAAAACAAAACTTGAAAAAACATGATTGGAAATCATAAATATACCTGCAGCAGGGTCAACTGAGCAGACAATGAGGTGGCTTCGGTTTGAAGAGTCTGGACTTTTCTTTCAAGCTCAGCAATATATCTCATTTTCCTTTCCTTTGATCTAGCGGCAGATTGCCTGTTGGCCCAAATCCTAGAACGCAGAAAGGATAAAAAAACACTATGAGAGCATGAGGGCAAGCAATTATGAAAAAACAACTTCTTTTAGGGACCCATAATGTGACAAGAGGATAAGAATTCTATGCAGACAATGAGATGATTGTGTATTCACTGTAATTAACAAATTGCTATGCTCTTGGAGTCTTGGGAAAAAATACTTTAAGCATTTCACTGGTGTAGCCTCATTAAATGAATTAGTAGACAGGTAGGTAGAAGACCTGCCTCTCACCAGCTCACATGTCATGTCATACCTTCTAATAAACTTCACAATGTAGAAAACCAGTACCAAATGAAAACAAGTAGAGCTTGTTTGGTTAGTCTCATGTGAAAAAAACTAAAAAACTTTTTGCATAAGAGCTTTATCAAGTATGTTGCATGGAGTAAGTGCCGCTTCCCCATCTTATTCATGTTTAGGTACTTGGAGACGTCCAAAAGCCATTAAAAAAAATTGAAGAGTTGATGTTACCCAGTCCCCATTTGAGTACCTGCCATGTCACTGTACAACTTAAAAAGTTGTAGGTGATTGGTTTTCACCTATTTACCTCAAACTCTCAAAGGCACAAAATTTTAGATTTTGGAGTGTGTTAGGCAACAAGCTTATTTGAGTGTGAGATAACTTCAGTTTGCTTCTCTCAAAAGTACTTAAACCATGTTGCAATTTGCAAACTTATTTTGTTACACTCAAATTCTTTTGAACAAAAATAAAAACTCAACCTATAAGTTTACATAAGAGCCACATTATCAGGATAAAAGGAGATGACAAATAAGGGGGGCGTTTGGTTCGTGCTGAGGAAAGGGAAAGGAATCAGGAAAGGGAATGATTACCCTTGAATTACCTGTCTGTTTGGTTCAGTACCGGAAAGGGAATCGGAGCGGGAGTAGAGATTGGAGCGGAGCGGGAGGGGGGAGGGGGAGGGGGAGGAAACAGAGCTGGAGAGGGAGGGGAGGAACATACATGGGCTGCGGTGCATATGGAGTCACGGTGTGGCGGCGAGACACGGCGTTTCGGCAAGACGCGGTAGGGTGGCGACGAGACGCAGTGGGGTGGCGGCTAGAAGAAATGGACGGGGAAGAAGGGTTAGGGAAGGGGAAGAAGGGTTAGAGAAGGGGAAGGGGGAAATGGGAATGGGATACCCTGATAGGGAGCGGGGAATGGAAAGACGGGAAACGGGGTAATCCAAAACCGAAAAATGGAGAAACAGAATGAACTTTTTTTCAAAACAAACAACAACAAACGGAATCCGGGAATCCCATTCCGTTTCCCTTATTCCCGTACCAAACGCCCCCTAAGTGCTTTTGGTTGGCCACATTGCATCTGAAACATTTAGACTCTGACATACACGAGTCTGCCTCCCTGCCCTCCCATGTTTATGCATGCAAACAAATAAGTGATGCGCAATCTCTAACTTATTTTATGAGCCCATCTTGATTGCATCTTCAGGACAAACGATTATGTATCCAAGTAAAAGGGAATACAGACGATATAATGACTAAACCATTGATAACACAGTGAATACAAACAACAACAACACCAACAACCCAATATAAAGTATAATCCCAACTCTATTAGAGCATGAGGATCAAGATGTATGCAGTCTTACCCTGTAATAAACAAAGAATGTATTGAAAGACCCTCGATGCGTTATTGCATTTACTTCCCCAAGCTTCATAGAAAGTAAGAAGCAAGAGAAGTTTTATGTGCCAATTTAATTTAGTCCATTACTTTTCCAAAGTTACAATACTGTTCATAAAAGACCATTTTAGCTCCATTGGCACTAGGAGAGTGAATAAAGGGGGAAAATGCATTACATTACTCAGCATATATAAAAAATGGGCATCAAACTGAAAGAGACATTATATAGCAACATGTGTTATGAACTGACAATTGAAATAATAGCAAGGCTAGTTTTTCAAAGTGAGCAGAGTCCATAAAGGAATACCTTTTTGCACGTTTTGGGTCCATAACAGCAAGCTCAGCAAGCTTGGCAGCAGACATGGCTTTTTTTAAATCAGCTGGTGATGGATCTCCTGAGCCTGATGCAAGCATTTCTGTATTTATAGTTGTGGAACCATCCATAGACTGGCTGTGCTGATGTCGAACTCTTGGCCTCTCACTAACAGCATGAGAAATATTCTCAACAGGTTGACCCAATGATCCAAATGCTGGAGTTTGAGATGACCCTGGAGTCATAGCTGCTGAAGAAGAAGACTCGCCGGCTTGGAATGAAGAAGTTGCAGACAGTGAATTCAACTTATCCATGTCAAGGTACATAGACAGAAGGTCCTCCTCGGTCTCATCTGACAGGGATGGGCCATCAAATCCACCAACAATGCCAAGATCACTATCAAAACTGATATCATCAGGGAGTGTTAGAATCTCCGAATGTGCACGCCGGTGGCCCAAATTCTTTGGTGGGTTATCAGGCATGGAGCTGATATCATGACTAAACTGGCTAGACTCTGATTGCATCCCAACGCCATAATGGCCTGCTTCTGAAGCACCCGCATGGGGTCCTAATGGAGGCAAATTGAAACATCCAGCCGGCTCAGACTTTGCACTCATATTACTACTAGGCGGTGAGAAAACTGGAGATCTCCCGAACGGAGGCGGCAACGAACTCCCTCCATGACCTGAAGCTT
The DNA here is from genome assembly GCA_003260385.1 of Cuscuta australis. Lineage (NCBI taxonomy): Eukaryota > Viridiplantae > Streptophyta > Magnoliopsida > Solanales > Convolvulaceae > Cuscuta > Cuscuta australis. Next base: position 1,688,133 of record NQVE01000098.1, on the reverse strand, counting down.
TATCCTTATCCATAAACTACGTTCTTTGAAGTTCAACCCAAACAGAAAAATCTGACAAGTGAGCTAAATAGCTTGGGAAACCCTAATTCTCATTAAATTTCAAAAAAACACTCAAGGGTGAAAACGAAATTCACAATCTGGGAATCCAAGGCAGCTGAAAATCGTTTTTCTGCAACCAGCAGCTCAAGCCGTAGTGCAGGAAAGAAGAAAAAAGGGGCTTGCTTCCTTCCTTTGCCCCAGACAACCAAACGGGCGTTGAAACAGGACAGCAATAGTCCCTAAACACAAACCCACACCGATAGAAAGAATCTTTTCCGAGCCAACCACTCCTGAATTGCAGCCCTAAAAAAAGAAAGGACTTCGTAAATTGGGGGAATTGATGGATATAGAATTAAAGACGCACAAAACAAAACAAAAAAAAACCCAAAACAATCCAGCAAACAGTGAATGAAAATCGCAAGATTTTATCGAAGAACGAGCGGCGCTAGTTGAAGAAACAAAATAGACATAGTAATTATTACTCGGTAAGACTTTGGGAGAGTACTGTTCGAACAATTTATATTTTTTTGGGTAAGAAAATGGAAAATGCTTACGCGGTTTCTCTATTCCTTTGAGATCAGATCACTTGCTGGACGAGAAGGGGGAAGAAATCAACAAGAGATGGAGAGAGAGAGAGGGGAGATGTACAGTACATCAATGGAGGAGTCGGTCGCGTGCCATAAAAGGCAGAGGGATAAAGTACCCAACTTTTATACCCCACTTTGTACCCCACAGGTTTGCACCGAGTGTAAAACTAATTTTTGTTAATACACCGACATTTTGTGTCCGTGTAAATTTTTGTTAACGCACCAACACTTGTGTCGGTGTAAACCATCAAAATGTTTGTGTATAACTGCGGTGTACAAATGGGGTACAATTTGTAGTGTAAGTGTAGTATGACCCGGGGCATGAACGAGAGCAAGTTGACAAACGCCCTTTGTTAGATACTCCTTCTGTCTTATAATGGTCTTCCCAGAACATTATTTCAACTTCACGGAAATTTATATTTATTTGTGTTTTTTCATGGCCTATATGATAAAATAAAATATTCTTGTCACCACTTGTTTTGTTGAACTTTTGGTGTAGTTTTTAAATATGTATGTTTTATTTTTTATTTCTATACCAATAATTAAATAAAATAGATTGAAAAAACTTGGGATTTTTCTTCGTTTTGCGAACCGGGAAGATCATTATAGGACGGAGGGAGTATAAAAATATACGGACCCGCACGGGTAGCCCAAGTGGCAAGCACAAGTTTGGAGAATGACCAAGGATCGAAACCTGGCAGTGACCATTGTGGGGGCGACCACCTCTGAAAAATGGGGGAGTCTCTGGTGCGCACTAGAATATGGTCTAGCTAAGTGTTGTCGCTTGGGTCACCGTGATTTACCTCCTTTCACATTCCTGTCGGGTCGGGAGTGAGGGGTGCCCGAGGTGAGCGATTTCTCCTTTTGGAGAAAAATATACGGAGTAAATTAAAAAAAGATTTGTAGGCCCATCGCAAGAGATCGTAGTCCGTATTGGGCCTTTGTTAAACAAGGTTCATAGCATTTTAAGGAGGAAATGAAAAAAAATGGGATGAAAAAGTAATTTTTGTGTTTCTTTGGGTACCTATACCATATATCCGAATGTATGTTGTTTCTTGTACATCCGTATGAGTATTCATTTTCGAGTAACAGAATATTCATTTTTGAATAACTAAATATTTATTTTCGAGCATAACTTGATCTTAGAGAAATGAGTATTGTGTTACTCAAGAATGAATATTCACTTGCTCGAAAATGAGCATTCAATTACTCATAAATGAACACTCGATGTAGATGTTTGAGAAACACAGTACAATTGATTGTACGATATATATTGCGTGTTTGGTTAGGGAGGAAAACAAACGATAAGTAGAAAGAAAAAAATAAGAAAGAAAAAGGTATTAAAAAGAGAGAAAATTGGATTCCCCTCACTTTGGTGAGTGAAAATCATTTTTTTCTTTTCTTTCTAGATTCCTTAGTCCAATGTTAAGCAAAATACATGAAAAGAAAAAGCAACATGATTACAATATTCAAACATTACCATATTCATACTTATGGTTGCTCCACAAATCATTAACTAACTTTGTTTAACATACCACACACACACATATAGGTATTTCAATCCCTGTCATCATGCACGGGTGAAACAAATATTCTATACTGTGAAATATTAAAAGAAATATTTGCACTAAATAGCACTAAAACTTAAGTCATTTCTCTAAATAGCACTTAGATTGTTTTCTTCTCTAAATAGCACTTTATAATGTCCATAATGACCAGTGATAGCAAACATTTACTTGAATAATGACTAATGGATAATGACTAAAAGTGCTACATTGAGAAAAAAACATATGTAGTGCTATTTAAGGAAAGTCATTATGTTTTAGTGCTATTTAGGTAAATTCCTCATATTAAAATAGCATAGTTTTTGAATTGTTTATGCCAACAAAATTTCAAATATAAATAATGTAGGTTTAATTTAATATATAGACTTCTACAAACTTGTAATTCCTCTCTCCCAAGTTAATTTAAAAAATTACTTCCTTCGTCCCAACATAAACTACTTCTTTCGGTTAACGATGTTTGACTAAAATTATTTTCTTTGTATCTTTATTTTTTTATGAATTAATCATCAATCCATTTTTTAAAATTTTTAATAATATGGGAGAGAAAAATCTTTTTTAATCGATGTGGAGGGAAGGGGGATCATATTAATGCGTGGGTGAAACACTATTTTTTCGTCAACCTAAATGAATATGGGGAAGAAAAATTATATTACCTCCGCTCTTGAGTATTTGTCCACTTTTTTTGATTTTTGCAATAAATCATTTTCAATATTTGACCTATAAATAAATAAAATATAAATTGTGTATTATTAATTACATAAAAGATTATTCTAAAAATATGTTATAAAAAAATCTAATAAAATTATTTTTGTGTCAATATCTAGTAACATTTTTATTTAATTTGTAATCAAAGTTTATCAATTTTGACCAAAAAAAACAAAGGAACACAAATACCTAGGGACGGAAGGAGTATTTTTTTTGAATTATAGAATCAGATGAAAGAACTAAAAAGGGAAAGTAAATATTAATTTATTTTTTAATTTTCTTATAGGAAGAGGAGCAACGATGGAATGGAATAATTTTAAAAAAATTAATTCTTTTCAATTTCTATAAAATTACCACGCAAGCAATGCCGCATATCAAGTTCTTAGAGTTTGGAGTTTCTTTTTATATATAAAAGCAATGATCCCATATTAAATCCCCTTGTTTTTTTTTTAAAAAAAAAATATATACTAAAAGGTAAGAAGCTTCACAACCAAATTTTGCCATGCACGCGATTCATCATATATTTCATATTCAAACCATCCAAGAGAGAGGGATAAAGTAAAGCCTTTCACTATCAAGGAAAACACGACAGGAAAAAAAAAAGAAAAAAAACTCTCTGAACAATGGAGGTGCATGGAGCAGATCTAGAAACCCTTCTTCTTCATCTTCTTCTTCGTTTAGCGTCGCGTTTGGCAAATGTGAAACTGATGAACCAACCAACAAACCCTACAATGCCCAAAAATGAATTTCATTAATTTGTCATCCGAGTATGGCTGCAGGACTAGCATTTCTTTTATATATTATTCACATGGTCAAATTTTATTTATTTATTTGATTATTTTTATTACTTGATAAAATAATACGAAGTATAATCTTGTCAGGTTTTGTTTTATAAAACTCTTGATAGACCACCTTTCTCCGTGTGTATTCATCAAGGTCGAATTGTTTCGTTTCAAACTTAACAAATGAAGATTTCAATTAAATAAAGACTACAATGCATGTACTAGTATATTACTATGAAAATGACTTCATTATATTTTTCCGGGTGCATGAAAACTTTAAAATTTTTATTTGATATGATCAATATGCAAAATAGATTGATAGTAACTAATGACTTAAGTTCGTTCAAATTGACACAAAGTCAAGCGACTCAAACTATACAAATACACTAGGATGAAGAGAATAACTTTTAAATATATGAATTGTACGGAGTATTATTTTAATTTTACACTGAAATTCACACAAAGCATATTTAAAATAATTTCAACCAAATATCATAACGCGTAACAAAAAGTCTTTCAAGCACAAAAAGTACATTTATCTAGTATATTAAGTTCAATGGGTAAAAAGAAAACTCGCGTTATTCCGAGAAGAAAATTACGAGATCAAGGGGCATTGTTTTTTTTTGACAAGAGTTGAGAAGAAGCTACAATATTACTCCCTCCGTCTTAGATTATTTATCTAAATTTGACTTTTTGTAATCAAATATGATCATCTTTTTACCTGTAATTAAATAAAAAATATTTAATATCAATGATATCAACTAGGTAAAAAAATATTTTAAATGATAAATCTAGTTAAAGTATTTTGTATGAATATCTGATATCATGTTTCTTGAATTTCCTTTTATCAAAGATTATCAATTTTGAATACAAAAAAAATTAAAACAAGACAAATAATTCAAGTCGGTTGAAAATTTTAAGAGTAAATTATATAATTAATCCATTATAACAGAGACATTTTTCTATTTAGTCCTCTGTTAGCCAAAATTATCCCGGTAGTCCTTTTATGAGTATCTTTTCATAAATAGTCATTTTTAATCTTCTATCATATTGATATTAATTTGAGAGTTAAAAATGTAATTTCACAATGATAATATATATATTTCTTGTCATATACAATTCCAAAGGTCGCTCTTGACACGTCGTTGGTGAATTACAGTCGGTTTTTACTATAACCATAGGCTACAGATGTTATCTTTTCGAAATCCTAGCCCAAATTCATATTCATTTTTTTTGTGTTATCCGTCTAACCAATGTCAGAATACATTATTGGACATAAGATTGATGTTAAATTATACTTTTAGCCTTTAAATTAACACTAACATGGCAGAAAATCAAAACAAGACTATTTGTGGAATGTTACACATAAAAAGACTACATGAGTTATAAAAAAACATATGTTATAAAGGACTAATTATGAAATTTACTCAAAATTTTAATGTCAACTTGGCGTCTTGCGGTTAATTCTAGGACCCAAAAGTCAACATTCAAAAAAAAAGTGTTGCAGAAAAAAGGGAGTAGAAGCTGTCTGTCGGGCGGCGACTTTGAAGTTAGAACCTCAAAATGCATCCAATTTTCTTCACTGACTTTTATACGATGTTTTACTCTCCTAGGCACACAAAAGTCAAACCTTTTACAGCCTATCCACCCAATTATCCGTACTGTGGGACACTATTAAATCATGTCTACTGGCCGGGGTTTACCCAACTCAACAATGTAGAACGTTTACACGGAGAAAAAAAAAAAGAATCCTTACACGCTCTAAAACAAATCTTACTTGTCAATTAAGATTAGTTTTATTTATTATGCGGAGCTGGATTGAAGGCGCGCTCTAGAATGAGGCTCATTCTTTTTTTTAATCAAGCCCTCTTTGTCTCAGTCGTAATAATTTTTTTTAAAAAAATTACCTCTTCCGTCCCAAAATAAGGTTCACAGTTTAATTGAACACAAAGTTTAAAGAAAGCAAAAATATGTGGTTGAGAATGATGCGGAGAAGAGAGAAAATTTGTGAGCCACTCACACTTTCCCGAAAAAGAATAATGAGTCCTTTTTCAGGACAGAGAGAGTATTAAAAAAGCTACTCCATCCTAAAACGTTCTTCCCTGTTCCTATTCACGCGGTCAAACTTTAATAGCTTTCTTTACTTATTTTCGTTTGTTATTTGAAGAAAAATAGTCTTGCCCCTCTTGTTTTGGAAAACTTTTGATGTAGCTTTTAAATATATAAATTTTATTTTTTCCATTTTACACCTATAATCAAATAAATTAAATTGAAAATGAAGTCGATCAAATCTCGTAAACAGAAACAGCAAGAACATTTTAAAACGGAGGAAGTACACATCTATCGTATCTACTATCTAATGAGATATTCGGTAGGCATTTCCTTAATTTGTCAACAAGGGGTGCAGAAAGACTTAATGCCTAAGCTCGACTCCTGATAACAACAGTGAAAGCCAACAATGCGTAGCAAGAGTACCTTTTAGTATCAGACAAATTTCACTCTCTAGTACCCAATCTTTAACTGCACGAATGCGATTATGAATCCAACTTCTCCCCATGAGATTGTTTTTTTATTATTAATATTTGCGTCTGAATGTATAATTGTCACATCTTCGCCGTCTATAAATAAAGTTCACACTTCAACTTGACCCACTTTAAGCCTCAAACCGAATAATTTTTGTGTAAACTTCACAAATGTTCCTCAATCAACTATAAGTTCACTTTGATGTGAATGACAAGTTAAATTTCTGGAGAAGGTGATATCTTTTTAGGTGTTTTGGGGGTTTTCTTGTTACACTTGCAATGTTCACCTAATTAAGCTCGAATGGAAGAAGTGAAAACTTAATTGGGAAATAAGGAATATTCGGTTTACTATATGGTAACACTTGTGTTGTTTTTCGAATGATATTTCTGAATAGACCAACCACACCACACCACACCGATTCAAAAACTTTACCAAACAAATATCAAACTCTCACTTGCACTCCATCTCGTAGTTGAAGATGACTCGTTGAAGTACTGCATTGAGGGTCAGACGATCACAATTTGTACGCAAAAAGAACGTGTGTGATGCACCGGTTTGGTAACGTTACCTACACTAAAAGGTCCACATATTTTGAACAGGTTTACCAGCTTTTTAAAAAGCATTGCTCCGTATTTAGTATTTTTTTAGTTTTAATATTTTCAAAACTAATTTGTGCTTTAAAGAATCCAAACCACCAACTGAAAACGTCAACTCCCAAACAAGGCCTTTCACAAGGAGCATCGAGGTAAACCCTTACAATTATAGCTAAATGTAAATAACAGTATGTCTAATGTGTGGTTTGTTTATACCTCATCCTCTTCCGAATGGAGCGTTTATACATTTATAATCTATTGTGAAGAAAACATGCTTACGAAGTGCGCCCCCAAACTGCATTTATCCTTTTAATCTAAAGGCCAACCTGGTTAAGACTTAATTTACTGGTTAGCCGCTTTACTAAAAATCTTACTGATTCATAAGGAATGTGGGAAAAAATAATGATTCAATAATTTTGAAAATATTAATTTTTTGGTTAACAAATCTATAAAACAAAGACCAAACTGATGCACCTGTTTTTCCCCTGTTGTAGCACATCGAAAGACAAACCATAATACGGCCTAACCAATGGAAACATTATTCTCTTCAACCAGCTGATCAGTTTCGTTTCTAGTGATTTAGTTTTTTTTACACCAACTTTCTACCAAAAAACGCAGAAGCAGTTCCAGTTCGCACGAAGCCTTTTTTAAAAATTTCACAGCAGCTGTGAATTCGCTTGGGTTGACTTAGGAGAACGCAGACTTGCAAACAAAGATGTGATTTTTAGTCTCTGATTTTGTCTTGTTATTATTAAGATTACAGAGAGTATTATATTACGAACGATTGGTTCACAGTCACCATTACTAACCTTTTAAAGAAAGTTGCACAAACACAAGTTATTGCACAAGTCAGGTGAAGAGATTTGTAGAAGTGCATAGTGTCAATTTTACATACAAGTCTAATACATCATGACAAGGTCCAAAGATGCCTAGCTAGGGGATGATGCACTATAATTATCTCCTTAGGGAAGGTACCAACCTCATGCCTCCTAATATAATGCCTCACACACCCACACACACACACAAGGAAAGAAGATTTGCATGTTCATCTAATGAGAAATAAGATATTATGGAACCCTGATACTTTACATGGCATAACTCCTACAAAATGCATATCAGCACATTGAAAGCACACAAATTTTATTTAAAAAGATATGAAAGATAGAACCAACCCAGCAAGCCACAGTAAAGACTCTATCTAAGATCATATCAGATGATTAATTTTTTGAGGAAAATATAAGACGATTATTGAATGACTACAAAATATACGTAGTATAATCTAATGGGGGTGCAACTTTTTTTTTAAATCTTGGACAAAACTTATCTAGGGCAGAGAAGACTCCATGTCACAATTTTTAAAAAGAACTCCATTCTTCACTCTTCAGTGAGATGGCCATATGTAGAGACCAGCATATTTTGACTTGGTATGACTACAAAGTTTTGCTTAGCTCATTTCTTTGATTGGAATCGCTAAAAAGAATGTCATAAAAATTAATTTATAGTTCACCCCCACCCCAAAGACAATAGAATAAATAGGCAGATTGTGCACACAAGCTCATTCACAAGGACATTTAAATACTCATACACAAGCAAGAGGAGCAGGAGTTACCTGAATGAACGGCACCACCATCTGAACGACTTCAGGACCCTTGACCACTCTGGCTATTTGGCTGTTGCTGCTGAATCTGAGAGAGCAGATTGGCGGCAAACATTAATGTTGTTCTGTACCGCTCATTCTTACTTTCTTCAGACTCTACACTTTCTAGTCCCACCCCAGAATGAAGCTGTTGAGGGGGTGCCATAATCCCTCCCGCAGCAACAGATACCGGTAGGGTGGCAATAGCATGGGGCTGGGGATTCACTCCCTGATTAGGCACAGAATGAGTTTGAAGCTGTTGATTAGGCTGCTGAAGCACTGTGGAACCATACATTACAGATGCATCTGATCTGAGAAGTCCAGGGCTTTGAAGAAGTGAACTCTGAGATACTCCATGTGGATTGTGCTGCCCAACATGCAACGGGCCCGCCATGTGTGCGGAGGTAAGTCCATTAAATGATGCAGTGGTTTGCATTTGAAAGTCGAAAGGGTGCTGATCAAGATTTTGACTAAACCCAGCAACCTCATGACTGGGTGGCACATTGAAGACCGGAGCATGAACTTGGGCTGGTGGTAAAGGTTGGGCTTGTGTGTTAAAGTGAGTTTGTTGCTCATATCCCCAACCCTGTGGACCATGTCTCTGATCTGGTGGTGCAACAGATGTATTATCTAATACTGGGCCTAATGTAGAAGATGTTGTGTTCTGAGAGCTAGATGGATTACCAAGTGGTAATAAAGAAGTAAGAGTTGCAATAAGTTCAGGAGTTAAAGTAACACCGCTGCGTGGAGGTGTAGAAGTGTTAATACTTGGAGGAGCTGAATGCAAGGGAAGAGAGATGCTAGTTGGAGGGCCAACTGTTTTTGGAGGGAGTTTCACCTCTTCTCGTAAGACAACATCCTTGTACTCATTCCGCAAATCCTCCGGACGAATTGAGTTGTAAGGAGTCTGGTGATAGGAAGTCATCTGTGCATCTGCATAAGGTGGCTGAAGTGTGTCCATTTGCAGTGGTGGAGGCGGCACAGAAGTGGCAGTCGTTTGTGGAAATTCCAAAACTACTCCGTATAGACGTTCGGGGCCAGAAATACTCAGGACATTCCTGAGAAAATCAGATGGGGGTACCAAAAAGAGAGTGGTCCCATCATTAAATTTCGCGACCCCAGCACGGTTCTTGGTTCCTAGATACCTCAGAAACTCTGTATATGAGCTAAAATCTTCTTCACTGTCTGGCAAGAAGAAGACAATTTTGAACCCCACAGCATCAGCATAGTGTTTAGTTAACAAGTCCAACCCAGTTCGGGCTGAGCAATTGACTACATCCGGACTGCAGAGTTAATTCATTCATCCATAATCAGATTAATCTTGAAAAACAAAAGCTCAGGAAATTAATTATAAGCATACATAAATCAGGTAAAAATTCAGCACAAACATTCATAGATATCATAGGAACAAGCAAATGCATACATCTCAGACTCGATCTCATCACCAATAGGAACACAGCGAGCACGACAAACCGGTGTCCCGCCCTTGGCAATAAGGCCACGCCATACATAATCATGACCAGGAGTAACTCTTGGCGGATGATGCCTTCCCCTAATGTTAGCAGCTGAACCCACGCCAAATCGTTCATCAAGTGCCAGTGATTGACCATCCAATCTTTGAGGAGGAAGCGAAACATCATAATGAGGCAATGCACTTTCAACCCTTGATCTTTTAGATTCTCTGTTCACTTGGGAAGCACCAGCATCGTACACATCCCAACCACTAGATGTTGTCGGTCTGCTCAGTGGTTTCAGAACACCTGAAGGATAAACTCCAGTTACAGGTGATGATCGTCCCCACTCAGATCCTCCCATCAGATTATGAGGATTTGACTCTTGTAATTTATGCATTAATGCCAGGTCAGGATATTCTGAAATGGGAATACCATGATCTAACCTGTTTTGAGGACCCAAAGGCCTCATCAGCATATCCAGACCATGAATACCATGAGGCAAATGCCCAGGAATGTTATTATTAGGTAGGAGTGGGAGATTATGATCCAATATCCCCATTTGTGAATGAGGTGCAAAATATTCTCTTGTAGGAGGAAACCCACTGCTTGAGTACTCTATGGATATTCTGGGATCATTAAAAAGCTTTCCCTGCAACCCTTCCTTGGCAAGAATAGCTTCTTCCACACTCCTAAACTCAACCAATGCATGATTTCGATCATCAAATGTTTTTATTCTCTCAATCTCACCAAACAAAATCATAGCATTGTGAAGCATATCTTCTTCGATATGAGCAGAGGGAGGATAGCTTATGCACAAAATTTTACTTGGCTGGCTCTCTCTTCTACCCCCTGGGGGTGGGAGTTGATGTTCAAACTGTGTAAAAAACCAAAATAGTGTGTTAACATCGGCTTTTACAATTTGATGCTTTGCTGATATATGTATATACTATATATAAATATATATACACACACTTGCAATATTCCTAAATAGAGTTAACTCCATATTTGATCCACAGGAAAAACGTAACAGATTCAAACTGCAACTTTCCATTACAGACCAATATACCTTTTGCTATATTCCTTAATTGATTTAAGAATGTGCACAAACTCAAAGTATACTACTGCACTTATTTAGGTCATTCAAAATCTTGAATGATCCCAAACTAGTTCCCTACAACAGCTCCTACTTTATATATTTCCGCCAGGACATTCAATGCACTCAATGGTCTTAAGTCTTTCTCTGTAAGATCTTTCACCTTACCAGTGGGTTTCGGGATCCCTTAGTTCCTGCACAAGAGCCATGACCTTGAAGCTTAAGGAAACTTCATGCAGAAAAAATCAAGATCATAAGAGAATTATATTATTTTCCTACATAACCTACATTTGCTTTGGATAGCAATGGTTTTTCCCCTCTAGATGTAGAAGCACAGATGCACATGAGGAATAGTAGTTACTCTGTATGTTATTTTCTTAACGGAATATTCCTTTGCGGTTCATGGAGGAATGGGATCCAACTTGTAGCCTTCGGAATTATCATCCCAGTCTCAACAAATTTTTATTCTTGTTGAAGCTAAATACTTCCCATTCTCTATTCTTAGCTAATTTCAGGCAAGAATTAAGCCCTAGACATTGAGTAAGTTTTCACCTTGAAATTTTCCACCAGTGGGGCATCTCCAAATCCCAAGGAGTGGAAGTGTTGAACACAAATTAAGGAAAAGAAACAAGCACAGAGACACTGATGTAAACACATGTAACTTTATCATAGAAATGAAAGCCTAAACCAATTGGAATATGGAGGAAGCATTACGTGTTGCCTTTTGGATCCAGCATGAAATGGCTCAGAGTAAGGTTTCATAAAATCTGGTTGCAAAACACCCCGGTAAGGAAATTGTCCCTCCTTTGGAAAGTCAAGACCTTGCTCCTGCAAAATTGAGAAGATGCTCCAAGTTTACTACATAAAAATCCATTACCCAGCTAATCAATGTTAGCAAATCACTTAAAACACATAATCCAAAAAGATTCCAGGAGAATATTTAAGTGTGTTATCGAGCCTTTATCTCATAAAGTAAAACTAACCCTTCTTGCAGGGTGCGACCTAACATAATCCACGCGGATTTGGTCTCCATTTATCTTCTTTCCGTGCATATTTTTAAGTGCTTCAGTTGCATCTTCCAAACGGGCATAATCGATATAAGCTGTGTTTCGGTCCCTTACAAATTTGAGTTCCAAAACGTTACCAAATTTCTTAAAATGGTCCTCCAATTCTTCTTTAGATACAGACTGGCCTATCCCAGCAACCCGCAAACTTTTGCATGGCTTAGCCTGTCAAAGAGTACAAAAATTTGAAAGAGAATTTAAGGATGACAGAATCCATTCCCCACCAACCATGTGTAACAAAAAAAATAGGATGTTATCCACCACACCAAAATGTATAACACTTGCACAAGAAATAATAATCCAGCCAAGAAAAATACTCCTCCATCTCGTCAAGATGTTCATAGTTGGACTTCACAGAGTTCACAGAAAGTGTTGAAAAATGAAAGTGGATGGTTAAAATTTATTCGGAGGAGAAATAAATGCCGTGACCCACATACTCATTAACTTAGAAGGAAATGGTAGAAATGTGAACCTTTTGTTGGGACATCCCAATAAGGAAAGTGTGAATTGGGAAATAATAATACATCCAAGAAAAATACCGCTACGTCAAAGAGACTTGATAATTAAATCAGATACTTATATAAATCAAACAAGTTTTCAACATAAACATGCCCTCCAATAAAACATCCATATTCTCATTGACCAAAATGTTTCATGAAGTTTCACAAACATTGCTTATTCAAAAAACAGCATTAGTTTAACAAGTTCATACAGCAACAGACGAGATTTTCCCAATTAAACCAATCAAAGCTAGTACTCTCATGATTGCAAGAAGCACTCAAACCTTAGCATCCGAGAGCCCAACAAAAAAATGTAGAGTGATAAATGAAGAAAACACGACACCCTCTATCCACAACACCAAGCAACTGAGAGCTAAGAGGGTCCAACTCTGACACATGTATGGACTCTACAACCCTAACAGTGTTTCCAAAATTCCTATCAGACATAATGTCCTCATAAAGGTTCAATGCCTACATGACCAATCTGAACTGCTCATCTCACGTCCTCCCCAGCCTACCTCACCACCTCATCCCACAGCTGAATTCTCTTAAAGTAGTTTTCTTCTTCTTCTTAGACTACACAATTAACTAAAGTCCCCAGTCACACAAACTCAAGAAATAGGATAAGTTATTGTGTGGATGGACTCCATGGTGAAAAAACAGTTGTTTAGGCATTGATGAAATAAAACATAAAATTGTAAATGATTCCCAAAATCACGGATGACAATGGATCACTTTGTATTCAAATTGATTTAGATAGTGGAGGAAGAGTTTACACGGAAGAAACCTCTTTATCTCATGTCTGTATACAAAGTGCAATTTCGGTTTACATTTTTTTCTAATGATAATAATATACATACTATTCAATTTCAATTCACAATCATAAGATGCTCCCAGTATTGTAGTTGTGAATCCTCAAAGCTCCAAGTTGAGCTTGGATACTTAAGGTTGTAGCCATATTAGTCTTTTAGTTGGCATTTGTTGTAATAACAATACACTCATAGAGAACAATAAGACTCATTTCTCTAATAAAATTTGCACCGGTTGAACCTTTAGAACTTCAAATCCCTTACTCTCATGCATGTAAATCCAAAACTGAATATAATAACTGACTAAATGGAACTTTACTTGGTCCTCCGGAAGCAAAATTTATGAGGGACTTTGGCTTGTCTCCGCTATGAGCTTAGGAGATTCACTGTTACTTGAATTTGAGCCCTTTCTTAATCTATACATGCCTAAATTTTAACTTATCCAATACATTGTGCAACATAGAAGTTCAAGAACCAAGAAAATATATCGCCACACAACAAAATCTGTATTTTTAGTTCGAATTCGTATATTGCGTAGGTGACATAGTTTGGGCACCAAATTCATAATTTTTTTAAAAAAATTAAATTAATATAAATATACTATAATAAATACTAAAATTGTCATGATACTTCTTGTTCATATAATCATGTAAAACAACAAGGTCATGGGACCAACAGAAGTGCTTTCATTAAATGAAACATAAAAACAGCAGAAAAAACATGAAATTTGAAAATAAAATAAATTGGAAAATCTAAAATGTGATAAATTGGCTAAACTGAAGAGAAATAAATAGGTACACCTCCCAATGGCCAACAAAAAAGCACCTTGTTGAAATTGAAAAAAACACATGGACAACAGTTCCTTGATCAAAATTGAAAGAAAAAAAAAAGAAACCTGGACTAAGCCAAAACAGAGAAGAAAATACCTGGTCAAAATTATAAGAAAAAAAGAAAGAAAGTGAGAAGTCGATAATCTCCAAGAAGAAGACAAAACTGAAGAGAAAGAAGAAGAAAGGTCCCTCTTTCTGCCAAGAAAGTGAAGGAACAGAGGTAAGTCTTCCAACAACAGTCATGTTGGCAGAGAAGAGACCATCAAAAAAACATAACAAAAGTGTGGTGATTAAGCCACAAGCCTTGTATGCGCCTTGTGTAGGGATTAAGCTGATAAATTGGGACTTTGATCAAGATTAATAGCTTTTCAGCCTTTTCTATCAAAATATGTTGAGTGTGAAAGTAATCAAGGTATAAACATGTAAGCCTCATTTATGCCTCAGTTCCTAAAACTTGAGGTGAAAGCCTCAATATTTCCCATTTTCACAGTAACCTTGAGCCGCAAACATGTCACATATGATATATTGGTGAGGTGCGCCTTGAGGCACACTTGCATTGTGCAACTTCAAACATTGTTTAATAGAATAATGGTGTTTAAAAAGCTATGGTGGAATGTCTGACACAGAATCATTACATCACAAGTGTCACCAAAGTTCTATGCTTCGTTCTCAAAATGAAAGTGGGAAGCCGAAATTGCTAAAGGATTGGTTTTCTTTTCCAAAAGAGAACTATGAGTATTGTACGTGTTACAAATGGACCAAGTGTGGTTTCTTGGTTTCTGAAGCCATGACATTACTCCAAAATCCGACTCAAAAATTTCTATCAACCGTCAACCGAGTTCATCAATATTGGATACGTCAGCTACTAAACTAGCATTCTAATTTTTATATGCGGCATACAGAAATATTACACGCGCTTTTGTGTTCATCATTACCGCAAGTTTCAGTTTTTGGATAAATGTTTGCTCGAAAAGCTTTGCAGGGGTGTGAAAATCAACCATCTTCTCCCAATTAATGGTAAAGTGATTCAGTTTCTAAAACACAAAGCATTTTCAAAAATTTCAACTAGGTTTTATCTTGCATAGAACGTATATGTATAACCTATCAAAAAAAATGTGTGTTATTTTCTTATTCACCCAAATAGTTGGAAAAGAGAGTGAGAGATCAATGATGATAATAATCAATAGGGCATTAAAATAAGATAAAGTATGGTTACAGATCCAGGATAATAAATCCATCATCAAATATAAAAACAAATGACCGGAATCAAACAGCTGCTGGACACGAAGAATACAAACCGGTTTAGCGAAATCAATCCTAAGAGGACTCCCGCGGAGAAAAGTTCCCTGAAGCGCCTCCTTTGCGGCCAAGGCACCTTGGAGGGCATTGAAGTGGACGAAAGCGTAGCTGCGGGCGGGATAAGAGGTTATGCAGTCCACCTGACCGAACCTTCCGAAAAGAGACGCGAGCTCGGCTTCCGTCACGTCGGGGGTCAGATTGCCAACCCACAGATTGTTCGTGGGCGTATCGAACTCAGCCATCGCCGGGAAAGTGGTAGGCGCCGGCGGCGCCATTGCAGAAACCCTAGACTGCATAAATTACGACTCCCGTAGATTTTCGCACGAATGATGAGAGAGCGAGAGAGAAGACGAACAATCTGAGAATGAGAAATCGAATTGTCTATGGGGCGGCGTCTTCCTTGTGGAATATAAAGGGAAGAGAGCGGCCGCGCGACTTGGTCGGGGGTTCCCCTGAATTCTTATTAGACGAGGGAGAAAACGGACGGGGGATTATTTTCCTACTCCTTGCTTAACGCCTAAGCGAAATTTATAGTAGATAGTTTATGCTAGAAACTCATTAAGAATTATAGTCTTTTCTGAAAGGGAAATGTTTGGTTCACAAACACAATGGTCACAAACATCACAAATTTATTATTTGTGAATTTCAATGAAAAAAATTAAATAGTCTAAAGTGATTTTAAAATGAAATTTTAAACTATAAATAATAAGTTTGTGAAGTTTGTGAGTATCTGTTTGTGAACCTAGCATTGCTCTTTGTGAATTTGTAAACGTAAAAATGACAATCATCTCTAAACACCATAGAGTTCATACATCAACTTACAAGATAATTATCGTTCATAATATCTATTGTAATAGATTCTTAGCATTTTTGCTATCTATTAAAAAAACTATATTAATGTTTGTTGCGATCTAATTTTATTGACACTAAATTAGATTAATACAAGTTGATATTGTTCATTTCAGACATCTATAATATTTTGTAGAAAAACTTAATGATTATTGTTCTTATCGATCTTTGTCCACTACCTTCTATACCCAACTTCGGCTCCATGTCTCTTTCCTCGAGTTTGATATTTGACATTAGTAAATATTGTTGCCAAACAATGAACATGAGGGGACAGTGGGGGTAGGAAAACATGTTTTTAAAGTCAGGACTCAGAAGATAAGAACTATTAGTTTTTTGAATGGAGTATCATAAGTGTCCCATTATGATAAGGTGTCAACGTAAAGCAATATCATTTAATCTATTTCTTACTTATACAGTATATAGATATTATATTTACATGCATATAAGAGATAGTAATATTATACGAGTACCAGATATCATATTTGGTGTCCATTTAAAAACTATAAGAAGAGAATGTGAGTCCAAAAATAAAAAAACTTAAAAGATACTTATGGAAGATGTATGAGTCGTGGAAAAACATAAAAGAGCTCAAGAGAAATTGCTTATACACTACATATATTGTGACTAAAAAACAATTACACTCCAAATTAAACTATACTCCTTATTTTAGTCTTTTGGTTTGCATGAGTAAGGCCAATAAAGACATTATGTACAGAGTATATTTTAAATTAAGTTCAAATGAATTAAATTATTGATTTTATTTCATCTCTCATGTCTTTTTTATATGGTGTATTTCTATTATTTCTATAACATGATTTTAAGACATCAACTCATCAATCTATTTGAAGATATTCGTTTCAAGTCTTAGCCATTGGGATATGAACTCTTGATGTGGTACACAATCATATGTTACTCAGTATATTTTTCAAAGTATTGTAAAAGATTATATCAAGTCAAATATTATATTATGGATGTTCCAACTAAACACGATCAAATATATTTAGACCATACCGTATTGAATTACTACGTAAAAAACATTCAACAATAGCAACATTACCCCAGTGCCTCAAAGGTTCCCGCCAATTGCGGGGTAACGGGGTCATATGGATGCAGTCTCACTCATATGTTTAAAACATAGAGCGGCTGTTTCCAGATGACCATGATGAGCGTCGAAAGTTGCCTTACTACCCTAACTGGTGCTTAACAATTGCAAGAAGCACAAACAGATTAAAGAGTCAATTTGCTTTATTCCATTATATCCTAAAGCCAAAAAATAGAGATTCTTTAGCTATTAAAGAATCCAGATAAAATTAGACAATATAATAAAAAATTCAAATCAAATCGCATTTATAAGGTGAAGAGTCAGAATCTCACCACTAGAAGCCACTCGGTATCATCGACCACCTCGTATGTCACTAACAACCATATCAGATTTTAAATCTCTCTAAACACTTTAGTTCCAGAATACTTATCATTTTTTTCCAAATTTTAAAATTCATATCAAATCAATCATATTTCACTTCCATGGGTACATATACCTGGTTTGGTTAACTGCAATTAATATTTAGACAGAATTATGCATTATGTGAAGATAAAGAACGCCAAAACCACTTCTATGAAAATAAATCCAGAAGTTCTGACATCTATGCTTCCTTAACAACAATACTTTTAACATGACATATAAGTTACTCCCAAAGATCATTACTGTAAAACTTCAATCAAAATTTTAATCAATGCTCTTTACCATTTTAGAGATATGTTGAAGTTTATGATTTGTGCATTTGTCCTTTTTGTCTGGCTATGGAAACAGAGGACTCTAGTAAGAGGAGCAATCAAACAGCCACTCCCTCTCTGTTTCTCCCTAGTTTCTCTCTTAGTAATGTATGCTTGTACAAGAGCTACCAAAGCTAGAAAAATCATTCTATATACAGACATACAGTCAGAGAACATAAGGGATCCCCCTCTTGTTGCAGAGGATAGAACGGAGATTTTGCTGACGACTATTCTTCTTCAGAACGAATCCTTTCTCTTGAGCGATGCTTCAAAGTTGGTTAGCATTGAGCCCAATGGCATCGGCAAGTTCCTAGACAAAAACGAAAGGCCGCCCATTCCACAGCTGAGCAAAATGTTGCACATTCCATCGATTTCGTTCTCATATTGCTCGTAAATGAAGAAAACCGAGAACACCGCGACCAGGGCTGCAGCATTTATAAATAGCAATTCCATTAGTTAAATGAATCATAATAACAATGGAATGGGGAGTCTTCATAAAAACATCAACCCAGATAGTAAGTTTTTGAACTGAGCTGCTTGCCATACCGATGGCAAGGAAAACCGTGAGTGAAAGTGAGACAATCAGCTTCAAACAGTACAGGCACCCCACCACCTGCATCACAAACATATATATAATGCTCACCAGAGAACCAGCTCCACAATCTGTTTCTGTTAGTACTCGTAGAATGTAGATTTAATATTCTTTCGCCACTTGCAAAATAATTCCTACAGAGTATTAGATTCGATGGAGTAAAGTCAACTTTCAGCCCTTCCACCATAAAGGCTTTTCAACCTTTTTCCCACAACTTTGTTTTATTCCATTGTGCCTTTAGACTTTAAAAACATTCCACGTTTAGTCCTAAACACCCCAAGTAGCATTTTGAAAAATTATGAAGGGCCCAAAACGTGAAGAGTTGGATATTTTGGGCTGAAAACGAAACAATTTTGAGAGTCAATGACTAAAAATGAAACTAATTAAAGTTGAGCACCAAAAGTAAAAATATCACTAATCGCTATAATCGAAGAGCCAAAAGTGGAATTCATTCATTTAGACATTATTAATTTACATTGTCCGCATATCATCAGCTGTGATATCCAAGGGCCAAGGACTAGGACTAACAAACTATGAGGCAAAGAAAGGGTCTAGGAGAACCTATGAGAATTGAAAACTTTGCCTTCTTTGAACAAAAAAGAAAACAAAGAAGAGGCACTTCAGAAACTATCTGACCTGAAATAACATGGGCATGTTTTTCCTAAATAGGCATTTTCCTGTATATGTTGGTGGTGGTGGGGGGGGTCCTTTTGGTGGAATGAAAATTGTTTCATGTGCCGAGACTTGACTCTTAAGAGATCAGTTTTTTGCCTCCTTAGAAAGATGTGTTTTGCGGTACTATTTCATAGGCAATGTAAACATTTGAACGATTATACACTTGAGAATATGGATTGGACAAATATTATTTTCTGGAATTTTATAAAAGAGTATGTAAAATTTTTCATAGATATAACCTTTTCCATGGAGATTCATTTTACTTGAAAATGATTTTCCCGTATACAAAACACTGCCTTGATATTTACCTGAATCAGTTTAATGCAAGTACTACGTTTCTTACAAAAGAAGCATACCTTCAGAAAGGTAAACCAGTCTTCTCCTTGAGCCAGCGACCTTGTTCCATGATTCATTCTGTTCCACAAATTGCCTGCCGCTGAGACACAGTTTCTCATATCAACTTCAGATATCTCAAAACAAGACCAAGATATTCTTGGAACAGTGATCCCATATCTGTTTCAAAGATGTTACAATTCCATAAATCAAAAAGCACAACACAAAAGTGCTTCAACAAAAGAAATGTATAGGATGCAAACATCGAGCGAAATTCCATGCAAGTACTACTATTCTGAAGAAACTAAGTCTAGAATTCACCCCAAAAAGAAATTAAGTTTAGATTTGGAATGTTTTGACCCAATTCAATACAGATGCTTGTGAATAGTGAGAGGCAGAAATAAACTATCTGCACGGCTCTAAGCATATAAATTGTACTAGAAAACATGGGTGGCCATATTACAGAAGTCATACATAGAGAATATGGAAGATTAATGTCAGGTTTGACCATCAATTAGAAAGAATGGAGTATGACCCATTTAATGTGTGATGAGAAAAAAAGAAGAAGAAGCAATCATGCATTCATTAATTTAGAGAATCAAGGTTGGCTCCATCACATAGAAATTTCACCAATTTTTGTCCTCTTTCCTTTGGATGGTGATAGTCACACTAATTCCACTCCACTGTTTTTTCTGAAGTACTTTTAATCCAGTGCTTCCCACGGACTCATATACATTCTAAATTTTTAAAATTTTGATAAAAATATATTCTGGACACAGTGGACCTGGCGATAACTAAGGAGTATTGGTCATATTATATACTCATGTATGCACGATGCAACCGCTATAATACTTTTTTAATTCCCTTTTCAAAGTCGGGAAAATTGCAATGATGGAGAAATTAAAAGGGTTTAGGGTGAAGGATTTAAATTGGGTCGCTACGTAAGTATTAACATTATTATACTTTAAAAGGGGGTAACATGAGTTTGGTGGCACTCATGTCTCCCTTTGGTCTCAAAGTGGGATTCATCCAAAATTACAAACAAGTATTGCACAAATAATAGATCAAATGCACAAAGGAACATTTCATGGTTATACTTACACAACTGGTGGCAACATGCTGTACCCACAAAGCATAGCAGTAATTAGCAGCAAAAGAATGGCAAGAGATGAAACAAAGGTTCTTCCGGACAGGAAAAACCAGCAATAGATCAAAAAGCATAACAGAAAATGAGCAAATGTTATCTTCTCATCTCTCCAGAGCAAAACTTCTGCAACTGTAGCAATGCAATATACAGTTATTCACCTATTCTCAACTGGGAAATAATATTACAGTTATTCTCAGGTAAAATGAGAAATGATTAGCGAAATATAACCTTTTAAAAAATTCATGCTGAAGTAAGCAATTGGAGATGGAAATGGACATGTTGGACTGTTGAACTAAGGTAGGCAAGTAAAAAAGGTCTAAGAGAACATGTGTTAGTTAATGAGAAGTTGGATAAGGTCAACCCAATTAGACTGGCTTTTGAAATTTCACATTTGTCCTCTACACATGATACCTAAGAAAAGGAGACTAGAGCTAAGGAATTAGAAAAAAAATCAGATTATGAATCAACAATTTATAATAAATGAGCTAGATTCCCCAAATAAAGGAAAGGGAAAAAAGGACACCCCCCCCCCCCCGAAATTCATAACATAACCCCACCCATGCTCAATGTATGCCAAAATATGGAAGTAACCAGCCGGCAGATTGAAAATGGGGACATGTGACACCTTTTGCTGCATATAATTTTCATTCACATATGTAGTTTCAAGTACTTTTGGTGTTCGTGAAGTTGGAAGTTCTATTCATATAGTGCGGTTAGTGCCTGAAGAAATTAGTTTTACAGTCATTAATATTATACACTGAATTTAGAGCTTCTTCAAGTGGCCTAATAAAAATATATATTATGTGGGTGTTTCTCTGTGTTGGTGCTTATTAACTTATTGCTTATAAGCAGCTTTTAACTTATAAGCTGCTTATAAGTTAAAAATTCTTTCCCGTAGATAAAATAACTTAAATGATGTATAAGTCATTTGGGGATATTCATAATAGGTGAGAGATGATTTTGTAAGTAATCTGGTCAAAATGGAGAAACGAAAAAACCGGCTTAAAAGTAAGTTGGTAAGACCTACTTAATTTTTCTCGCTTATAAGCACCTTATTAGTCAGTTTATAAGCACCGAGAAACAGGTCATCTGCTGACTTATAAGTTAGAAACAACTTATAAGCAGTTTTGAACTGCTTATAAGCACAGAGAAACACTCACTATATATAGGAGAGCGTGTGGCCTCCAAACCAATTGTTATGGCAACATATATTTAGATGGAAGAGTAACCTAATTAACATATATAGGCTAAAACACTAATTACAGGCATCATCAATTCCTTAAAGGGTACAATACTACTCTCTTCCACTTCGGTTCAATAACATGATGCCACTTAACCTTCTTTTTCAGGATTTCACCCGGATTGTAAGAAGGCATATGTACAAAGTCACAACTTACAGGTACTGTGTTCAAATAGATATAAGGTTCACATACTAAGTACCAACCTTTTCCACCATTTAACAGTTTATGCACTTTTGTTTCCTCGTCATAGTCTGTATACTTCGCATAAAAGGAGTCCTTGGCTAAATGAGATGAAGACTTCACAGTCAGTGTAATTGCTTCCTGTATTATTAATTGATCTCACAATAAGTTGTTGGGTCATGGATTGATAAACAAATGCAAGTTCCAAGGACAGATTAAAATCCACAAATCCAACTACAAGATGAACACTATAGCACTGAAACCACAACTCTCCAACTCAGAAAAAAACACATCTGGCTTAGTATTAACAACTCTCAAACACACAACATGCTTTAAATTGTCAATTAAACAACAAGTGAACCAATCAAAACATTTTAAGTAGATTCAAAAGTCAAAACCAAAACATACTATTTCATCCTTTTTGAGACAACCAGTCGCTCTACATTAATCCAGGTAATTTGTATAACAGAGGGTTAATCCAGTCCCCTTAACTAGGAGTAACAAAAAGAATGGCAATGTCATGTTTGCAAGAAACTAATCTTAATGCAGTAGCGCGGTACCATATCAGCTGAAAAAAAGAACCATATCAAAGAATTGAATAAATATAAATAACAAAACATGAGGTCTGATAAAGCAACTTACTTCCATTGGAACAATTCGAGAATATCTTAAACACTTCTGTGATGCAGAGCAGTTAAAAGTCCTGCTGCACAAGGCTAAGTCATAAAAACTGTAAAGTGATGCATGGTCATCAAGCTTCCCACTGTTTATCTTTAAATGGAAGCTCTTTACAATAGAAAGAATGTATTCAACCATACTAGATGGAGGCTTAAATATTGGCCTGCAAATAGACATAAAGAAAATGCCCTTTCAGGAAACCCAGTACCATAAATTCATGTCTGATATAGTTCATCTTGCACCAAGATGCTTTACTTATCCAAATAATAGAAAAGAATCAAAAGATAGACTGTTTTTCAACTCCATTACGAGAAAGCCAGACACAGATGTACACAGAATCAACTGAATAAATGGCCAAAGATACTATTCCTTTAAATTTGATTGAAATCCCTATAAGTCCGCATTATTACCCAAAAGGCTAAAACTAAAATGTATTTTCATTTTCAAAAATTAATTGACCGCCACTATTAGCATTTCAATAAGGTAAAGAATGGACTCATGTGATCATATGTTTCATTGTATCGCCCATCTTTGGTCTAAGAGTATCTTAATGAACCTGTCTCTAATTTATGAGAAAACGAATGAACTTGAAGGCAATCTAGGCTGCCTTACCTTTGATACCCCAATCCTTCCAAGATCAGATATGCAAATGATGAGAACTTCATGGGCTCGAGGTTATTGATGAAGAAGGCCTGCAAAACATAAGTTGCAACATCTATCATGACAGATGGCTATGTTTCATGAGAAGAAAAAATCACAACAATGAATAGTTTCAAGTCAGTACCTTGCCAGCTACATGAGTCGTCTTAGAATTTAAAGCTTCTTCAGCACAGATATGGGCATGGGCTAAATTATCCACATAAGTGAAGTCCAGTGCATTATTACCAATCCCTATAATAAACTGAAATGAGAATTTCTATTACTTATTCTAAAAGATCAGGAACAAAAGGCAAAGAAGTGTAAGTCACCAAATAAAACTAATGGTATTGAGCATGTGTGAGATGATCTTAATCCAAAAGGCAAAGTACGCACAGTTTTTGAAATGGAAATATCCAGAGCATGCCGTGTTAAAAGTATAACCAGCTACATGGACACATCTATAGATGTGATGTGATGTAGTAGTTAATTATAGACATAAAGCGTGAATTGAATTTTGAACGCGTGACTAGTTGATGTTACATTCTAAGAAGAATATTTCCCGCAGTCTGCATAAATGAATGAAGTAGATGAGTGGCTTTCAAACCTTGGAAAAACATGACTTTGCCATATTCACAACCATTGGCAGAAGCTGTTTATCCCCCGGTCCAAAAACATAGCTAGGACGAAGTGAACATGTAAGAAGGCCATCAACATTGTTAGCAACTAAGACAAGAGCTTCAGCTTGAGCCTTAAGATCAGTCAACAAATTCTCAAACTGCAACATGCAATGAATGAATAAACGTGAAAACGGATGTGGAATTCAACAGGTGCACTGTGCAAGTCAAATCTTAAATATGGATGATGAAGAATCAGAAACGTACTTTACCAGCATAAGGCAAGGACTCATCACCATTCTCAATATCACGTCCCTTTTCGAAAACAACATCGGCACAGCTGTTGTAGATTAGTTGTTTGACTTTGCACTCCTGACATGCCTGAATGACATTTTTCACACCTGAATGACAAACGATTCTACTATGAATTAAATAGTCATTGTGAATACTCATTTACATATGATCAAAAGTGTTTATATGATCTCACTAAACAAACAGAAATTACCTACAACGATGATTGCATAGCAAAAAAACAAATCAGGCGGGTGTGAATCCACGAGATCCATATAGAATACAACTGACACACCTTCAAGAGCTGCATATGAGGAATGAATGCCATGAATTAATCATCCAGAGAAACGTGTCCTATTACAGATTAAACTAGCAGGAAAGCAGCCAAATATGCCTTTTTCTAACTGTTAGATACTGATCGCGTATTAAGTAGATAAAATTTCTAAGGCATATCCATTTTCCCTAACAACCTAAGAAAAACCAAAAACAACATCAGATGGATTAAAACCCAATTGCAATCAAATAGAGATAATTTTCAACAAATTCAGTCAATGCATTCTTTCTTAATGTGACTAGGTACACATAACACTAAACTAATGAGAAGATCAAAAGTAATAAGGATATTCTCATAAATTTATTCATAAAATAAAACGCAAGTGACGTGCATTGTGCCTCGTGAAGGTACCTTTGATGATCTGCGACTTATCTCGAACATCTACGCGGTGATAGGAGGCGCGGCCGGAGGCGAGGGCTTGAGAGAGAAGCGAATCGGCTTCAAATTGGGAGGGGTCGAGTTCGAGGGATGCAGCTGAATCGGCAACTCGGACGATCCAATTGCCGAGTCTCAGGAGCCTCCCGACCAGAGATCGGCCGACGAAACCTCGCCCGCCCAAGACAACGCACGTCTTCAACCCATCTTGATCTGTGGCCATGGCTTTCCCCTCCGAAGAAATGAACAGAAATTAGAGCGAGAAAGAGTTTAGCTTAAGGAGAGAGAGAGAGATAGAGAGAGAGAGAGAGAGAGAGAGAGAGAAAGGGAAATGAGTAATTAAGGAGAAGAGAAAATAGGCATTGGCCGCATTGTACAGAGAGAGACAGACAGAGAGAGAGAGACGATGATGATGATGAGGCTTTGGGTTTTGGCGGGTAGGCGTCACCGCATGGGCGAGGCGTGTTAGCAGCAGATCCCAACCGATTCATTTTAGTTCCGTACTTGGAAAGGTTTTCTCTTCCATTCTTTTTCCCTTTCTAAGTTGGACCGGTGCCACCACATGAGTGCTATTATGGGTGTACTCATGCTTCACATAGACAAACACAGACGATAATTGTCTGTGTCGCACAGACGATTATCGTCTATGTTTGTTTGTGTGAAGCATGGGTGCACCCATGTAGTGGCACCCTAGCCTTTTCCTTCTAAGTTTCTATAGATAACCAAAAATAAATAAAAGGTCCCGTTTGACATGAGTACGTCAGCGTTATAGTTTTGAAGAAACTATCTCACGATAACATTTAGTAATAGCATTTTAAAATTAATCTGTACTATTAAAATTTTATCCAAACCACTAACATAATTGAAAACGCTCGTTCCAAACAGTTCTAATGACACCTTAATAAGGGGTTTGTACTTTGTAATGGTTGACACTAGTGTCTTGGTAAAAATATTTAAAAAGTTAGGGATACTCATTCATATCCAAAGTGACACACATGCATATCATAGACGCGCATAAATAATTATTGTTCGTACAATAATAGTTATCGGTGTGTCTCTTATATGCATTGTGTGTAACTTGGGCTACAAAGTTATTGCTCCTCTAAGTTCAAGCATGTACCTTTTTATTTGAGAGATTCACCATATATATGTCTTTATACCCTAAGTAAAATAATTCTTAATAATCTATTACAGGTCAGTTTGATACGGAGTAATTTTTAAAAATATTTACTGTATTATTTAGTCTCATTGAAGAGTTTTTTTCTAATTCGTAATTCACTTTTTAATTTCTCTTTGTTTTTATCATATATTTAACTTCAAAATTTGATATCTACCGTAAAAAGAAATTCACCAAGTGTCTGAAAATGGCAAACACACCACGGGTCAATTCGCACACACATATATATGATGACAAAGATGACTTCAATCTTCAGCAATGAACTGAAACCACTACTACTCATTTAATTTCTCTCTTTTGTAAAGAGTTGGACAAGCACCATGCACTTTATGAATGAATTTTGACATAATAGAGTTTTTTTGGTTTTGTGGGTAACCACTTAATTAGTCAAAAAAAACATAAATGTACTCCAACCTTACTTAGCATCATATCTTTAAGGTCAGAATGTAATGTAAGACATATCATCAATTCATCATAGTACATTAGTACTCAAACTCCCACAGTGCATTAAAGATGAATATAGAAATTCAACAAAAGAGGGAAACACAAATGGAGTGAATTTGGGGGTTTTCCAAAATGCAACTATATCCATTCTCATTTCCTTCATCGTTACGCAATTTGAATTCCACCCCACACACAATACATATACATACAATACTTCCCTTTAGGTGTGACCAAAAGGCCAAAAAGACTCGCCACCAAATGCACATGTTATTGATGTTAAGGAGTGAGACCTCGACCTCCTCCGAGTTTAACCAGCTGAACATTAAAAAAAACATGATATCACAACGATGATGGTCATGTGTTTTTTTCTTCTGGGTTTTAAGTCTGTAATAATTCTGTTCTTTACATCTTCATGAGGGAGGAGGCACTCTGCAGTCTGCACTACAATAATAAAAGAGGAGAAAACATTTGATTGCTCCATAAAAACATTGATACGTGACAGATCCATGATACTCTGCATAGCTCTTCACTAACAAAAATACCTTCAGATTATAAATCTTGAACCTGGTGTTTTTCCACTTCCCTCGGAATTTCCATCTGCAGTAACACAGAATAATTTTAAGTGGACGAAATGAAACGGGAGGAAAAAAAGGTTCAAACCTGATAAATAAATATTACATATTTGTTGCAACTGTTACTTTAATACTCCGGTAGAGCTTTTCTCAACTACTCTGGGTAAATACTTCCCAAGTAACACCAAGGAAACCATTTTCATTAGAAATTTTCCCTTTTGTGGGGTCCAGATATAGCAAAACTGATAAAATCATTCCCCAAAGAATATTAAACTGAATCTAATTTCATATACTTGCAAAGGGCATAATATTTGGAGCAAATATGAAATTACTGTTGGTGCAATAGTTGCTAAGCATTTCGGCCATATTTCACCACAACGTTACCCCAGTGCCTCAAAGGCTCCCACCCATTGTAGGGTAAGGGCGTAAGATGTACAATGTCTGACCCCTATGTTCAAAACATAGAGCAAATGTTTCTGATGAACACCGAAAATTGCTTTGACTAATTTCAAAGAGAGTACGGAGTATATTTTTTCGTTTTTCTAAAAAAGGATAAGGCACGTTTAGTCCAAGCACGCCCAAATTATAGTAACATCGATACAAAGTTTATAAAAAAAAATAAATAAGTAGAATAAGTTATAAGTTCTTGTAAAACATAGTGTAATAAAAGTGGGCTAAGCATAAACTTCTCATTTGTTTTTTCACCAAATTAGACCTTATTATTTATTCACACATTCACTTGCATATACCACCTTTGTCCCATATTAAACATCTCATTTGTTTTTTCACCAAATTTAAAGTTTAGATTTATGCGCATAAGAGAAAAACAAAGTGAACAATTTGATACTTTCCTTGAAAGAAATTAAATGTTTATTTTGGGATGATCTAAAAAAACAAAAAGTTTATCTTGGGATGGTGGGACTTTAAAGTACATAAATTCGGAAGTGGCAAATATACTAGGGATCCTTCATTGATGATAACAACGCTAATATACTTTTCAAGATATATGTTTTATAATTCCTAACATTTTGTTTACATAACATTGACATTAGACAAATAATTCTGAACGTCTCAAGATGAGAAAATGAGAACCCGTCCGATATGAGTGAATTTGGCAGAAACGAAGATGAAAATGTGGTTGAAGTTGGTGAGCTTTGCAATCTTTCAAAGGTATAGCTAAAATCTATTGTATAAATAAAAACAATGTGTGAAAATAAAAGCAAATTACTCATCAATTTCATTCATTTCATCAACTTCGCCCCCAAAAAAAACATTTTTTTATCATTATCACCTGGTTTTTCCTGTAAAAAAATTAACTAAGCTTGTACTCTTTGTTTGACTAAAGATCTAGCAGATCTACAGAAACAATACAGGGTGTTTTAACAGGAAGTGAAAGTGTAGGTATCCCCTAAAAGAGAAAATTTTCAATCCTGGATTATATACAGAGTATTAATTGGAACTAACAGGAATCATGAATAAAAAAAATTTATGCAATTGATAACTTACTGGAAGAACGGGCGAGAGGGGGAGAGGCGGATTCCTGATCGCCATAGATGGCTTTGAGCTTGGAGAGGGGAACGAGCGCATGAGAGGAAAGAGACTCGGCCTCCGCGTAGAGCTGTTGCTTCCAGTCCCACATCGTCTTCCTCATGCTCTTGTTGGATTCAACCAGAGAGTTCTTCTCCGCCTCCAACGCCTCGATATTCCTCTGCTGCTTGAACGACCTTGCACTCAGCGCTCCGAAAATGCTCAATAGGAATGCGTTCACCACCGTGTTGCTGCTCGCCGCCTTGTTCGCGGCGGCTATAGCCCACTCCATTTCGGGGTTTTCTTCTCCCCGGCGCAAACTATAGAAAAGGGGGTTTGGGCCGCGTTCCATTTGCCATGTGATATGATCCAATTTTTTTGAACGTGTTGATTATAGTTATAATTAAAATTATTTTTTTAAATTTGATTATAATAAAAATAAGTAATAAATAGAAAAATAAACAGAATGCAACCCTAGAAAAATGTACTTTGGATCCAAATTTAAATCACCCTTTTATTACTAAAATTATTTTCAATTTATTTTATATGAAAATCGATATAAATTAAAAAATAAGTTTGCATACAAAATATTTATGAACTAAACTTAAAATTCTATGAAACAAGAAATGACATGAGTATGTTATTTTATCAAATGTGAGAGCATCTCCAACCATTAGGTTTTGACTTGCTAAATGTCATAATTTGGCAAGTCATGTCAACTTTTATGCTCCAAGGGGCTTTCTATATTATAACACACTTGCATTATTTTAACTTTGGCTTGTTATATAAAGCAAGCCTCTCAAAATATAACAAGCTATGATATTAATAAAATAATTAATTTCTCTCTCTTCTTCTCTCATTTTTCTCTTCTCAAAATATTTTGGTACTTCTACTTTCTAATTTTTTATTTTTTATCTACTCTTTACTTGATATTTATTAAATAATTAAATTAATACATAGTATATTTTATTATTTTACCTAAAGTAAAAAAATTAAAATTATTATATTTAAATTACATGCTTATTACTTACTTTTTATAATATAAAATAATATAATTTAAAAATTATTATAAATAGTGTAGTAGTGAAAACAATTATAATATATTTTTTAGCTAAATTATAGCAAGGAAAGGTTGGACATGATAATGCAAAATGGCTTGCTATACCACTATTTACATGCTAAAAAAAGAGTTTAGTAAGTCATGCTTAGCAAATGTGGTTGGAGATGCTCTGAGTTGATATGAAAATGAGTAATGAAAGTGGTTAAAAAATTGACCATGTAAACAGTAAATATGTACTCCGTAGCTTAAATTATGATAGGGAGAGTACTCCGTAATTAATATTCCATATATCCTGCTTTAATATTTCTATTTGACTTTTTATTGGTTTTTAATATAGCCAACTTTAACCACACAATATATGTCGTACAATCGGTTGTGCGATGTTTTCTATAAACATATCCATTTTCGAACAACTGAATATTTATTTTTGAGTAACTGAATACTGATTTCTCAATAAATTAGTTGTGCTCGAAAACAAGTATTCAGTTACTCAAAATGTATATTCAGCTATTCAAAAATGAATACTCCGTATTTTGTTACTCAAAAATGAATATTCATGCAGATGTACAAAAATAATGTGCATCAGAATATATGGTATAAATACTTATTTGAAAATTATTGTCAATATTTGTACATAGGTATATTTAATAAAAAATTTATATCTCAAAAGTGTTTTTCAAAAAAAAAACTATTTATATTACATTTATATTTAAAAAATGATGTATTTTCTTTTGTATATCGAGGTCAATCCTTACAAACTTTGACCAAGAACAAAAATAAATGTGAAGGTTAATGGAACATAGGGAGTGATAGAAATCCAACTGCCAAAAAAGGAGTATAGAACAAGCATATTCGAGCAGTAAACAAAATTTGTTCTTTTGAATTTATTTTTATTACTTACGACTTCGCGTTACTTATTCTTATTACAATTAGATCAGATCATTTTACAACTAACAAATTAAAAACAACTTTAAATATGATTATAATTAACTCAGACCAGATTATATCAAATCAAACCTTAATATTTAAAACATTAAACTATTACAAAGATTATCTCATTAATACAGCCTTTGCAAATGCGACTCCTTACAAAGGTAAAAATCCAAAAATGACGATGCTACTTTCAATTTTTATCGTTAAATTTGTAACTTTTCTCCTGTGTACTACGTACCATTTAAACACGGCCACTAATTTACTCACAACTAAAATATAACTAAACAATACGGAGTAACATTTTAATTCAATTCACGATAAACACAACTGAAATAGTAAGGAGAGTCATGCTAGAGAACCCTACCTACATCCCCACTTAACTTCATAATGATCTTGGGCGAACGGTTGAATATAATGTTCTCAAGAATAGACAATCAAAGTGCTTTTCACTATTACAGGTATAAAATTAAAGCTCAATTGTACATTCTTCATGTTACAACAACAACAACAACAACAAATATGTAGCCCTTCTCGAAAGACGAAAAAGGCGAGAATCAAAGGTGTGAGTGAAGTTAGGAGATACTGACTCACGAAGAATATCTGATTTTTAGAGCAGTTGATGAAGCCCTCATAGTTCATCCTGCAGATGACAAAAAAACTTGCATTATGAATAAAGTGTAACAAGTGTACTCGTTGAAGGTGAGAAGCGCGACCAAATAATGTTAGGCCTCTTTTTCAGAACAATTTTTAGATAATAATTAGCTAAGATTTGAGATTACAACCCAGGATAGAGTAGAGTTTATAGTCTACTACTTACATGGTAGTCATCCATGTAGTCATGGCGATCATGCTGCATGACAAAGAGGGAAGTATCAGAAACATGAAATCATAAATTCAGTCTCAGATGAATGTAATTAGGGTTCATTCTATCTACATCTCTGAGGTTTGATCAAATTACCAAAAGTGTAAGAGATGCGCAAAAAGTGTAAAACAATTACAGATATCGAAAGGGATTTAAATAACACCAAAAAACTATGAAGGTAACGCCCTACATGCTGCTCTGAAATCATTTAGTGAACAAGCTACAGCATTCCGAACTTGCAATCAAACGTATTGAGAAGAAATGCATGCATGAACTAAGAAAAAACATTCACAGTGCATCAATATTGCCTAGCTCTACATTGAATGTAGGAAGAGCAACCAGAATGAACTGTTACACTCTACAAACCTTAGTTCTTACACAAAGTATAATATATCCAAGTCGATAAATCGCCAACTACTTAAAACAGCTAAAAAACAACTTTGGATTAGAGCAGGTTCAGAAAAAGGAAGAAAAGAAAGCTGATATATTTCTGGGTAACCTTTCAAATGCTCCATACTACGGAGTATATTGCAGCAACTTGAAGATAATATTTGAAATTTCAAACTAAGATATGTAAAAATCAAAAGCACTAGCACCACAAAAATTGTCAAATGATGCTCATATATGAACACTGCTAGACTCAGTCCAAATCAAGAATAATTCAGAGTAATATTTTGAACGAACCAATGGATTAAATACTCTCATACAATACTTTAATGGACCAGGTATTTGTACATTATTATAATAGTAGATACAATCATATATATAAGGAAATATGAAGAAGCATTGCAGAGCAATCAGAGAAATGGTTGTTCTTAAATGTAAGATAATTAAAGAGAAATGTAAAAAAGGTGAAAAGTTATATGAGGCAGTAATGGGTAGTGAATTGAGGGCAAAAAAGTCACATTGTTGTTATTTTTTTGCCAAATAAGGAAAGATGAAGAAAGATATGAGACAGCCCAAAAAAAGGAACTAGAAGAAAGATATGGGACGGGGGGAGTAGAAAGTAAAAAAGATACCCTTCTCCGGCGCTTGTAGCGAAGGTCCCTCTCTTTTCTCCTCTTCTCACCCTCTTCCCTGGCTCGTCGTGCTTCCTGCGTACTTAATTGTTTAGATAATCTCAAAACAATATTGCTCAGAAATTTGACGTTCAAGGACTGAAAGAAAAAATTTATGAAAAATATTCGGATGGTTGGCTACCTCTTCTTCTCGAGCCTTTCTCATTTTCTCTGCTTCCTCAAATGCCTCCATTTCAGCCTGTGAAGTATCAACATTAAACAAAAACAAATCAGGTGTCTCTATTGGGTCAATAGAAGAATCTTTATAGATGTTTCTCACCTCCCTATTTTTTGCCCATATTTCATTAACTACTTCTTTCGCATACTGTGGGTCATCGCATATCAGAATATTATCGAACAGCGAACCAGCTTTTACCTATTTATGATGGCAACATAGATTAGAGCTTTTGCGATTGCAGATCAAGCAATATAGCAGATGCGGAGAAAAAAAAGAAAAAATCAGATTGGCATCAAATATCAACAGAGAGAAACAAGGGAGTAGGAGAGATGGAGACAGATGGTTGTGTGTATGACTTAGGAACATAAAGCCTATAACACAATTGAAATCTTGACGCAAAATTCTTCCAGTAATGTTGCATATCTTACTTGCCAAACTTCAATGCCGACATATTTTACAGGCTTTAACACATATAGGTCAGGATCATCCTCAAACTCTGCAGAGAAGAATACATTTACAATTGTCATATTAGGTAGCAAGAACAGTTGTTCTCAGTTTAACCAATAAGCCACCATTCCAATCACTTTTTGGTTATTAGACCATTGCAGAGATAATCATATATTACTCAATAAAGAATATTAAGTTATAACATTTAAACAGCACAATATATTCTTCTCTTAGAACATACTCCATATACTTCATAATATTCGTGATCTGTTTAGTAGTAACCAATGGATTAAAATTCCGAAGTTTCTAGTATCAACAGTTATGCACCTGAAGTAATGAGAAATTAAAGTCCGTACAACAACATTAGGCTCACCAGGGTTATCAATCCACGGAGTCCTCCATTTGCCCTTGTAGTTTGGATTCTTAATTTTCTGTGATATCAACCAAATGCAGAGGTTAGGAAAAGCTTTGAGAGCACAATAATTCTGGAGAGGAATCAGATTATCCAACATTGCAAGGAGAGATCAGTAGATCACCTTGCGTTTTGAAGGCCCCTTGTATTCTGGATTTGGCACCTTGGGTGGTCTCCATGTTCCATCCTCTTCATCATCCCAATCAGCAGGCTATTGGAGAAAAGACAAAGAAAATCAATAGCAAGAGCTCATCATTTCAGTACTAATTAATGTCATCATGTGCAGCCACAGTTGCTCTTATTTCCAACATCTAATAGTAAAAGGCATAGCAAAATATAAGCAAATATAGACAAGTTGTTTTACTGCCCATTAATTCAATGATTCATGATTTAAGATATTCGTTATGCAAAGAACTTGCTGGAAAGAAAAGTGTATGCAAGCTCTAGTAAGAATAATGATCCTTTAGAACCAATATAAAGGAAAAGTTAAAAAAAGCAGCAGACCTTTTTCGC
This sequence comes from Cuscuta australis, assembly GCA_003260385.1. Taxonomy (NCBI): domain Eukaryota; kingdom Viridiplantae; phylum Streptophyta; class Magnoliopsida; order Solanales; family Convolvulaceae; genus Cuscuta; species Cuscuta australis. The sequence goes on along the minus strand of NQVE01000098.1, from coordinate 1,653,750 downwards.
TTTTGGATCAGATATTTCTGGCGGGATTTTATCATATCCCTGCAGCAAGGTAAAGGTTATTAGCATATGATAATCATTTTAACAAACACAATATAATAAAGAGATGACCATTAATCATATACCTCTGGTTTTTCATCATCCAGACTATCAATATACTCTCTGTCATCCCAATCTGCAGGCTGCACAAGAAGAGAAAGTTGGCATCTTTAATATTTTTCTGGATCTTTATTTACAACTATAGATAGAGTAAACATGCATGTCAACAATAGAGATTGACATTCATTTTTAAAAAACACTCCCTCCATCCCAAAAGTAAAGTCGCTCTTTGACTTCACGGATTTTAAGAAAAGCGTTGAAAAGTAAAAAGTGAATGCTTAGAATTTGTTTATAAGAGAGAAATATACTGAGCCACATATTCTATTCCTAAAAAGGGAATATGAGAAGTGTGACTTTAGTTTTGGGACGCCAAATATAGAAGTGGACTTTAATTTTGGGATGGAAGGAGTATTACAATACTACGATTCTTAAATCGTTATGGTGCATCTATGGGCCAATTTTTGTGTGGCATTACACCTAAGAAATGTAAAAGTTATGAGGTGCTAAAGTGAGATAGTGAATCAAAGACACAATGGCATACCTTTTTTGCATGGACGTCTTTGATCTTACGAGGAGGTAGGATATCCCAGTCTGTGTACAGGCTTCCAGATTCTCTCTCACGGTTATCAATGAGAATACTATATGTCGCATCTGGCCTTATAATGAATGTGTAAAAATGAGTTAACTTGTCTGTCTCACAAACTAAATTTTTTTTAATGGGATAATTCTGCCCCTGGTAGGATACTATAGCATGGAGCTTCTTCGTTTGTGAGCCACACAGATCGGGTCCAAACATTAGACTGCACAGATACAATTAAGACCACATAAGTTTAATGTTGAAAATCTTCAAAAATCAATTTATAGGTAGTAAATGAGGTAGTACAAAACTACAAATGGTAGCTGCATCAACTGTGTGACGACATAAGGGTGCATTCAGCACTTTGCTTCAAGATAAGCATTCAGAGCCAGAGAATGAAACACAATCAGCAGCTACCATTTGTAGTTTACGGAAGTGTTTTAATTACACCACGCTCACTTTTCCAAAATTATTCTCAACTTTTTTTAAAACAACTTTTATATCCAAATGTTCTCCTTTTGTAAGGATACACTTATTAATATTTTCACACTACAACAACTCAAACACCCAAAATACAAGCCACGAACCTGTACGGTGTATCACCCCCAAACTTCTTTTGGTTCACGTAAGCAGATAGCAGCTTAATGTACCCACCGCCACATTCAATGTCTTGTTCAAACCTTATTGAATACTGAACTACTAGGGTTCTATTTTTGTTGCTAAACTCCGGAATCTTAGCAGATATGGCGAAATGCTTGGCATCATTGTGTGTTTGGATACCTGTAACCATTGAACCCACTAACACTACAGTCTACTGTCTCATCCAAAACAACACAGCGAAATTAAATTCAGTACAATCGCTACACAGTATTCTCAAGTAGCAGCTCCTCTTACAAATTTCATTATTCAACCCAAAGTATACACCTCTTCGATCCATAGTGGTATTGAGCTCAAATGATCTAATAATGAACTTCAATTTGCAGAAAAAGTGGAAGACTGCGGCATACCTTTGTCGTCGGGATCGCCGGGCCACTTGCCGGCGGTGTGCTTGAACGTTCCCGCTTTGCCTTCCCTCCTCTTCCAATCCGACAACACCCATCTCTCCCTCCATCCAGGATCTATTCACCAAAAAAAACCAATGCGCACAGACAATCAGTGGAAAACACCAGTAAGAAATCTCAAATTTAAGATGATAAATGAATCAAAGGCAGTTAAAAGTTATAGATCATCACCATCGAAGCGTTCTTCAAAAATGATTTCAGAAAGAGCTGATTGAAAGATGATGGGGAGGAGAAGAAACAAAAACTTGAAGTAAAAGTGATAATGAGCTTCCATTTACGGATTCGGAACCGGGCGCACTGAGGTTCGATGAATCAATGTTACTCCCGTATTACATTGCGCTCAATTTTACTTTTGAAAAGATAAACCAGCCTTTTCCTTTGGGGGTTGATTTCCAACTTGGTTGCAATGAATTGAACTCAAAGAGACAATAATTCAAAGAGGTACTCTATCAGCAAACCAAATTTTGTATCCATTTGCACACTATGCATAATTTATGAATGTGGCGTAACTTGTTACATGACTTCCAATACCCCACTCAAATAACTTTCATTCGAATATTTGCAATTTAAGCACAAAACACACTTACAACATGATCTATATCAACCTTCAAAAAATAGAACTTGGAATACAAAGCTGAGAACATAGAAAAAAAATTAAAATAGAATTAAAACATTGCAAGGAAAACAAAACAAGAAATTTAGGCTTTCCAATTCTCTCTAAAATATGGTCCAATGATATCAATATTGTCAATATATTTTTGAGATAAGAAGCAGTGAACTAGGTCCTTTGGTATTTGGACTGAAACACATTAAAAGATTGAATTCAATCAATTATTTTAGTTCAATTCAAAAGTTTATATATATATATATATATATATATATATATATATATATATATATATATATATATATATATATATATATATATATATATGTGTGTGTGTGTGTGTGTGTATATGTATATGTATGTATGTGTATATATATATATATATATATAGATATATCATATTGTCACGGTGCAATAGTTTCATTTTAGCGATAAAAATATATTACACTTAATTTGAGAATAAAAGTTAAATTTTACTTCTATGGCAATTTCGTTAAGAGTATCGTACACTCCATATAGAGTGGTAGTGTGTTACCCAAAGAATAAAGATGAGTCTACATTTCCACGACTTATTAGAGATCTTTCTTTAAGCCGGTACTATCTTTTAGAAAAATTATTTTTAACTGATCAAGAAAAATCTTTTATACTGTAATCGTAAAATACATTGCAATCTATTCAACTTTATATAGAATTAAAACAATTCATGAACTTTACATTATCCATGTATTTTAAAAGGTATTTCAAAATCTTTTAAAATCTAAACTGGAATATATCCTTAGATCTAAATTACTAAACTTGAATATAGCAACATTGTCAAAAAATAATACTCGTAACAATAATTGAATATAGTAATAATATCCATGTGTTCCCATTTTCTTTATCAACAAATTCTACCAACAATGATTCCACATCACACAAGGAAAAGTTGCTTTCCAGTGTCCTCCATCTCCTACACAGTTTCTTGTGTATAGTGGCAAGTTAAGAATGAAAGTAATGAAACATAACTGTTTGTAAAGGAGAAACGAATCTATATACATTTCATGCACACTTTTATCTGGGCAACTAAGCAAGAACTCAAGGAAAGATTGTATAAACATGAAAAAGAAAGGGGGAAAAGAAAAAAATTCATCTTCTCATTTTGGTTTCTGGTGTTGTCAATGGCTGCTGCGAACTGGCACCACCAAGTGCAGCAGCCGCAGATTCAACGTGTGTAAGCAGATACTCGTATATCTTCTTTCGTATCCTATCCGTTGTTTCCAAGGAGACGCGAGATGTTTCCTCAGCATCGTCACCTCCATCCCTTCCCGCTCTGGCAATCTCATCCAGCCAGTCGTTCACACTCTTCAGCTGAGTCAGCATGCCAGCTATTTGGCCATTGTCAGACAGAGCCGAGACATCCACGTCAGCATCTAGAAACTTCTCGACGAATCCCAAGAACCAGTCTTGAGACTCGGCCCGCAGCATCTGGGCCAGGTCCACCGCCTCATCAAGCCCGCACCCTCTGGCCCATTCTCTTGGAGGCAAGGCGGGCTTTGGTTTCTGGCCCACATCAGATAGCCGCCGGGGAATCATTCCTGAAGCGGCATTCTTTGGCTGGCGGGGTTTGGGTTGGGACTTTGAAGCTGATGACGTTTTGGCGGCAGTGTGGCTGCTGAGGACTAGGATTGGGGTGGGAGTGGTAGTTGGAGCCCCTTGCTTTGTTTCTGTGGTGTATAGGGAGAAGGGTGACAAATTGGTGGCTAAAGCAGCATTGACCCATGAAGAAGCAGCTAGTTTGCTCCTCTCAGATGTTAACTTTTCTGATTCATCACACGCCGGCTTTTCATCTTCTTCTTGATCAGCGACAGTGGCTGTGGTCTTGGATAGAGCATCGGCAACCTGCCGAGCATTGTTCAAGCTAGAATGTAGGGCCAAGAACTGTTCAACAGCAGGCTGTGGGTTATCTTCTCTCGCTGACGAGTTCAGTTCAGAATACGTGCTGCCACCACAATGGTAATAATGATTATACTATAAGATTTCCTATTGAACTTGGTAAAGAAATAGAGTATAGAGGAAAGGTGGAGGAAGATTATAAAAAAGAAAGTATATTTTGAACTCTTAAGAATTCAAGAATACAGAGTACATCTTGGTTTTGATTTGTATGTTCATTTGGAAAAACCAAACATGGAAATAGTTACCCTTGATAGTCCCATATTAAAGAGAGAGTTACCTTAGGCATCTCAGCAAACTTTCAGCAACCGAAGCCTCTTGCATTGCCTCAATTGCCGACATCTGAGCAGCATCTCTGTGCTTCAGAACCTCCTGCAATATTTAGGAAAACCTCATTACTCATGACATGCAAAACATTATTGTCAAAAATGATATCTTTAAGCATGTGGTCAATACTAACCCCCCCCCCCCCATTTTTATTTAATATAGAAACAGTAGAATCCAGTGAATTCCAACTTATTTAGAGTTTGGAAGATCAACATGTACACAATGTTACACCTTTAAAACAGAGAGGTTGTTTTCACTACACCAAAAATGAGAATCATGAAGTTCAAATTAAGATTGTAGCAACACCGAGACACTACCTTTCCGAGCTTCACAAGAGAAGACGGCAGAGGAGACCAGGAAGCACTTGCATCTGTTAATCTCCTGTTATTGATAGGAACTTTTACCAAATTTCCTGGAAAACCATTATTGACCTCCCCACATAACTTCTTTGCAGAAGAAGCTTTTAGCTTGTTAGAACTTTCTAATTCAACAGGCTCTGCTTTGGTAGAAATCTTTTTAGCACCTGCGTTTCTATTTTCCTCCTTGGAAAACGGCTTAAAAGAAAAATCCTTGTTTTCTTCCCTTGATGGCATCCTTTCACTTGTTGATTTTCTTGGAGCCTGCATCAGTTAGAAAAGTTACATGCATATGATTAGGCTTCAAGCAGTACTTTCGGGGGGGTCATTTTGAATGGTCTTTTTGGAAGGTCTCAAAGGGAAGTCAATGGAGGTCTTAGTGTATCTCTTTATTATAATCCATCCATCTTCAGATAAACTGTTCCAAGTGATAAATGCCCCTTCAGCGCACCTGGCTGCCATATTTAATTTTTTTATGCGCTACTGTATAGTATAAAACACCCATAGACTTTGATGTATTACTCTTAAAAACCATGCAGAAAGTAAAAGAAGAGAAATAATTTAAGGCATAGGGATTGGATGTAACAAAAAAAATGAAAAGGCATTACCGAATTCTTATATGCTACTCCTTCAGTGTTTATAGAATCTCATATATGTTACAAACTTTCGATTTACGAGTAACACATTGGAAAATTTAAAACAGGATAAGGTCTCTAGTTACTATATATACAGTACCAGATAAGAGACTAATCCCCAACGAAAACGGAAATAAACGGATTCAAAACAGTGCATCTAAGTCATGGATGTCAAAGTTGTAACTACTCTCACCTAATTTTGCATAAAAGGGAATTTACATTAAAAATATCTTCTCACAATTAATGCTTCCGTGTAAAGCAAGACTGACAATCAAAAGCATTTAATGTTGAAGATTAAGAGTGTGTTTGGGTAGACAAATTTTCCAGGAATATGTGTTTTCAAACGGAAACTAATCCTTTTTAGGTAAAACAGATGGATTTTGCAGGGAAAATGTTGAATTGCTTTTAGCAGTGAAGAAAAACACTGTTAATGCTTAATTAAGAAAGTAATCATATGATAAAAGCACTGAAACTACAAAAATCATCCCAAGCAGGCTGTAACTAATATGTACTTTCGGGGTGGGTGTATAGCAAGTGACTGACCGAAGTACTCCGAGCTTCAGGCTTCAAGTCACGTTGGATAACCTTCAGTCTGGGACTCTCTCTACCGCCCTTTACATCCATGTTCCCTCCTTCCCAGCTCTTTCTCAATGCCTTGGGCCCTGAGAATTCAATCCCTAACCCCATATTCTTTGCAGAATCCCCACGCAACACCTTCTTTGTAGTTGGACTCGTCCCTCGAACTGAACTGGACTTCTCTAACCTTTCCAACCCCTTAATCTTTGTCTGCTGCTTAACCCCATTTGAGAACTTCTCAAAAGAATTCGGTAACGAGTAACAGCTGGTTGGAGAAGAAGGTATTGATTTCGAACCAGACGACTTGTTAGACTTCAAAGAAGAATCCTTCTTCTTGTCAACTACTAGAGTTAATGCAAGCCTAGACAAATGAGACTTTGATTTAGCCAATGCCGACCCTCTCTTTTCTGTTTTCTCCTCTTTCGCACTGCCATTCGATCTCAAAACACCAGATTTACTCACCACCGACTCAGATTTACTCTTAGATTTATCTTGATGCTTATCTGCACCGAGATTTCCATTATTATTCAGGAACCCTAAAGAATTGGCAGCAACTATGTCCTCAGGGGTGCCAACACAAGGGTGCCGCCCTGGGAGAGGCCGAACCCCTTTGAGGATAGGCACTGGGGAAGAAGATTCGAGGCGCTCAACATGAATGAACTGACCCAATTGGATCTTATCACTGAGTATGAGATCGTGTTCTTCATCGGGCAAAGACACATAAGTGGCGTGAGAGGAATCCGATACCTTCAGGTAGAATCCTTGGTTGGGGAAGAGATCTCTTCCCGCAAGCGCGGGAACGATGCTCACCACTTGCAGCAGAGACGATCTGTGCTCTCCTGCAACTTTCACGTCGGTGTTCATGTGCTGGAGAAGCTTCAACAGAACCCCGGGGACCAGGGTAGCCATCGGCGGCGATGAATTGAACCCAGATTTCAGATGTGAATGCTGGCAAAAGAGGGATCTGGAATGGGGATTTTCACAATGAATGACCCATTTTACGAGAACCTCAAATCGCGCAGGAAAAGAGCAAGAAAGTCGCAATCTTTGTAGCACCGCTTTTAACAGGAGAGGAAGAATCGAAAAAAAAAAACGGGTAATCCCGTTGAGAAAGGATTAATCTTTGGGAAATAATCAGCATTCAAGGGCCAATGATGGCAAAGGAGAAAGGTAGGGAGAAGACCCTAGAATTGAAAAGTAACCTAAAAAAGGACGGAAAATTTCAGATACAGATCATCTGCATTTACATGCTCTACATCTCTTTATTCTTCCGCTAGGTCCATCTTTATCTAACTAGCAATCATGGTAAACCAAAGATACCCAAATGTACACCACCACCTTTTCTATCACATATTTTTATTTGATTTTTATTTGCTTTTTTTGAATTTTCTTACCTTTTTTATGTACAAAGAGGAGGATATATAGGGTACACATTTGGTATACTCCTAGCATTTTTCTTATCTTATTACGAAAATGCTTCAGGTTTCTTTTGGTATAAGGAATTGGTGGAATTAGAATTAAGGGTCTATTTGGTATGCAGAATTGATAGAATTGGAATTGAATTGGAATTGAAATTTTATGAGATTCAATTCCATAAAATTGACTTCTGCCAATTCAATTTATTTTTGCACTATCAATTCTAAATCCACATAATTTTTGTGCTACCAAACACCAGAATCAATTTCAATTCTACAATTTGAATTCCGTGTACCAAATGTGACCTAAATTAAAATTCTGTAGGATTTAATTCCATAAAACTGAATTTACCAATTTCAATTCATTTTTTGCACTATCAATTCTAAATCAACATAATATTTGTGCTGCCACACACAAGACCTCAATATATTTGTTCAATTTGATTTTTTTGAGTAGTGGTAATGATCGTGATATTCCATGGCTTCAAAAGAAATTTTATTGTTACATCAGTTTTAATTACACTAAAATTTTACTAAAAATGGATTTGAATCTTCGAATCTTCAAGCTGAGGCTTCAAATATTTTTATATTTTATATTTTAAAATACACATCTTATAAAATTAAATTACTAATACTCCAGGACTTCAAACTTTCTTTTATTGTCGCGTCACTTTTAATTTACACCACAATTTTACTAGAAATGGATTTGAATCTCCAAAGTTTCAAATTGAGGCTTCAAATCTTTATATTTTACATTTTTAAATACGCATCTTATAAAATTAAATTAATAATATTCCATTATTTAATTGGATTTAAAGGGAAATAATTTATTAAATAAAAACACACATTCAATAAAAATTACATTAACAAAATAAGATTTCAATAATAACAATAAAAATAAAAAAAATATTACATTACGAAGAAATTAGTGATTATTCGAGTGGCTAAAAATATCTTCAATCGAATCCGCTGTCAGTGCATTGTAGATTTCTCGTAGGGATGCAATTCAACCCGAACCCGAGCTTAACCGACCCGATTGAGTACTAAAATATCTGAACCCGAACTGAGAATAAAATAATCCAAACTCGACTTGATATTTTTACCCGAACCCGATATCGTGTCGAGTGTGGGTTTATATAGAGGTGGCAATCGGATCAACTCGATCGGTTTCGGATTGGATTTTTTCGGTTCGGATATCTTTCGGTTATATGTTATAATCGGTTCGGTTCGGATCGGATCGGTTAAATTTCGGTTCGGATTTGATTTCGGTTCTATACATTTTTCGGTTCGGTTCGGTTTCGAGTCGGTTCAGATACGGTTCGGTTATAAATCGGTTCGGATACAATTTGAGTCGGATATATTTCGGTTTCGGGTCTAGTTCGGTTCGGATATATTTCGGTTTCGGATCAAATATATTTTGGATATATATTATTTTCTAATTAAAATTTAACTATCCGTGTTTCTTTTTATGTTATATCACATTTATCAATCTATCATCAATTCAATACCTCACACTCCCTCCGTTTGCAAAAAACTTCCTATTTTGATTTGGATCAAAAATAAGGAAGTGTTAAATTATAGTTGATTTCCAATTTTGCCCTTGATGTGATAGGTAAAAGTAAGATGTGATGAATACATTATTAGAGAAAAAGTATGATGTGATAGGTAGGGTATGAAAAAGTAAGAGTAGAAGTGATTTTTTAATAGAAAGTGGTAGTGTTTTATTGGAAGTGGAAAAAATGAAAGATGAAGTATTTTTTAGAACGGAGGGAGTATTATTTTATATTTTTTCTAGTTATATTATCTCTACCCTAAATAGTCTTCCCTTTTTGACTTTTTAGTCATATTTTACAAATTTGGACTACAAATTATGAAAACATATATATTTAATTATGATATAAATTTAATATAATTAAATTGATTTTAAAATTTAGTTTTGAAATATCAAATTTTTCTCACATCTACTAATATACTTATGTATATAAATGAAAGGATAAAAGATAAATTCAAATAGTCTTATGTTCCATTTGAATACAATTTGGTAAAAAATGAGTAAAATTGGGTGAAATTAAGTGAATTTTATTTAATTGAGTGCAAAATTTGTATATTATTGAGTATATTTGGTTGAAAATAGAGAAAATTAAATTTAATAGAGTCAAATATAATTAATTTTACACCTAAATGTAATGGTGTAGATCAAATTTGAAAATGATAATAGTAAGACTGTCGCTACAGAGTCTTTTCAAAATGCTAACACTAGCATCTAATTTTATCGACTAATATTGAGTGAATTGGTTTGAAACTAATCAAATTAACTCTCAAATCAATAAAATTTATTGTAATGAGATGAAATTAGGATAAAATCTAGTTATACCATACAATTCATCGTATATTCCTTTCGTTCAAAAAAGAATATCACACTTCACTATTTAAAAATTACGAAAATTTTATTTGTTTGTGTGTTTATATGTATAACCTATCTTTAATTTCAATATATACGGAGTAATAAATTTAAGGAATAAAATTTTGTAATTTTTTTCAAGAAGATAATCTATTTTATGAGGAAATGAGCAACTAATGTAATTAGTTCAAATGGTAAAATAAAAGTAAAAATTAAAAAATATAATATGCTTATTGAAAGGCAAACATAGTTCTGAATTTATCGATTTTAGTTCTAATCGGGTTCGGATATTATTGGTTTCAGATCTAATCGGTTTTGGATTTTATCGGTTTCGGGTATTATTGGGTTCGGATCTAATCGGTTTCAGGTTAAATCGGTTCGGATATTATCGGTTTCGGATCTAATCGGTTTCGGATTTAAATCAGATATGAATTATTTAGTTCGGTTTCGGTTCGATTCGGATCATTTCGGAGTTTTCGGTTATAGATTGGATCTTCATTTTTCGGGTCATTCCGGTTTTGGTTTCGTATATTTCGGTTCGGGTAATCGGTTCCGGTTCTGTTTTGTCAGGTCTAGGTTTATAATTACTCGACCAGACCCGAATCCACACCTGGTTCGATTCAAACCTGAATATTTTATAACATAAAAGCCTATCCATGGATGTAATGAACACTCCTTATAATTTCCTGACAAAGTGCTATTATATCAAGCATGCCTATTATAATGATTTTTATAATTCCTTAATAAAAATGAGACAAAAAAAGAGACAAAAAAATTAGATTTAATCTTTTTAAAATTATTGGAGTACGTCAAATTGATTGTTGGTTAAAAGTCGGGTTCAGGTGGGGTTCGGGGTTTGGGTTGAACTATAGGATTCAGTTCGGGTTGGGTTTTTGGCTTTCAAAGTCGAGTTTCGGGTCGGGTTCAGGTTTCAGTTTTAAAAGTTGGATCGGGTTCGGGGATAATACTATCTGACCCAAATCCGACCCATTGTCATCCCTAATTTCTCGACTTCATATTTCTTGGTGGTTTTTTCATTTCTTTTCTTCATCGACTTCTTCATAGGTTCAGGTTGTAATGTCATATTGCAAACTCATTTTCGTCTATTATCATATTATGTAAAATAAAACATGCGTACATGATATTCCTCATTTTCGATTGATCTAGAACATTGATGTCATCGTTCGAGCTCCCAAACATGCCGACAAAGCTGCGTTTAGCGGCATGATTAGCCTGTAAGTACTCAACGTCACTCGTTGTCGACTTACGTAAATACTTTTTATGACAAAGTTGAATAATAACTTTAGAAAATGTATAGTATAAACACGTGGCTTGATACTCCGACATTACATCTTCAAATATTCGTCGAACATATCATATATTCCGTACGCCATCTGACATAGCGCAACGGCCTGGAGGCTGCTAAAACCACACTAGCCTCTCGCATCACAACATTGCGTGACCCAAGGCACCTTGCATTCCATATCGTGAGTATGCGTAAAAAAAAGAGAACGACTCATCCGAAAACAATCGCATAGAGTATTGAAGTAGTCGTTGAGTAATGAAGCGTGTACAACTATCCGATCATGATTTAAACGCTCACGTCATGTCGGGCATCATCATCGGGAGGATTTTGCTTGTTCTCGTTGCCTTTGTTGCCACCATTGATCGAAAACAACCCGTCATGAAACAAAAAATGAGAGCTCTTTTTTCATCGTCAGATAATGATCCCATTTTTCAAATATTTTATAGAGAGAATTAAAAGAAATAGAATATATTTTGGAGGAAATATGGAGAGAATGATAATAAGTTGTGTGTGGTTGTTGTGTTAAAAATTAGAGATTTATAGTATTGAAAATAAAAAAATTCTAAATAACGACCAACAACATTATAGTTGTTTGGGCCACCAACGACTCTCTCCCTCTCCTTTTCTTAGCATTAAACATTTGGCAAGGTGACACCCGTATAATGCGGCAGGGGGGCGATGTTTAACGTCCCACTTGCGTTAAATGGCTCATGATGCCCCCCCTCCCCCGACGTTACGACCATTATATTACTAGTGGTCATAAATTAAATTGGACAAAATTTATTTATCAATTACTTTAAATTTTATTGTATATTAACAATGAAATAAAATTTTGAAAAATCTTATTTATCACATCTTATACTCGGTATTATATTTAAAAATTAAATAAATGGGTAATGAAAGAAGTTATCATTAGAGAGTGTGAATTGTAAAAATAAATTTTATTTAAATACATAGAGCATATAATTATGAAAAAGGATATTTATATATATTCACACGCATATTAAAATAATTAATTAATGAAAAAAGATAAATAGTGCGGACAATAAATATTTGAAGAATAAAAAAAACTATATGGGAATTTTCCTAGGCTAGAAGCTTAGCAGGAGGGAAGACAAATCAAATTCGCAAATCGCAATGATTAACTAATAAATTTTCAAACACACAATAAATAAATAAGGAATATGCTACTACGTATTTGAGGTGAATAAATTTTCAAACACTCCGTTTGATTAATTGATGATGAAGCTCACTAGCACCGTTAAATCGTTAATTATAACCTCCGTTCTTAAATATTTGTCACACTTTTTTTACCGAGGTAAAATATCAATTTTTTTTCAATCTATTTTATTTTATATTAGTATAAAAATAAAACATGAAAAACTTTTTACTTTTTTCAAAAAACTACATGAAAAATTCTTTGAAATAAGTGGTGTTAAGAATATTTTATTTTATTAAATAACCAATGAAAACGTAAAAATAAACAAAAGTTTCCGTAAGTGTTGAAAAGGCAAGTGTGGCAAATATTTTGGAACAAAGAGAGTAACATTTTTAGCCTCTCCATTGCAAATCTTTTTACTCTTTGCATTACTCAGGTTACTTCGGGTTCTGATAAATTCGAGTTCGGATTGAGAGCTAGATGTTCATGACCCAATATCATTGAGTTTGGGTCGACCCAACGGGTTATGACTTTCATTTATTTTTTGAAATTTTAAGTAATGTTTATGACTGATTATCAATATTACGAATAAAAAACTTTGTATGCAATTTTTTCTGAAAAAGTAAGATAATTACGCAATATAATTAAAATTTTATTTTATAACATTATATTACATATTAAAGCATATGATTTTCGGGTTCGGGTTCGGTCAAGTTTGACCCATTTTAACGGGTACTTTCGAGTTCGGTCAACTTCAGATTCGGTCAGCAAAATCTTTGTTCAAAACCTAGTATTTTCAGGCCGGGCTCCGTTCAAAAACAGGTCGGATCATTTTTTGTTAGTTCTAATTCAGGCCTAACATAGAGTACTGTTAAATTCATTCAACTTGAGCATCGAACAATAATTAATCACCCCATGTAAGCTCCTCCAGGCCTAAGTAATCTCATGTTTGAACAATTTGTCAGATTAATACCACTTAAGACCATAATTGTAAGTGTGTAGACATTCATAATGCTTTTCTCTCATATGGACAACGGAGTAATGTTCAATTATCATTTCCTAATTATCAATACTAAAACTTTATGGAGTATTTAACTTTTCCTATCATTGTCCCGTGTCATCCCAAAATCTTTCAAGTGATATAATAGCATTGGATTTATCAAGCAAGTGTTGTCCCAAAAATCTAACCAGTTGGGTCCCCAGGTGTAGAATTTGGTAAAGCTGGTGTTTTTCAGTTTCAGTCTCATTTAAATGAAAGGCTTAATTTTGGTAGAAGCTGCATTCACCTAAAATGATTGGATGGGAAGCTATAACGAATGGTTAACTTGTTTTGCCTTCAAAAAATAACAAATGGCGGGTTAAAGCTCGTTAAAAAATGCACTAAGACATCCATATGTCATGACTATAATGCATATATGAATGGACGGGAATATCAAATCGAATTCTTTGACAAAGAGAGGAAGATTTGAGGTAATACCATTGCTCCTCCATGCTATGATGGATGAAGCCTGTAGCCGCCGAGCAGTTCAAGGAGGAAGAGGCGTCTGAGTTCCAACTCAGCACAGGGGATGTGCAGTGTGCCTGCCTCACTGCCTTGTACTATACGGATGTTCATCAACTTCGTTCTTGAACTAAATAAGTTCTCCCATCCCATCAGTGCCCTTTGATATGCTTGCCTGCTTTTCATACTAGAACTTGACCAATAATTTCAGATTTTTGGCAATGTAGATTTTGTATCATCAATGGCAATATATATATATATGTTTCTCAAATCTAAATAAGTTGACAATAGTTCAATTTGTCCAGAGAAACAACAAGGGAAGATCGAGAAGCAAAGGAACAAGAGAGGAAAATGGTGTAATACTAAATTTATTTATCAGCTAACAGAACTACATAAGATAGATAGATAGCATAGAAAACAAATAATACAACTCAACATATATGTTTCAGAATAATCCCTTAATTAGTCGGTCACTAATATTATAATGATGGTGCAGAATCAACATGTATGTTTGAAACAACAGCTGAAGAACATTAATTACTACTAGCTAGTGATGATTATTATGCCTCGCAAATTCAGACAGAGCACAACTAATCTAACGGTGTTTTTGAAAGATAATACCCAAAACACGAGTCCTGCAAAGGGGACACCGAAACTCCGTTCTTAACCACTGCCTGATGCACTTGTCATGAAACATGTGCTTGCAATGCACTGCTCCAATCATATCTCCCGCTCCATATTCTTCGTGACAAATCACACAAATCCCATCATCACTTTCTTCTTCTAATAATAATGCCTTTGGTGGCAAATCATTCATAATTCCTTCCCAGCGCAGCAGAGACTCTGCCATACTCCTAGCCGCATTAGAATCATACTCATCGTCGACAAAGTCCAACACTTGACCCTGTGAATTGTAGTGCAAGTACGAAGCTCGGACCACCGACCCGTCCTCCTCGTTCACTGTGAATACCAATCGGCACATTCTGTAAGGTCGCCGCCCATCATCGACAGCCGTCATGGTTTTGAAGAGAGCTTCGCTGTAATCGTAGATCCACGATAATATCCCTTCACGTGCGCTAAATCCCCGCGGCTTGAGTTCCATCAAATAATCAAGGGGGTCACCAGGTCCTGCATTCACAAATAACAAACCCCTTTCTCTTGGGTGCACAATACCCCATGAAAACGACGAACACATTATTGATTATAAACAAGATGCAAACGGCCGGCCGGCCGGATTACTCTCAGCTCGCCTCCCTCTGATGATGATGATTTTCGGGAATGAATGAGAAAGAAGAGAATGGTGTGTGCGTGCGTGGGAGGGGATGGAATTATATATATTGGGCTTAGGTTTCTGATCTCCTATCCTATTACGTAGTACTACTTTATTTAGGAAAACCTAGCTACCTAGTTTTGGGAGTATATAGAAATCCTAAAAACGTTAGAATAAGGTTTGAAAAATAAATAGGAAATAAAACAAAAAATAAAAAGAATATCCTTTTTAGGCATCCTAATTCTTAGGACTTTTTAGCCATTTTAAAAATTCCTTTTTCTATAAGAATTTCTTTGTATGTTTCAATTTTTTTTTTCATTTTCATTTTTCCATATTTTTATATTTAATTCTGAATCTTCTTTTTGAGCTTACCAAAAAAATTATCCTAAAAAACAAAAAATGAAAATGTTCAATTTGAGATGGATCTGTATATTTTGTTTTTTCATTTCAAACACAAAGAGTTTTGAATTTTCACAAACATTATAAGAAATTGGAAAGAAATTTTAAAAACTTTTTTAGAAAAAGGAAACAAATAGAAAAAACAAGAAAAAATGAGCTCGAGTGCCCCTATGGTTTAGAAAATAGGCATCAATACATTATCTACGTCAGAAAAAGACCAGACAATGATCAAAAGAGTTATGCGCATAACGTTTTGAAACCACATGAACTTTAGAAATAAATTTTGAAAATAGAGAGAGTATCAATTTCAATTTTCCAAACCACATGGGTACTAAAACTATTTGACCTACACAATAATCATTTACCTTTTGACCGCTCAAATTACAATTACTTCCGGGTCTTATATTTGTCAAAATGCCACTTGAGCTAGTTAAAATTTGTGATATTATATATACTCCAAATAGACCCCCCCCCCCCCCACCCGTACACAAACTCCTGCCCGCGGAGGAGGACGCAGCAGAGGAGGCACTGGTCACGGTCAAGGACGACAATCGCGAGGAGGAACTGGTGGCCGTGGCGATGGCTCTTGCGGCTCTAGCAGGGGTGGACCGACGACTTATACAACAGGGGTTGGAGGTACAAACGGAGAGCAGGAGCCCAATTCCAAATAGCAATGGAATGCTTTGGTGGGAATGCTGAAAGAAAAGGAGGTGCCGCTTGACAAGTTTTCAAGTATATCTGAAACTTCTTGAAATCAACCCATAGCTATGCCGCCATAAGAGCATGCCTTCTACGTATTTGAATATCAAATTAGGAAACCAATAATGCCACATTTTTAAAAGTAAAACTAATGTAGTGTTTGGGACAAAACTCACACTCCATGTGAATTATAGATACATTTAAAGTAAACCATGTATTCTCTCCAACCTCCCTCTCGAAATCAAACTCAAATTTATATTTTTTCCATCTCAGAAATAGATATGTGAACAATTTTCTCTTCCAAATAGTTTGACCCTAAAATTTCACATTTCACAAAATATTTTTCTTTATTAACGGTTTTTAAAAATCATAATGTTAAAATACAAGTTAATTTAGAGACGAATAAGCAAAGGCATAGCTCAACTGCTCAAGTGTCATAAGAACTTTTTGGAAAAGAGAATCCTGGTTGGATTCCCATACTTTCCCATAGGCCAACTTTCAAGCCTCTGATGGGGATCAAGGATTAGTAGACCCATGCATAAGACTGACAAAGACTGGTAATCGCTAGTAAGGCCATCACAAGTGTGCCAAACGATTAATCTTGAAAAGAGCATATGGTTACCTAGCTTTCACCCATTACAAGTCCCTAATACGCCCAAAAGTATAAAAAGACTAGACAAACAAACACCAAACGCTAAATGTAGCAAAATATCAAATAGTAGTTGATGGGAAGTCCACAAAAACAAAGTAATGAAACCAGATAACAGTCTTTCAGATGTTCCGAGAGAGTGGAGCTCCTTCACAGATCTTGCACACTCAAACCTGCAAGAATTGCATAAACATAATTATTTAGAAAGTGAATCCAGCATGATTCAGGCGTGGAGGGTTTTTGACATGGAATAAAACCCATAACCGGAAGCAAACACGCATAAACACATCATGAATGGTAGAATTGTAACATCAAAATCTTAAGCAAGTATATCGAAGTCAAACACATCTAATTGAAGCCTGTTACAAGTAGTTGACTTTCCTTTGAGGATCTGTTTGGAACTAATAAAATACCAGGGAATGATATATGGAAGGAAATGAAAAGGATATATGTAACAAAACTTAATGAGATGAAATTACTAGCCCGTATTAGATTAGGGTTTAGAACCCATCCAAACTCTTTTAGATAGTCTTCTAATTCATTTTTATTTAGATACTTCTGTTATACACTTTTCGGTATGAATGCAAAGAACCCTACTAATTGTAGGAAGATAATAAAAACTTCACACTGAAAAATGATTATCGTGAGATGTTAAACATAATTGCAGACCTAATCAACATAGATACATAGATATAACCACTATGGCCCTATACAATTTATACATCTAGTGGAAAACTCAATTACTAGGAAAAATCCTTTGTATCAGTACTTGGTCACTTAACAACCCAGCAGCCAGTGCAAGACATAATTACTTAAAGTAGAACCCATTGTCCTTACCTGGAGGGAGAGATTTCTTCAACTTGTCAGCTTTCTCCAAATCAAACACACATAGGGTGTAAAGGTACTTGGAACACCGAACCTTGAACTTCACCACATCTTTCCCCTTTTTGATCCTGACCGATCGTGCATCCTTCCTTCTGGCAGTAAGCAGGAAGTCCTTGATATCGTGAATTTGCTTCGGCTAACATTTAATAGCATAAGTATTAATAAAAAACATCACAAGGGAGTAATAATTCATCTGAACAATTCGTAGGAGGATGCATTAATATTGTGCTGCTAAATAAAACAAGACCAAATAGACATGGAAAGTCCACTCATAAATTAGGACCAAGGAGAATGAGATCTAAGCAAATACTACCTCTACACTAAAAAGTAGAGAGACTGCTTCCACACAGGTAAAATAAACAAGGAGCCAAGAAATGGCCACACAATGCTCCTCAAACTAAAAGGCTAGGAGAGTCCCAAAAGTGCTTTATCATTGCACAGTTGACCACTTATGAATAAATTGGAACACAAATGTTAAAAAGATAAGACACAATTAAAATCCCAGACATAACTCTTATGGATGACAAAGGAGTGCATTATACAATATGCAATTCAGAAAACCAAGTATTGGCAGATAAATACATCACATTTTTTTCCAAAAGTGAATGTCTATAGGATTTGTGTTTGCCAAACTCACAGTTAAGGATGAGATAAACTAACTCCCACAAATACAATGTAGTCAGATCTAACAAGCATGTATCATTGTTCATTTGTTCGTCGAAAGAATAGACATTTCCATGACGAAATGGTTAATCATTGCATCAGTAATCTATGCATAATTAAATTTCAGCTCGCCTAAATCGCCTTCATTTAAGATGTTTTTTATGCATTACTTTCCTCCTACAAGATTTCTTCCCCCTCCTCGTTTTATCTCAATCTCCGCCAGTTCCAGCTAAATTTCTCTTCGATTTAATCACACAGACATCCAGTAAATCATAAAATCACTATTTTATGCATCAAATTAAGAAAAGCATAGATAGCATCACCTTTTGAGGATATAAATCGAAACACAAAAGCAAGAACATTGAAGAATAATGAAGTTTGAAGCTTACCATCTTCTCTTGCTCCTTCGAACCGCCGCCTACTGCGTCAGAACTCAAGAGAAGCTCGAATGATAAGCTTATAGCCCTTCTGGTAATATCGAGCGGCGCTTAAACCCTAGGTCTCGACCTTTTTTCCTGACTATATTAACCCCAACGATCCATGTTGCATATAACTTTCGGCCCATTTAGAGGCTCTTATGGCACATTAAAGGACTCGCATCCACTAGACATAATCAAATTTAATTTTATTTTCTTTATCTATTCTTCTGAGTTATTCCGTATTTGATAAGATAATAAAGTAATGTCGTTACATATTTTGTAGATCTTTTGATATACTTCATAGTTTTTAAATATATACATTTTATTTTTTAATTCAACCATAATTGTCTTACAAATTAAATAAAAAATAATTTTAGTCAGAATCGTAAACTAAAATAAGGCTGAATAGATATAAGTGATATCTTCTTATATCAGATTTTATTAATATTTCATAAAACATAAAAAGAATTTAGATATAATATCTCGAGATATAACGAACCATCCAAATTATTTACATAAATATATGGACATACAAAATTCTATTGTAAATTTATAAAATTCCTTTTGGTTTTTGGATATGGATAAAAAAATTGTACATAAAAGATTCTAATCTTTTAACGAGGCATTTAGAAAATCCGATTACCGTCCGTATCCGTATTCGTTTAAAGAGAAAATATCCGCATCCGTTTTAAACGAATATTATCCGTATCCGATTACTAAACGGATACGGATTTGGTATTTGTATATCCGATCCGTTTAAAGTCCGATCCGAATATGCATCCGTTTAGATAACCGTTTATCCAAATATCCAATCCGTTATATATAGTTTTTCCTATTTTTTATGTTTATATTTTGTTTCTCTATTGATATTTCAGAGTATCAAAAACTTTTATATACAAAATAAATGTGTAGACACATAAAAATATGTGCAGACATATAAAAATATGTGTATATGTGTGCCGTGTATATCTTTTTATCATATGAAGTTATCGTAGAATATCATAAATCATGAAAACAAAGAAAATAATTATCTCATAACAAATTATAGTTGATTTAATAATAGTTTGACTTTAATATAATTTAAAATTAAAGTATTTTCTAATTTGATTTTAAAAGCAGAAACGGATACGGATATATCCGATATCCGACGGATGCAGATGCGGTTTTGGTTTTCAGTATCCGTCAAGATCCGTATCCGAATTCGATATTCGACAAAAATAAACGGATACAGATTTGGTAATGGCACATCCGATCCGATTAATATATGTTTGCACCCCTAAACTATGGTACAATCAGGTGGTACTTATTTTGGAGTAGAGTTAATACTCATTTTCGCACAAAGCACAAATGTTCATTTTGGAGTAATTTGGAGGGTTTGTTATATCTCGAAATTGTGAGAATGAATATATCAAACCCTCCAAAATGGTGAGAATGAATACTAAGTATTCCCGAGATATAACAAACCCTCCAAATTATGTACATAACAACTTAGCATTCATTCTCACAATTTATTCATATCAATTACAGTATTCATTTACGAATAACGTAAGATTCATTTTCAAACAAAACAATGTTCATTCTAAAGCAACTAAGTATTCGTTCTAAAGAAGTTAATTGAAAATCAAACAAGGCAAAAGGCAATGTTTACGTGATCTGATTGATTCTGAATTAATTGGAATAAGTTCTGATCTTTTGTGAATGTAATTATATTTAAAGCTATTTCTGATTGGATTTAGTCTAATCTTATATAATTTTTATAAGAATATGTAATAAGAAAAAATTAGTTGGGGAGAATATAACCTTAATTGCCTTACTTTTATTAAAACACGCAAAAGAAATGACGACAGTACTACTTGTACAGTTGTACTACCCCCGAAAGAAACATGGTCGCTTAATTGAAAAACGGAAAAAAAGTTAATCGGAAGATTTACAATTTATCTTTTCTCAAGAGCTCACAATGAAGGGCAGGTTTGACACCTGAAATGCCAACTTTTTGTCAAGGGTTGGATTGTTTGCTCTAATTACTCCCACTGTTTCATAAAAACTTCATATCTTTCCACTGATGATCTGAGACCAAGGAACATGACTGATGGGTCCAGCATATGAAATTATATGCCTTGGTCTACGAAGGGTCTACCCAATGCAGCCAACAAACAAGACTAGCCGATTTGGATCGAGGCTTGGTTTAAGTGGACCAGCATTGTTCTGAACTATGTGCAACATTTTGAAGGAGGTTCTGGAGCCCTTCATAGCTCAAATCCTGAATGAATTTGACAAAGTAATGGTAAGAATATATTGCAGTATTCAACCAGATGCTAGTGAGAATATGGAATTAACTAAATGTTGGTTAAGCAATGGCAAAACAGGTTAGCTTAGTACCACAAAAGTCAATGAGCAACAATAGTATGGGTATGGCATACTTACTGATATTATTGTGGCCATGGAGAGATAAGGCTGCCAAACTGGTTTGGTCACACAGATGGCAAGAACACCGTTTGACCTTTCCTTCTCCTCCGTGTAGAAATTTCTATAAACTTCAACTCCTGAAAATTTCATGTCTCGAAGATATTGAATCCTAAAATGTTTGCCATGAACTATAACTCTCCCTCGAAACTATATTTGTTCGATTTTGGGCTGTCCTAAAATCATGTTACCTTCTTCTATAGATTCAACTCCTGGAAGTACTTTGGAGAGAGGCTCTGCTTCTAGCATTTCACCAAACGAATCATAATGATGAACATCCTGCAATTTACCTCAGTGCAGATTATCATTATTGGATATGCCAAATATCTGTAACCAGATATTTAAAAAGTAAATTTGGCATTTTTACCTTAACCTGAAGAAGTAAACATTTGTTGATAAGGATTGAAGCTCCCACTTCAATTCTTAACACCAACACAAATCATCGTTAGACAACCAGAGGCAGCAAGCAATATGTTGATATGTGAACACTATGCAGACATGTTATTTTCACTTCACTCAAGTGATAAGATATGATCTTACTTATTGTAGTGACCGATAGCACACCTTCCTTCAATTGTTTTCTCTCCACCTTTCAATTTTTTTTGCCCAACAGTGAGACAAAGAATGGTGCAGCAAAAACCCAATATACGAAAAACTTGAAAATACAAGGGAGTAAGAAAAATATAGGAATGAACATGCAGATATTTAATACTCTGTATTACTTTTTAGATAGGAGAAGAAAGGCTCCTGAACATGAAGTTCAAAGTCCACCCTTTCAAGCATCTGTATCAAAACAAAGAAAAAGATGGTACAATTTCAAGATTTAAACTAATGAAATCAGACAATGATATTTTAAGAAGAAGAAAAAATCGTATTGTCATGCTTACGTAGAGTAACTCTCGTCCTTTTTCCCACACCAACTTATAATTGAACTCATCTTCCTTCTGTTTCAAAGAAGATGCTTCTTGCTTTAATGCAACTCTACTATCTGACTGTAATATACTTCCAGATGATATAAACCGGCTTATTGATGTCGCTAGACGTTTGTACAAAGGAACTGTAAAATGGGAACATAGTACAACATTATAAGGCATGGTGTACAAACATGTTGATAGTAATAAAGAGACATTTGCAGGGATGAATGAAAGAGCATATTTAACCTGTGGGATTGGAAGGGTCATCGTCCAACAGATTGGTGCACAACTCCTTGGACAAGCCAATGTCTGTTTCAAGATTTCCGGAGACTGATAAAGAAATTGTGTGCCTCAGAAGCTCTTCTATGCATTGCTGGAGTTCAACTGGAGGCCTCCCAGGTGACAGTGGCTCTTTCAAAGAGACCAAATAATTCCTCTGATTATCTGTCATATGCTTCTGCAACACTTCAGATGTTTCTGCCATTCTGCTCCAACACTACAACCTTCAAATTTGAAGGTAGATACTAGCTTATTGATTTTACCGGTTATACCCTCAATGTTAATTCATTCAACCTTGAAACTGTGTCTAGTTCTCATTGTTGGGAAACTCACCTCAAAGTCTAGTGGAAGCAATTAATAATCATACAACCGATCAAGAATGGTAAACTCGACAAACTAATAAGCAATCAAACGATAAACGACGACGTAGATTTACGTGAAAACCCCAAATCAAGAAAAAAAACCAGAGGACCCTAAGCACAGTAACTAACACCTTCAATAATCACCAAGAAATTGAGTGGGTACAACCAACAATCCTCTCCTAATCAATTAGAGGCATACACAATCATCAAGTAATGACTTGGAACACCAAAACCTTAATAATCTTTACAGAAATAAGAAATCTCAAGTTAGAATCCGCTGAACAGCTACCCTAACAACTAATTTTATAACAATTTGATATGTCAAAAATACATCTTAAACTTACATTTAACCAAATATACTTTTTTTCACAAACTAGTTTTATAGAATACTCCCTCGGCCTGTATTAATCAGCATAGTTTGAGCTCATAGAGTTTAATAAACATGTTAAATAATAAAATTGGGTGGTTGGAATTTATTTAGAAAAAAACAAAAAATTGTTTACTACGTTAAGGATTATACATTCTTTATTTTATAAGAGAAATAATGAAATGTAACAAATTTCCTGCAACACACTACAAAGAAAACTGCAAAGAAAAGAAAGAGTAAGAAAGCATACAATATTTCATTACAAAATTCTACTCCATTTCAAAAAATACAATTCCTCTTTCGTTTTAATGTGCAAAATCCAATCTTCTTTAAAATGATTTTTTTTATAAGTTGATATCGAAATGAAAAATAAAACTTACATACTCCGTATTTAAAAAGTATATCAAAAGTTCTACAAAACAAGTGTAACAAGAATATTTTATTCTAACAAATGACAATGAAAAACCACACGCAAATAAAGTTATCAGAAGGTTAGAAAAGTAAAGAAGAATTGTTTTTTTTTTAAACAGAGACAATATTATTTACAAATAGGAAGTCCTAGCTTAAATATTGTGTGTGATTTAAAGATTGCCACTTTTAACAAGTAAGGTGCAGCTTAAAACATTGGGAGAGGCCAGAAATATCTCAAAAACATCTATGCTCCAGTGTCAAAGACATGAAATTTCACCAGAAGTTCACAAAGTTGCAGAAAAGAGAGAGTATCGGTTGAATTTCAAGAAAAATTTAGAGAGAGTACCTGGGTGAGAAGTTTAATCGCTAAACGAATTGAAGTTGTTCAGATTGTGAGCTTCTAAATTTGAGATGTTTTTGGCTTCTCCAAATATTTTACGGAGTAAGTCCGTCGGTCCAACAGACAACAGTTTCAATTATAAGCCTTCCAACCCCTAATCCGTAGATAGACCCCACCTCAATGGGAACCCACCCCCAACCTCTTCACTTTCATCTCCAAAATTTTGTACCGGTGAGCGTTGCTCAGTTGACAAGAAAAGGAATGCAAAGGGAATAAGATCTGAGTTCGATTTCGTACAATTGTACTAAGAGACAACTATGTTAATCATAGGGCCTCTGTAAGTAACAGGTGCATGCTCTACTCTTTGTCATCAAGGCCGAGTGTGAGGGACCCTCAGGGATGAGACTCATCCTTTTTATCATCTCCATATTTTTGTTGATTTTGGATCAATTTTTTTTACCTTAAGTCAATAAAACTTTAGGAATGAAATTGAAGGCGTAGATTTCATTTTGGCGGGAGTTGGGATTACTAGAAGGGTAATTTACCTAAAGAGAACTAAAATATACGAAAGTAATTTGTAGCAATTACCATTCATAGAAATTCTTGTTAAATTTATTACAACCATGCTACACATACACAAAAATATATATCCCAAAGTTACACCAAAAGTATGTACTAACATTTTGATAGTTGACACTGACACAAAATGTTGGTGCGTTAACAAAAATTTGCACTAAGGGTCCGTTTGGTATATGGAATTGGTGGAATTGGAATTGAATTGGAATTGTAATTCCATGAGATTCAATTCCATGGAATTGAATCCTGTCAATTTCAATTCATTTTTTGCACTATCAATTCCAAATCTACATAATTTTTGTGCTACCAAACAAAATAATTGGAATTAAAGTCCTCAATTCCAATTCCATAGTTTGAATTCCATGTACCAAACGGAGCCTAACATTTTGTGTCCGTGTGAACTATCACAGTAGCATCACACAGACGCAAAATGAAGATGTGCACCTGTAGTGTATAAATTAGGGTACAAATCTTGGGGTAGAAATAGCTTAATCCTTTTTTATTCTTTCTTTTTCTTTTTAGTGTGTTACAAGAAAATTGGTGCATTTCTTATTTCTCTAATATATAAAAAAAGAATATACAATCTCACTCTAATATTTAACATGTGTATTAAAGTCTTATGCACTCAACCGATGATGTTTAATACAAGTCGAGAGAGTAAACACAATATTTTTCATCAAAGTAGGAGTTCATATTTTTATAGACTAAAATATGAGTTTGCAGTGAGACATTATGGTAATGTATAGTGACATTTTACTATATTTATTTATATTATATATTGACATTATTAATAATTCACTTCTATTTTAAGATAAAAAACATGAAATACCTATTTTAATTCTTTCTCCATATTTTACTCTTAGTTTAATAGTTTTTGCAATAAGGTGATCAAGTTCCAATAATGAATAGACTAAAAAAAGTAAAAGGTAACTACTATGACAAGTTTCACAAGGTCCTTTAATTGTGTGCATAAAAGAAAACAGTATAAGATGATGGTAACTAGACCAAAGTATTTTTTTAATTAAATCTGATGTATTATCCTTATCATGTACACTTGTTTTCATATTTTGGAAAAAAAACATAAAAAATATACATATTGTTACGAATTGATGAGATATCTAAAAAATAGGTATTATCTTTGTTTGATATCTAATTGATGATATAATACTTCTTGGGCCTAATTAAAGATACTGGGCCGGTCCACGTGAGAAGCCCATAAGGGAACCATAACCCTGGGTTCCTGTTTTGATGTTATATAAGAGGTCCATATCCAAGAAAAATGGGGAGCCACCTTCAACATTGCACACATACCATATTCTCTCTGTCTCTATTCTCCTTCTCGATGGAACTTCGAGCTCCATCAATGGCTATTAGCCGAAGCGCTGTATAAATATACCCCCGAGATATAATAAAATACCCTTGTTGGCATGGTATTGCCAAAAAGGCATGTGATTTTCACCGATTTGATTTCCATGTCAGAGTTTATTGCCTACACTCTTATTCATAAATTTTCAATAATTTACACATATACTCCGTATCATATAGATCAAAAAGTACACACCTGGGGTTTTGGTCTATCACTAATGTTGTTTAGATAAATTTAAAAATATTAAGAAGGATTTAAAATAGTACCTTGTTATCCATTCTCTTTTATTTGTGAAATATAACTACAAT
This sequence comes from Cuscuta australis, assembly GCA_003260385.1. Lineage (NCBI taxonomy): Eukaryota > Viridiplantae > Streptophyta > Magnoliopsida > Solanales > Convolvulaceae > Cuscuta > Cuscuta australis. The sequence goes on along the minus strand of NQVE01000098.1, from coordinate 1,627,434 downwards.
TTATAAACACTTCATGTATTTTATTATTTTAACTACTCATATTTTGTTTTTTATATTTTTTATTCAAATGCATTTTTTTTCAAATGCACTTTCAATTTAAAAAACAAATGGGATAGGTACTTAAGCTTTTAAATGTAAAGTAGAAACATACTCCATATTACATATGTATCCACCTCGATTTGTACCGAAATTAATATTGAACCATTTCAAACTATTCATAACCGATATTTTAAGATTTGGATTGGTACCATGTAAAATAATAAAAATATCATACCAAACAAAATATATAGTATGATATCGGTACGAGTTAAATCCCGTTATATATCGCACTATGCTCGTGGTCATTGCCCGAGTTCGGTCATGTCGAGCCGCCAGACGCTCCCCCCTCCGGTAGCGCGGCGCTCCCCATTGCAAATGTCATAAGAAACACATAAGAGTTTGGTCAAAAACAAATAAACAATTGTGTTTGGTGAGCAAACAAGATATGGATTTTGATATCTTAAGATATGAGAAATCGAGAATTCTTTTTAGTTGTTTGGTGAAGCCAAAAGAGATATCGATTCAAACGTCAATTATTCTGCGTTAAGGGCTATCATTGTCATCGCCAACCACCCTCATTGTCGACCATCCCCCCTTATTACTAATTAAATTATGACTTTGAACATCTCCAAACAAATAATTTTAGACTTCAAAACTCATATCATTTCTTTAAAATTTCATACTCCATAACTCATATCTTATCATATCTCTGAAACCACTAAACGAGTCCTAAGTATTTGGAAAGATAAATACTCCAAAAGAAATAAAAAAAACTACTCAATTTCTAGCCAACTAAACTTTTCGTGCATTGCGGGCCGGGGATAAAAGAGGGAGAAACACAACTGCCATAGCAAGCGGAGAAGAGAAATGATGAGAACGAGGGCGTTGTGGTTCACGCTGGGCTTCACCTCCGCCGCGACGGTGGTGGCTCAATTCGTGCATAAGGATCTGCTCATTGATCGCCACTCTCTCTCTTCAGAGGTAATTTGCCATACTTTTCCGATCTCAATGATTTCTCGATCCCTCCCTCATTTTCTGTTTTATTTTAATTGTTCATTCAATTGTTTTGGGTGACAGTTGAAAGCAAAATTTGGATCCTTAGAAGGAAGAGTCTCAAGTCTCGAAACCGCGCTTCAAGACAGCCCCCAACATCCCCAAGTAAGATCTCTGTGTGTGTGGATGCCTTTTTTTTCCTGGAAAAGATTAAAATATGAATCTTAAGTTAAAATTCCAATTCCAGTGTTATTAGTTATTACAGCATGATATGATATGAAATTATGAATATAATATGTGTTCCGAAAGATATTGCACTTCTACTGGATAGAGGTTAGGTTGCAGGTGATCACATTTGAGCCTTATGATACCCCTTTGTCAGGACTTAGCTGTTCATAATCTATTTTTGTGGTGTCGGGATTAGTTTCCTACTTATCATATACTCGAGTATGTGTATGTTTATCAACGAATTCAACGTTTAGTCTTAACATTTTGAAAAGGTTATGTACAAATTAAAAAAAATACAGAGTAATCTAGAACACTAACGCAAATTGAAAATCTTGTTCCCAAACGAGGGATATGTTCCACAATGGTGTTGATGATGATATGTACTCAAATGACAAGAGAGCAGCGATGCAAAACATGTTCAAATTTCACAATTGATTTGAGATGCCGCCAATTACCCAAACATGGGATTTTGGGTATGGGAAACAACACTAACTACCCAAACGGGGAAGTTTCGAGTATGGAAAACAAGACTTCAAGGATTTGTGCAATATAGCTTATTATTGGCATCACCATAACCTACCTCGTCCCAAACATAATTTTCGTGTACTTTTTGCTTTTCTTTTTTGAAATCAATCATGTGTGATCAATAATAAGTTAACGAGTGAGCATTAACCCAACTTAAAAGAAAAATGTGTGGAAGGCGTATACATTTTTTATTATTCTTACAATCTTACACTTCGTAAAAAGCAAACAATCCAAATTTTCGAAAAAAATTGCAACATAATGGTCAAGTAACTAATGTGAGTTTCTGCATTTTAATTGTAACAGCACAGAATGTCATTTTAGAGTTTATCAAATACTCCCTATCTGTGTGCAGTTCCGACACTTTTGTTTTGCCTAATTGTGTGCATATTGACCCGCACAATCCTGGGATTTCCATTTGACCTGTTCATCTTACTGCTTTTGTAGGATGGAGCTAATTAAGAGGTGAAGGACTGGATCTCTTCAAGGAAATTATCTGTTTTGGTAATAAAATCTCAAGCAATATTTCTTTCCAATAAAGCTTGATTCCTGCCTTGCACTAGTCGTCCATTGTTCGTCGCGACTTCTGTCTCTTTGCAACTAGGAATCAAAACAGATTGATTGTCTGTCTTTCTAAGCTTCACCTTATGCCAAAAAGGTATGTATGTATTGGTTGTTGGCCTTCTATGTTAAGTACTTCTACAATTGATGATTTTGACATTGGCCTATACCACCAATGCGTTGCGGACATTTGCCGTCTTATCTCAGTTTGAATTTAAAACTCAAGTTGTGGATAGATTATACCTCGTCCTAAAATAAACTTTACATTTCGTTTTTGGTTGTCCAAAAAAAACTAAGTAATATACCTAGCAGGAGGAATAATGCAAGAACCACAAGTATGCACTAAAACTTTGAAAATAGTGTTTGTTTAAAGTCCTCGGTTCTTAGTTCTCACCATCAAGGTTTTCAAACTACAAGCTTCCACTAACTCGACCATCTATGAACTCAAAATAATAGAAAGAATAAAAATCCTAACAAATTCACCTTGTTTGACACCAATAGTCTAATACCAAATGTTTCGCAGATATGTATAGACATTAACTATTTTTATGTGTGAAATATTTGATGTCGAACTTTTTCTTTCTGGAAAGGAAAAATTATTTACAATAATCCAACTTTACCCGATCTTTCAAAAATAATCACACTTTCACTGTGATGCATAATAATCCCAACTTTATTGAAGCTTACAAGTTTTGGGTCATCATTAAGTTACTAATGGCAGGTTAACATAAATGTTTTGTTTTGCGCAACAAAATGAAAGTTAAAATTATTTTTTATGAACTTTCATTTTTTATTTTTTATTTTTTTATTTAATTTTTAAAATGACTTTATGCCTCCATTGTTTATTTCTCTTTTTTTAAAGATTAGTCTAATTTTGGATTAAAATAAAAAATAGATAAAAAATAACGAAAATGATAAAAATAACTCAAATCATAAGAAATAGTACACTAATACTTCGTATAATGCGTAAAATATTTGAACCCTCCATTGCTTAACTTTTTATTTTATTTCTTACTTGTTTCAGTTTAATTCCTATTGATTATTTTATTTAGTTCATTAATTTTGTATGGTTTTAGTTATTTTTTTCATTTTCATTATTTTTATATCTATTTTTTTTATTTTTTAAGGTAAGACTGATATTTAAAAAAGAAAAAAGAAATGGAGATAGAAAGTCATTTTAAAATTAAAATGAAAATTTTCAAAAAAAAAGAAAAAGAAAAAACAAAAGTTCATATCTCAACTTTCATTTTGTTGTACAAAACAGATCTTTTGTTTTTGTTAACCTACCGTTCGTGACTTAATGGCGGCTCAAAAATCACAAATTTTAGTAAAATTAGGATTATATTATTATGCCAAATGTTAAAAGGTGAGACTATTTTTAAAAGACCAGGTAAAGTTGAAATTATTCTGGATAATATTTCTTTCTTGATATTAAGTTTCTATTACAAATTGAATGTTATGGTTTTAACTACCTTTGTGTTCATATTTTAATTTCTTTACATATTTTTATGAAAGAGTCAAACCATTACTTGTTTTATACAACACCTTGGTTCCCATGACATTGGAAACCAATGTCATGGGATGTCCCGGGGCGCTCCAGTGCCCCGTTCGTAAAATTGACGGTTCCTATCCTCTCTAACCCCCCGGCAAACCCCCACCCCATCCCTTCCCGAACACACGCCCCCACCCCCTTTAATTGCACCCCACAAGTCGATTTTGACTTTGGAGTCAAAATTTAATTAGTTGGAACAAAGATAAGAAATAGACAAACGTGATTATCAAAAGTGACTGCAAAGATGCGCGGATTCTCTCTTGCTTCCAAATAGGAAAGGAGTCCTATTTTAATTCTATTATTGACGATTGTAAGCGTCTCCAGACACTTGGTAACAGAGATCTTAGGCCCCGTTTGGTACACAGAATTCAAATTATGGAATTGGAATTGAGGACTTTAATTTCAATTCGGATGTTTGGTAGCACAAAAATTACGTGGATTTGGAATTGATAGTGCAAAAAATGAATAGAAATTGATAGAATTCAATTCTATGGAATTGAATCCAATGGAATTTCAATTCCAATTCAATTCCAATTTCGTCTATTCCGTATACCAAACGGGCCCTTAGATTTGATTTTGTGTATTGTTCCGCTAATGAGGCAGCACATATACTTTCTCATGCTACTCATTCTGAAGCTGACATAGGGGAGTGGTTTGATTTACCCGAACTTGTATTACCATGACTCCTTAATTTAATGATCAATTCGCTTTACCATAATTGTGTTGTTGATTTTAGTGTCATCAGTTTATTTTGTGTGATTGGATTTACTTAGATCAAACAAGAATTCAAAAAGACGTTGTCAAACGAGTTAGGAGGCGCGGAGTGCGCGCTCGTTCAACGATATTATAAATTCACAGCGGGGGTCCGAGGGCGGCAACCCCTGGCGGGCCCCTAGCCGGGGTCAATTATTTCGGGCATTGTTTCTGTATGAAAATCCTTAAGTTTTCACAATCGGAGTACGTCCAAAACGGTATAGGACTCAAACGAGTGGATAACGTTGAAATTTACTCCAAAAACTGCAGGATCTTCTCGCGCCTTTCTTCATCTCTGCGCGAACGTATGTAATGAACGTTGGATTTCGAGTGCTTGTTGTTGATTAACGTCTTATCCGATTGAAGTATTTCATATACACCGATATAACTTTGATCTAAAAGCGTTCATATGCGATTTGTTATACTATCGAGTTTTTCATCAACACTGCCCCGCAATGTTCTTAATGTTAAAATTCCTACAAATTGTGTCCCCATAAGAGCATCTCCAACCACACTTGCTAAACATGACTTGCTAAAGTTATTTTTTAACATGTGAATAGTGGTATAGCAAGCCATTTTATATTGTCATCTCCAACCTTCCCTTGCTATATTTTAGCTAACAATTATTATAATACTTTCGTTATAATAATTATTCAATTGTTATTTATATTATAAAAATTAAGTAATAATTATTTAATTTAAAAATAATAATTTCAAAAAACAAAACGGAGTAATATTTTACTTTAGGGAAAATAATAAAATATAAAGAGCATTTTTTAAATATTTAATAAATACCAATTAACGAGTAGAGAAAAGAACTTTACAAAAAGTAAAAAAATTAGAGAGTTGAAGTAACTAAATATTTTGAGAAGGAGAATGAGAGAAAATAAGAAAGAAATCAAATATTTAATCAATATCATGATTTGCTATATTTTGAGAGGCTTGTTATATATGACAAGCCAAAGTTAAAATTTACCAAGTGTGTTATAATATAGCAAGCCCCTTGGAGTCCAAAAATTGAAATGAATTGCCAAATAGTGACATTTAACAAGTTAAAACTCAATTGTTGGACAGCAATTTCACGCGAGTAAAAGTCAAAGGCCCGGTTGTTTTTTTTTAAAAAATAGTACTCATACCAGGGCAATTTCCCAATTCCCAAATGCTTGCGCCCTAAACCTAATCGCGGGATTTGGAGAACATCCGTCGGCGGGAAAGAGAGCTAGACGGAGTCGAGAAGGACGACGCCACCGCCATCGACCGGAATCCATCTTTTAGATTTCCTATCTCCTATTCTCCAGGTTCGATTTCTTCGATTTATTCTTCTGGCTTGTAATCTACTGTAATTAGTAGTAGTAAATCCGAGTAAATATTTTCAGAAGAATCTCAATCTAAACTCAAACTTAACTTAGCTGGTTCATGGAATCTGGAAGGAAAAGAAAAGATTTTTTTAAAAAAAATCTCATTTTCACATTTCCACGTTCTATAATGTTTTCAAACAAATTGTTCAAAATATGCAAGTGAAACGCGACTGTGATTGATGGTGGTTAAATGGTGATTTTTTGAACCAATGCTCAACAAAGACCACTGATTAATCAGGCACCATTGGTAATTGATATATGGTGGGTATTTGGACATGATATTGGGCCGGAAAATCTTTGGCTGATTTTATATGTCATATAGAAGGTAAAGGTTTAGCATCTGTTTATAATACTTTATACCCTAAACAGAAAACCCAGGGCAAGCGGAGAGGATGATAAAAGATAAGAGAGGGATATTGCTTAATGTGGGTTGGTTTGCGCTGGGCTACTCATCCGTCAGTACGTGGGTGGTTGAGCATGTCTATAAGGATCTTCTTCTTGAACGTTATTTGTTCCATACTGAGGTAATTTGCCTTATTTTTCTGATTTCAATGATTCTTCGATTGGGTTTTTCTTCAAATTCTTCATTCCGTTCCTTTGTTCTTGTTGTTGCAGTTGAAATCGAAAATTAGCTCACTGAATGGCAGACTCTCTAGACTTGAAGCTGACCTTCAAGACAGCCCCAAACAGCCTCAGGTAAGAACAATTTGTGTCCATGTTTATTCGTGGAAACGACTAAAATACGAATCTCAATTTAAACTTCCAGTTTCAATGTGATAACTGTGCGTGTTTAGGCAACATTGTGTGCATACTAATGACCAGCACAATTCTGTGATTGCCATTTCACCTGTGTTCATCTTATCATTTGTGTAGGGTGGTGTCAGGGAGACATTTAGGAGGTGAAGGACTGATCTATTCGGGGAAATGAGTTCTATATGATGATGTGAATTGGCCGGGTCGAATATATTTATCTAGACTAAGACCGAGTTTATGCTGATGAGCTATGTATATATACCAGACCTTCATCCAAACCGAAAAAACGAGGTCTGAAGGCGGGGTTTACATTCATACATTGAGCTTTAACTTGCCCTTAAAAGATATTAACAATTGAAATGAGGAATGCTAGGGGTACACCATTTGGTGTACCCCATTTGTACACCCAACAATCATAGCCATATATTTCCTTTTATATTTTTAATTTTTTTTCTTTTCTTGCTTTTGTGTGGTGGAGATGGAGGGGGTACAAATGGGGTACAAAAATTGGTGTACCCCTATCATTTTTGTAACAAAAGAGGAATGCTAGGGGTACACCATTTGGTGTACCCATCTGTACACCCAACAATCACCATTTGGTGTACCCATTTGTACACCCAACAATCACCATTTGGTGTACCCATTTGTACACCCAACAATCTAGTCTAGTATATATATACATGAAAAATGCTAGGGGTATACCAAAGGTGTACCCCATTTGTCCCCCACCCCCTCCATAACTACATAAATGGGCAAGAACTTTAAAAAAAATTAAATAAATAAAAATTAGATAAAAATGAGTGGTAAAGAAGGGGCAGGGGACACATGGGTTACACCCCTAGCATTGCTCATATATACGAGTACATAACTAGAAAGTCTTTGGGTCCATTTTAAGTGCAAATGGAAACACAAAACGTGTGTGGTCAACAAACCCGGCACTAAAAGTTGAAACGAAAGAAATCATGGCCTTGTTTGGAAATCGTGTTTTCGATTAGCGTTAACGTTTTAGATAAAATTTTAATGGTGTAGATTAATTCTGAAAATGCTAACGCTAAAAGCTACCGTCGGATAGCCTTTTCAAAACGCTGACGCTAATCTCTAACGCTGATGCCAAATGGGGCCCATATTGGCAAAAGAGTAGACGTTGACAAAAACAATTTCTCCCTCCGTTCCTGAGTGTTTGTCCACTTTCATTTTTGCACATCATTCAATGCACTTCTTTAATCCATTTTATCTTGTAATTTGTATATTAAAAAATTATATATTAATAATCTATATGTTAAGACGAATCAAACAAGATCACACATGACTATTTTTAGGCTTAAACATTGATAGAATTTGATGAGTTAAAGTGCTTAGATGAACAGTTCCAAAAGTTAAAAGTGTACGGGGACGGACAAGTATTTGACATGACAATTTGTACTCCATCAAATGCAATTATGCAATCGGTATTCAATCCCAATTGACTACGGACTAGTGGACTACTACACCCAAATTATGCAAACAATAGAACACTTAAATTTACTTTCTCCCTTCTAATTTAAATTGTCTGTTTCAGTTTATGATGTTTGATTGAAATTATTTTCAAATCATTTTATATGGAAAAAAGATGTACTCCGGGTAGAATTTAAAAATAAAAATCATATATTTAAAAATACATCAAAAGATCTATGAAAGTAGTGATGATAGATTATATTATTTTATCAAATGATTAATGTAAATCAGGAAAGAAGGTAAATGAAATTTGACTGAATAATAAGTATGCAGTTTAAATTGGGGCGAAGAGACTAACATTTTGGAAACTTTTATGATTGTAATATTATCTTAATATTTTTAAAATTAATCTAAACTTATTACAGAGTAAAACATTAATCTCGAACTACGCGTATATGTATGTTTCACTTCTTTGACTTATTGACAGTTTAGATTTTTTTTTCATTATCTGCAGTCTGCACGGACAATAGACGTATCTCTTACACTATGTAAGTATGTATGACGAATTATGCAAAACCACCAAACAAATTATTACCGTCTTTATTCTCTAACTAAATTCCAAGTTTGACTTCACCAAGATTAAATCAAACTTTATTCTTTGATTTTTTTTAAATTTTGTTCTTAAAATGATTTTAATGTGACCTAAGATTAAAAAAAAACTTTTTATGTGTTTGACTTTGTATGCGTTGAGCTAAACCCCGACCTATAGTATTTGACTTATTCCAATACACGCCCGCATGGGTAGCTCAGTTGGTCAAGAGCGTGAAATCTTGGACCGATGACCAGAGATCGAGTCCCGCAAGCGGTAGTGTGGGAGCTATCCAAAAATCCCATAAAGGGTGAGGAGGCTCCTTGTGCACGGTGGACACGGGTCTAGCGTTCTTGGCCGACTGAGTCACCATGATTTACATTCTCCACCATTCCTGTCGGGCAAGGAAGTGGGGGCGCATGGGGTGGGCGATTCCACCTTTTGGACCGATGACTTATTCCAATACACACTCTATTCATGCAAGGAGTACATATCTAAGTTTTTGGGTTCCAAAAAAAGCATTCAAATAACTTATGGCCATTTCTAGGAATACAACTTCGATTAACAAAACTGCTCTACTTTTACTACTCTCATGTACAGCTATCTTCTTCTCGGGCAAGAGCTCGCCCGAGCAAGAAGCGGCGGCTCTTCGCGACAGTAATTGGTGGTTGAATTGCAGCCAAGTCAACTTCAACACAAGCGACCACTGCACATGGCCTGGCATAGCTTGCGATCGGAACGGGAGTGTCACGCAAATTGCGTTACCTCCGGATTGGCACTCGCACTGCGCTGCAATCGGCGACAAGTTTCGCCGGCTAAGCTTTTCGTCCTTACCGAACTTGGCCGTCCTCAATCTCACCGGGCAGGAACTTGCAGGTACGATTCCGATCGAGATTGGAAGCCTTAGAAATCTCGCTGTACTTGACTTGTCTTCGAATAGATTAAGAGATCTCTTGTCTAGTCTTGTTAGGAACCTCACGAGTTTGTTAGAGCTCGATGTTTCCAGTAATTCGTTTTATGGACCAGTTCCACCTGAAATAGGGAGTCTGGGAAGTTTAGTGAAATTGAAGGTTGGTTCGAATTCGTTGCAGGGTTTGATTCCGTCTAGTCTTGGAAATTTGAAGAGTCTAGTTAGATTGGAATTGCGGGACAATTACCTGACTGGCTCGATTCCTAAGTCTATAGGAGAATTAGAGAATTTGGAAGTGCTTGATCTTGGTTTCAACATGATCAATGCAACCATTCCTTCGCAAATCACCCATTTGAAGAAGCTTGTTACTTTAGATTTACAGGTTAATCAACTTGAGGGATTAATTCATCCGTGGGTAGGGAAGTTAAAAGAGTTGGAAGTGATCGATCTTAGTTACAATAACTTTGCTGGTCCGATTCCTTCGACGATTGGGAAATTGGTCAATTTGAAAGTTTTTCGTCTTGGGAACAATTGGATCAATGGAAGCATTCCGTCAGAAATTGGATACTTGAAGGACTTGTCCAAATTGGAGCTTCATGTTAACAATATCTCCGGTCCATTGCCTACCCCACTTGGGAATATGAAGAAGTTGACCTTAGCGATTCTCTCAACGAATTGGATAAGTGGCTCTATTCCATCAGAATTGGGAGGTTTAGAGAATCTAATGACATTGGACTTGTCAAGCAACAATCTCACTGGAAGGATCCCTTTGTCCCTAGGTAAACTTAGGAACCTCCGTTCTCTTCGTCTTGGTTGGAACCTTTTGGATGGTCCTGTACCGAAAGAATTAGGTAACTTGACGCAATTGCAGGTTCTTGACTTGTCTACAAATTGGTTAGAAGGTCAGTTACCAGATGCTCTTGGAAGCCTTACAAGTTTATTTGAGTTTGATGTTTCCAATAATGCATTGTACGGTTTTATTCCACCTGAAATCGGGTTCATGAGAAGCCTAGCCAAATTGAACCTAAGTATCAATTCGTTGAATGGTTCGATTCCAACGAGTTTTGGAAATTTGAAGGGTTTGTTCGAATTGGATCTTTCAACAAATTGGGTCAGTGGTTCTATTCCTTCATTCGAACATCTACTTATGCTCAGACAGTTAAACCTATCAAGAAACACATTGAAAGGTACTATCCCTATGGAAGTGCTCTCAAGAAGGTTAGATCTAGTAGACTTGAGCTATAATAATCTCTCTGGAAAGCTTCCAACGAACTTCACATGGCAAGTGTCTGAAATTGATCTATCATTTAACTCCTTCAGTGGTATACTTCCTTGTACTCTACACCAAAATCGTCACTATAAATTTGGTGGAAACAAAGGTTTAGTGCATGAATCATGCAAGACATCTCAACTTCTGCCCCCACCTGCGAGTGCTCATAGTGAAAATGGACGAAGCAGAACCAAGAAGGTTGTGATAATCGCAATCTGCACAGGATGTCTTGCATGCATTATTCTTGTCTTCTTTTTATCATCTCGAATTAAGAAAGACGTGATAACAAACTCCGAATCGGAGAAAGAAGAATCAACAAATGCAGACTTGACTGCAGTATGGAACTTCGATGGGAAAATTGCTTTCCAAAATATTATTACAGCAACTGAAGACTTTGACATCAAGTATTGTATAGGAACCGGTGGTTATGGCAGTGTTTATAAAGCAAAACTTCCAAGTGGAAAGGTCGTCGCAGTGAAGAAACTCCATCATTATGAAGCTGAAGAACCAGAATTTGACAGAAGTTTTAAAAACGAAGCAAAAATGCTGACAGAGATTCGCCATAGGAACATTGTAAAACTTCATGGGTTCTGTTTGCATAGAAGATCGATGTTCTTAATTTACGAGTACATGGACAAGGGAAGCCTTTTTTATGTCCTCAGAAATGATGTCGAAGCTGTTGAGCTAGATTGGGGAAAAAGAGTGAGCATCATCAATGGCGTGGCACAAGCTTTATCTTATATGCACCATGATTGCAGTCCTCCAATTGTTCATCGAGACATTTCGAGCAACAACATCTTGTTAAACTCCAATTTAGAAGGCTTCCTCTCAGATTTCGGCACTGCTAGACTCCTTAGTCCTCATTCGTTGAATCAAACAGTACTTGCCGGTACAAAAGGTTATATAGCCCCAGGTAAGGTTTTTCTAGTTGAATGTCGTTTTTCTTTCATTACCTGGGACATGCATCTCAAATTTTCACCTGCTGCTTCTTTTCATTCTGATGTAGAGCTTGGATGCACTATGATCGTGAACGAACGATGTGATGTATACAGCTTTGGAGTAGTTGCATTAGAAACAATAATGGGAAAACATCCTGAAGAAGTTATTTTGTTACTTGCATCAAAGTCTCATCAAGACAAAGTGCTGATAGATCTGTTAGATCCACGCATCTTACCTCCATCAAGCAAGAAAGATGCACAGAGCATTGCTATTACAACCAAAATTGCACTCTCATGCTTGAACTCTAACCCGAAATTGAGACCAACGATGAAACAAGTTTGTGCAGAGCTCAACGTTTGTGATAGGACGGGTTTGCATCAACCTCTAGATGCCATATCAATTTGGAGTTTGGTAATGAATGCAGGTATTTGAAGTTGTGTTCCACAAACATTAGCGTAGATTTTAATGGGAAACATTGACAGCTCTCGTTGTTTCTTACATCTCAAGCCAACCAAGGCAGTAGACACCAACATAAATAGCTCTGGTATATTCATTTAATGTCCCAACGTATACTGCTCTGATGCTTTGTTAATTTCATGCATTCTACTAGTATAGTACTCCGTAGTATTTACCAATAGTGTTGTGATTATCTATGTGCTTCATGTAAAAAAAATGAAAGTCTTATCTAATAACCATCAATGCAATCATGTGGTTAGTGTTTGTTTCTTCATATATAATTGGCGTACACTCAAATATATCTCATTCACGCAGTTCAACCTTTTATATTCTCCATGTAACTATATTATAGTGTGTATTCTCTGTAACTGTACATATTCTGAATCATCAATGTATATTCCTTTTGCAGTTTTGCAGTGGAGTTTACCCACTAGGCGTTACGATATATATCTTGCTTTGCGTTTCTTTCTCTAGTTCTAACTTTGTCATCCATTTCTTCATATTCTTCATCAAATTAGAGTCACTGAGTAGAGCGATCCTAACCACTAACCAGTGTAGCCACAGTTGGAGTAGCTAGCATATAATTTCATTTCATAGTTTATCAAATATATCCTCTAACGATTTTCTGCAGTATCTTGCTGCTTAACTACCAGACACAAATGGAAAACAAATGAAGTATATAGATAGCACTGACACATTTCATGAAATGAAATGTTTTGCAATTCAAAGGTTTGTCCCCCATAGTTTGTTGCATATATATATCTTTGGATTCCTATAAGGACTAGTTGTATACATGTCTCTACATTCTCACTTTGGTACAACAAAATGAAAAAAAAGAAGAGAATATTTACTATGAATCCTACAATTACAATTTTTCTATAGCTGTACACACAAGATAGACTCTGCTTGGTTAGGTACACTTCCATTTATTCTGCTTATCTTTTATGCAATCGTTGTGTTACAAAACAATTTTGCAATCAATGGTTAGACCCCTAACCAAATAGGCCCATTATGTTGCTTCACTATACACTTCGTCTATGAGTTTTATTCCTGAAAAAAAATGGACTCATCGCTAGGGTCCTAAATGATTGGACGGACAGTTACTTGGGAGGAGTAATATGAGATTTATTCTGAAATAACTCGACATTTGTGTTAGACTCAATGGTGGTAGTTTCCATTGAACTTACTCCAAATGGTTGAACCTCCTCTGTACGGCGTGGTCTCACAGAACCATCGAGGGACCCACGATGTCTCGGTTCTTGGGCCACTGCAACTGTCCAAATAAGCACTAGAGCTACCATTACCACCGAGAGGAAAGCCGAAGCAGCCCATACCAAATGTGCGTCCCTCTTTAAAGGTGAGCAGTCGTTTTCAAGAATTTTAGAAAATGCATCATTCACTGTTTTGCATTCGACCAGCCTCTCCATTCCTGGGTAAACGTTCAGGATGTTCTGAATTGACGACGTATACGCCTTTATTGTGTTGAAGTCCCTCGTGGAGATCAAAATTCCCCCAATGCACCCCGGGTCAGTACAAGCCACAGTGTGCAATAACTTCATAAATGAAACAAACAAATACTAGGTCAATTATTATTATTATTAAATATTATTGTTGTTGTTGTTTCTATTACTATATCAAAATTCAAAATAATGCATGCAATGACATCATAATGTTACTATAGATTTGTCATACTAAGATTATAACTCAATTTTCTTTTCCCGGGCAACTGTGTTGCCCGGTATTGGAGAATTGGGAGACCCTGGGTATGAGGCTAATTTCTATTAAAATAATGTTACTAAAGAAATCTTACAACACCTACAAATCCAAGGTACATGTTCCCTTCGTCCCTTAAGAGGTCTTATTGCTTCTTTTTTTTCAATTCTGATCTCATTCCATTTGTGAAATGTCAAATAAGAACTTTCACCATTAAATTTTGAACACTTTAGCTTCTTTTTTTTGGGGGGGCGGGGGGCGGGGGGGGGGGGGGGATGGTAAACTCTAGGCATATATACCTGTGGGATGTCTCCTATGGGAATTGTTTTAGACGGGCAGTTATCTGCCTGGTATGCATACTCTGGTGGACGCGAGAATGGCTGGCAGATTTGGGCAAAATTTCCATAGGATTTTGATATTCTTTTATTCACCTGGCTCACAATCCTATAAATCCCACCACTCACTACACCCATGACTGATTTTGCAGAAACCAATTCATCACAAGGGAGAATCAAACTCAGACTGCTGTTGTACGGGTCTTGTTGGAAGCTTTCAAATGCTCTGCATGTGTCCCCAGCAAATCTGCAGGTAACAATGTTTTTTTAGCTGTTTATAATGCTGGTAATATCAAGATTTGGGATAAAAGGGGTTTTGAAGGGTGGGCACATACTTGTTTATGAAGAAGTATATACCAAAAAGGAACCAGCAGAGGACTGTGAGTATCCAACAAAGAACAATTAGCCTGCCAAGACATCATCGTAATGATTCAGAAATTTCATTCCATATGTGAAGTTTTATATGCAAGGTTTAATGGTGATCATGAACTTACGAGTAAAGAGTCCTCTTGAATCTCAGGAGTCCCGATACTGCAATGGAGTTGTTAAAATATCCCACGTTAGAAAATTAGAGAAAAAATTATGGGTTAATAAGGTAGGGTATTACTGGTTAACGCTACCTACCCACCTGACAGAGCAATGAGGGCAACCAAATTAAGGGAAACGATGACAGTGCTGACTATGTATACAATCCGGAGTCCCTTCTCTATGTCCTTTCGGTGTTTTCTAGCTTGCCTTTGGATATCTGCAGCCCGGGCATCGAGGGTGGTGGATGTGGAAGTTAGGAAGCGTGTAGACTCAGCTCCTCCTCCTCCTATAGTTACACTCATTTCTTTCATTGCCTTAGTGGTGTTGTATATGGTGTCTGAGGCTCCATCTGCTGTGTCAATTATAATGTCCACAACCTTATCTGTTCGCGAATGGAACCTTGCGTTCCCTCCCAAGACTACACCCGATGCTATCCTGATATTATTATCATTTCAAGTAAGTAACCATAAGATAGAAAATGAGCTTAGGAGAAAAGGGTTTTTGGAGACATACACTGCTAGAATTGTGAAGAAGATTGCAGAGGTAAAAAGCCAGAGATAACACTGCTTTTGACAGGAGATTGTCTTCCTTGTGCATCTTCTTTTGGAACAAAATATCCTCACGAGAAGAAAGATTCCGTAGAAGAAGCCACACAAGAGCCACGCGACTCCGATTGCATAGCCGTATATACCTGTAAACACAGTCGACTGCACAAAATGTTACACTTCAATTCATATATTCAATACATGAAAACTGAGACTAAAAGAATTCCTATCAGACTATGAATCTCTTAGGATGAAACATGAAACTTGAGTCTTAAGATGGTATCAGAATTCACTAAGCCCAAACAAGCTGTCATCTTGTGAAGACATATTAACAGTTAAATCATTTCACACCCCTATTAAAAGAAAATTCCTAAGTACACTTAAGAATCCATGGACTTTAAATTGTCGCTGGGGGAGATTGTTGGTCTTATGGGTGGGGGCACCCACTTGAAATTTCCAAAAAGCAGATGATGGGCATTCACACATAATGTTAAACAAAACAATCATTTACTTTATATTTTTATTAATTTGCTAATGTGAGAAGGTCTCTTTCATGCTTAGATAGATCTGAGATGCATAAGATATAACACTACAAATCCTTAGACATATAACTGAGTTTTGGTAGTTAAAATGGAATAAACTCACACTCCAATAGTGCAAGTTCCTAATGTCATAGCCTCCTCTGTATTTGTTCAACCTATCCAAAGGGTCAACTCTCACTGTGTCATCTGATTCTTCTGATGAATTGCTCACTTCAATCAACTGCCTGTCTGCAACATATTGTTTTTGTAGGATTATTTTTCTTTGTACAATTAAGAACTGTACCAAAAAAATAAATAAAATAAATAAGATGATAAAAACTATGGGCAATTAAAAGAGTGTGACCTGGTCCAAGTTTGAAGGCTTGTAAAGAAGTGTAGTTGAAGCTCAATAAAATGTAAAGAATCAGCACAAGGGACAATCTGATCAACTTGCCCATCTTCAACCCTGCATTCAATCTAGTCATCCCCAACCAATCAATGAAAAAAATAATCAGTGTATTCGTCTAGTTGGATGTTTTACTATATATTTGAATATTACAATATATTTTTTTGCAAAGTTTGACTTAAAAAATCAAACTTGATGAATAGGGAGAGAGCATCCAGAGTAGAACATGAAAGTTCAATTTATTTAGGACTATTGAGGGATGAAATGATGAAGGGTGGTTTGAAAACATACCAGGTGAAAAGATGTGCCTTGTTTGGATAGAAGAAATTGGAGCGAAGCAGAAATCCACCCTCGCCTAAATAAACAGGGGAAGAAATAGAAATCTGTCTACGTGTGTATGTCTATTTATAGAGAGGGAGGGTAGTTGGGGGGGGGGGGCTTTTATCTTGAAACTTAACAAAAGTAAAAGTTGAGAACCTAACAGGAAACCTGCAAAGTCATACCATGAAGTTAAACATACACATACTGTTCATTGTACATTAATCTAGAACATATTTGACCATTTTCTTTGTTTTTCTGGCCCCAAAAATGCTACAATAATGAAGTCGTCCATGAGTATGTAAGGTGTAGAGATGATATATTATGTTTGTTTTTTTTTATGCCATGTTAGTCAATAACGAAAATAGTTAAACTAATTAATGGAATTTAATTTGAATGATTTGTTCAAAACCTCTCCACTAGTTGAACGTCTTTTTAAAGAAGTACTCCACAAACATGTCAAACTAACTCAACTAAGCAAACAAGTACACCTTTGGTCTTGTAAAGAAGTTCACACTTTGGCTTTACGGAGTGTGAGAAAAAAGTGTTTCAATGTTAAAGAAATATGCATTTTGAATTTGTTTGGAAGATAGATAAATTTTAAGAGTCACATTTGTGTCCCTGACACCATGTTTGGTTCAAAGAATTTGAAAGGGAAAAGAAAATAAAGTGATATGGAAATAATTTTTCATGTTTGGTTAAAGAGGAAAAGAACATAAAAGTGGAAGAAAAAGAAAATGAGAACGCAAAATGTATTAAAAAGAGAGAAAACTAAATCCCTCCCATTTTGGTGAGGAAATGAAAGAAAATTGTTTTCTTTTCTATTCCTTCTAAATTCTTTGAACCAAACATAGTGCAAAAGAAAATTTATTTTGAAAAGGCCAAATAAAAGAAGTTGAAGTTCTTTTAGGTACGGATGAAGTAAGTTTATTTTTGGTCAAAAAACAATGTTGTTAAACTCATACCGGACAGGACGATTGGATTAGCCAAAGTATCAGTCTTGTCTGATTTCTCAAAAAACCCTGAAAACAAGGTTTGCCAGAAGAAAAAAAGAAAAAGAAAACCCCGAGAACCAACGAGTTTACCGGTTTGAGTTTAGTAACTCCTTTTTGGTGAGGAAATGAAAGAAAATTGTTTCATTTTGGGTTTGAGTTTAGCAGCATTCTTTAAAAAAGGAGTTTGATGGGAAGAGAGGGCATACCAAAGGAAAGGGATACTCACCAATGAGAGTGAATGGTTTAAACGTATATTTGGAGCAGGCAGACTTTTCATGAGCATTCTCAAAGCCAACCACTTCAAAGAGAGACCACAATTAATACTTTTTCTTCAAAAATTCAGTCCAAAAACGTCCATTTTAATCCTTTAACTCTGTTCATATAGTGAGGGCGGTTGGCTTTGCTTAAATAGTATTCTCTCCGTCCTAAAACGTTCTTCCCGTTTCTATTTACGGGATTTGACCGACTTTATTTTTAATTCAATTTATTTGATCGTAGGTGTAGAATTAAAAAAATCATATATTTAAAAATTACATCGAAAGCTCTACAAAATAATAGGTGACAAGACTATATTATTTTATCGATTAAAGTTTGGTCGTGTGAATAGTAATTGGGAAAAATGTTTTAGGACGGAAGGAGTATTACAAAAGTTATTGTTATACATTTTTTAGTGCTATTAACTTTATTACAATGTAGTATATAGTTATACTTTTTCTCAACCTATTGACATACAAAGAGCCAACGCCTCAAACTAGGAGTGGGCTTTCTATCACTCAAACTAGGAGATTTTTCTCAATTACTGTTCTATGTGTCTACCAAATTTTAAGATTGCATTTTGAAAGTACTCTAGTACTATGTACTTCCTCCGTCCCACTATATTTGTCCACTTTCATTTTTGCATACCATCCAATACATTTCTTTAATTCATTTTATCTTTTAATTTGTATATTAAAAAATTATAAAAATTATATATTAATAATCTATATGTTAAGACAAATCAAACAAGATCACGCATGACTATATTTAGGCTTACACATTGAGAGAATTTAATGAGTCAAAGTGTTTAGATGAACAGTTCCAAAAGTCAAAAGTGGACGAATATAGTGGGACGGAGGGAGTATCAAACAATACAAAATTGGTTCTTTATAAAACAAAAGTTGAGAATCCCTAACAAAAAAAACATGGCAAAATGCGGTTAGTACTTAGTATGTGTTTAATATATTTAATATTATACTCCCCCGTCCGGAAATATTCTTCCCATTTTCCTTTTTGCTCCGTCCGGAAATATAGTTCTCATTTCCTTTTTTAGTATACTTTTTAAGGCTAAATATCAATAATACCCTTCTATTTTATCACAAATTTACTTTTTTAGTACTTTTTTAATAATAAAAGGAGATTTAAAAGTTTATAGTATGTGCAATTTTGAAAATTTTGCATTTTTTTTACTATTCCTTAATAAGCGTGCCAAGTCAACACGGGAAGAATATTTACGGACGGAGGGAGTATATTATAATTATGGTTGTTACCTATCATAATTAGAGTTATTATTATACGAAGTATAACATTATCTTATATAATTAGTCATTAATGTGGAGGATTCTAGAATATATTCCAACATTTATAAATACATACTTTGTATTCTTCTCTTATTTATTCAATCAATAAAGCATTCTTTATTATTTTACTTTCTTAACAACTAATCCAAGAATTTTCCTTTACTACGGAGTACTCCGTATTATTTAATCTTTTATTCATAAAGTGATCAAACTCTGCCCACACACAAAAGTGACCAAAATTAAAGGGATTGATGTGTGAAATGCATACACCAAATTCTAACCAAAGCCACTTTTATATATTTACACTCCCTGTGCGATTTCATGGTGATGGTCTATTAAAATATTGTGCTGTAAAATGGAAGAGGAGACTTCTAAGGTTCTAAATAGAAAATAAGAGTCTTTTTGGGACGGAGAGAATTTTATGGAATGAGTAGTACAGAGTATAAGGAAACAAACAAAATGAATAAAATTTAATTATTTGAATAGTTCATAAAAAGTTCATTCCCGGATAGAGAGAATAATTAATTAATTAAGTTTAATTTCTAAAAAAAAAGTATGAGTCACATCCCCGTAGACCCCTTCAGATCCGAACGTACGGTCATTGAGAGGAGGTGAATTAGACTTTGATCGCTGATTACATATTGGTGACAAAGAGTTTGATTTGTGAAATACAGATTAACACACTAGGTACTATCTAGAGAAAAGATGTATTGTACGAGTACTAGATTGGACTAATTTCTCTATTTTAAACTCATTTTAAAATGAGTTTTTTTAAACAAACACTAAATTCACACGAATGAAGTACGATTGAACTTTTTTTTGTCACAAAGAGTTACTACCACCTCCGTCCCAAATTCAAAAGGTCAAATTTCATTCATTTTCTTTCTCTATTTTCGTTAGTCATTTGATAAAACAACAAAGTTATGTCAATACTAGTTTTGTAGATTTTTTTATATTTTTAAATATATAATTTATTTTTTTAATTCTACACCATTTTTATGTAAAATAATCACACCGAGTGACCAGGGGGCGGCGGATGGGGGGAAAATCACACCGAGTGGTAAATGTTTCTGGTCAACAAAAACTAACTTATCCAAACCTCAAAAGTCTAAAGTTTGGTATTTTGACTTGAAACTTTTGCAAACTTTGAATTTGGGAAAGATCAAAAGAATGATATGGTTGCATTTTGGAAAATTATTTTCATTTAGTTCTAAGTACTAGGCTTATAAAGTGTGAACTGTTGTCTAAAATCTAAATAGAGTATTCCATTTGTTTGGAGTATGGTATGAATGATGATTCTTTAAACGCTGGGATTCCCATGACATTGAAATCCCATGTCGTGGGATTATTCGGGGTGCTCCGATGCTCAATTCATAAAATTAACGGTTCATATCCCCTAACCCCCACCTCGGCCCGACCCGGACACACCCCCTACCCCCTTCAATTGCATCCCACAATTTGATTTTGACTTTGGAGTCAAAATTTGACTCCAAAGTCAAAATCAAGTTGTGGGATGCAATTGAAGGGGGTAGGGGGTGTGTTCGGGTCGGGCCAGGATGGAGGGATTTATCGGGGGGTAGGAACCGCCAATTTTACGAACGGGCCATCGGAGTGCCCCCGGATCATCCTATGACATTACCGGGCAATATCATGGGAACATTCCCCTTGTTCGAATTATCTAAATTTTCTATCATACCATTACCAACAAGTTTTTTAAATTTTATAGTGATGGAAATTTTTTATTTTTAACGAATATAATTAAAAGTAAAATCTACTCCGTATGTATTAACAACTTATGCAGAGAGAAACAATAGAGGATCGTACAATCCATTCATTAATTTGAATAACTTTATTGTGATACATCCAAAAATAAAAGTCAGAACCTCGTTATGAGAAAGATGTGTTCCAATTTTGAGGTAAAGCGGGCACACTGATCGCTCACAATGACACAAAATATTAGTATGAAAATATTGTGTCAATGTATGTCATCACATTGTTAGTTCAAACTCTTGATGTGCAACTTAGTATATACCATATCTCAAAGAAGTATTACTCCCTCCGTCCCCAAAAGAAGGCTTTTGTCGGTGAAGCTATTTTCAAATCAATATAAGTAAAAATTGGTGTGGAATTTAAAAATAAAAGTTATATACGTAGTATTAAAAAACTACATCAAAAGTTCTTCAAAAAAGCAATGACAAAATTATTTTATTTTATCAAATAATAGATGATAATATATGAATAAAGTAGAATTTTTTTAACATGTGAATAGCAACAGCGAGTCTTTTTTGGGACTGAGGAAGTATTTCATTATCGCCCAATTTTAATCGTTTGTTGTTGTTTACAAAGTTTTACTGAAATTATTTTTTGCGTAATTTTTTGAAAATTGGCGCGTGATTAAAAAATTTACATATTTAAAAACTACGTTAAAAGATTTAAAAAACAAGAACTGACAAGAATATACTATCTCCGTCTCTGAGTATTTGTCTAAGTTTGACCTTTTTCGGTCAAGTATTTCCAACCTTTGACGTGTAATTAAATAAAATATATATTGTATATTAACTACATAAAATAATATTTTGAAAATATTTGATACTGTATAATAAATCTAATAAAATTATTTTTGTATCAATATGTAATATCATTTTTATTTAATTTGAGGTCAAAGTTTATCAATTTTGACCAAAAAAGTAAAAAAATTGACAAATTTTTGGAAATGGGTAGCGAAAATGAGTAAAGGACATGGTTAAAATTTAACCTTGTAAAATGTAGCATGTAACTTGAATTGAGACAGATAGAGTAATCATTCAATGTTTAGTATAGAGTATGACACTTCAGTACATTTAACTTCTGGAAGGTAATGTGAGTATGCAAGTAAAATTACTTGGGCAATAATATTATATATTTAAAATTACATGATGCATTTAGTTGGAAAAAATATATTTATTTTTATACTTGAAAACAAAATTAACAATACTTGATTTAAGGGGGGAATTAAAGTAGTTGAAGAAATACTCCTTCCGTCATATAATAAAATTCCCATTCACTATTTATATTAATTATATACATGTTTTCACTAATCATTTGACAAAATAAAACAATCAAATCAACACTTGTTTTGTAGAACATTTGATGTAATTTTAAAGGGTACATACTTTGTAATAATTTTTATTTCTTAATTCTAAAATAATTTTCAAATATGTTGAACTAAAAATAACTTGAATCAGATATAGTAAGCATTAAGAGAAACCTTATTTTGGGACTTGAGAGTAGTATCAACGAAACTCGAGGTAATCAATCATATTACACCAACATTACCTCATTTTACTACTTGGGCGTTAACATGAGATTAGCCAGACAATCTCAAATCCCAAACCAAACAAGGGGATACATTATGTTTCTCTAAACACCTTAAAGCTCACCAAACAAGTTTGGTACTGTAAAACTATATCCAAAGCATTCCCAACCAAACTCCTCCATCCAAACACACCCTTAAAGTAGTAAATAGAACTACACGTGTGGGGAAGGCGAACTTCAATCGCATTGAAAGCACATTAAGACTGGTTTAGGAGTTGCCATGAAAATTACACAATTTTGCATCTATTCTTAGCTGACCAAACTTGTATATCAGAGACCACCAAAAAGCCTACATCTTCAATAAACGAGAGAAAGAGAGAGAACAAGATCCAGACAAAAAAAAATGGGCATTAAACCAAGTTCACGTCTCAACCATAGGTTCAGGGCCTGAAGACACTGCCCGAGATTTGTTTGACTGACGAACGGTGTTGAAAAGCATGTCCTTGATAACCTAAAAGCAAACAGTGTCAAGTGCACTCAGATGAAATCTTCGAAGAGTTCAAATGCTAACTGGAGCTAGACCGATATACATGGAGTATTTGAACAAAGGCAATTAAGAGAGATGTGCAAAAAAATATACCTGTGACATTAGCCCATGAACCTGCTCAACTGTTATCTTTGAACTGTCACAAGTTATCTTAGCAAGTGGAGATTCGTCCTGCACCCAAACAATGTTATGCAGAACAACCATATTCAAGTCATCAGCTGACATAAGCACATAGCTAAATAATTGATCCATCCAGATTACACAGAGTAGAATGGCACATAATGCCACAAACAAAAAGAAAATGAAGGAAACGGGAAAAAAATAAATGGATTGCATCATATAGAACAGCAGGTCCAATGAATTTGTGTGCATGTGTGTGTGTGAGTGGAGAGAGAGATTCTGCCTGTTTTCCTTTGCACTGGTACTCAAAATGGTTAAACAATTGACACAAGTGTACTAGGCTTATGAAGTCAATTAGCATACACTGTCAAATATAAATGATAAGCCTCATATATCACCAATAATCGATGCCCAATTAGATAGCGAACACAATAACAGATTCAAGATAAACAAACATAAAACCAAATACTCCGTATATTTATAAATTTCCACTTTCTCAATGAAAAGGGGTACATCTTGAAGATGGGAAGAATGGCATGAGTAAAATACATGTCCCCAGGAAAAAATTGAGAATCATGTTCAATGACATTTAGAAATAACCATGGCGGCAGGTGAGTGAATGATGCCATATAAAAGGGAGAATAAAGATAAAATGAGTATTAGAGGTAAAGCAACAGTGGTGAGGTATGGGACATGTATTAGATAAAGCCCAGTTCACTTAAGAGAATGCACGTCAAAATCTATCATAGGGTTAGTACAAAAACCAACATAAGAACCAGCTACGTGTCAAAAGGGTAGTGATGATACTCTTGAGCTTTCAAGTTTCAGCAGCTCCCTTGCTCTTCAATCAAAGACGTGCGTGATTGAAATATACTTTTAGAGTGTATTAAAAATAGTAATAATAAAGATTTTGTTTCAACATTATACGGAGTATGTTTACCAACATCACTTCACCTCCTACATTTGGAGACAAAAACAACAACAAAGCCTTATCTCACTAGGTGGGGTTGGCTACATGGATCCAACAACGTCATTGCGCCCTATATTCTCTAGAACTAGCTTGTGAAAAAACATCATACGGTGTGTGTGTGTGTGTGTGTGTGTGTGTGTGTGTGTGTATGAGAGAATATAAAAAGCACAACAAAAGTTTCCAGATCTCAATCTCTGACTCCAAACTAAAGTCACATTTCTCACAAAAAAGGAGTATAGAGGCTACCTCTTTTTTCCTTTGAGAAGGAGCCATTAGTGGTCCAAACCTTGAATGTGATAGTTGGTTCTCAGCTTGCTCTAGCTTTTCAGCTGTGCGCATTAGGAAGAAAAGATGCAATTAGTTTGACTAACACATACTAAACTTCAGTATCTAAGCATGCTTCAAATAGAAAGAACTATATAAAGAGTGTGTTACAGACACTACCCCGTGCCCATCAGTCTTACCTAAATCTGAAATCTGCCCTGCAACATAGTCTCCATTTCCAAGTAAAGGGGAAGAGGAAAGTGTGTTCACCCAATACTTATTCCACAAGAGATCCAAAAGATGAGAGTCCAAAGAAGATTTGAAGTATGTGATGTCCAAAGAGTAATACTGCAGCCAAAGCGAAATGTTATGCTATGCTCTATTTGGATTGAGATTGAAACAGCAAAGCTCGGGGAAGACATAGATGCAATGACACATAACCTGCTTGCAGTGCACTCCAAAATCTTCAATTTTGTTCAAGGGGATCGTCTGATACTCGGACACTGGTTCATCAGACGGCTTATATCCTTCTGGATACGTTCTGAATGCACCAATCTCAACTTTCCCGGCAGATACAGTTCTTGTTGGATCAATAACTACAGCCAGAAAGGGCTCCTGGAACTGCTGGTTTAGCATTTGCGTAGAAACGTCAATGCCAGAGAGCCAGCATCCATAACCAGGATGAGAATGATACCAGCCAATAGCATTCTCCAACCGCCCAGCCTACGTGACCAAAACCCTTACTGAGATAAATGCCACTAGACCAAATTCCTAAAACAAAACTACTATGAAATCCAAAATGACACCAAATTTAATAGAAGCTAACATCTGGTAATCCAATCTTTAAAAGTAAAGTACAGCAATAGACAATAGCATTCTCCAACTGCCCAGACTACGCGACCAAAACCCATACTGAGATAAATGCCACTAGACCAAATGCCTAAAACAAAAGTACAATGACCTCTAAAATGAAACGAAAATCAATAGAAGCTAAAATCTGGTGATCCAATCTTTAAAAGTAAAGTACAGCATTAGACAATAGCGCTCTCCAACTGCCCAGCCTACGCGACCAAAACCCACACTGAGATGAATGCCACTAGACCGAATGCCTAAAACAAGAGTACTATGACCTCTAAAACGACACCAAAATCAATAGAAGCCAATATCTGGTAGTCCAATCTCTAAAACTAAAGTACAGCATCAGCCATCAGAGGGAACTTGAAATAAACATTTACAGACACGGAAATGAGGTGATAATAATAAGAGCCTCTAATGGCTGTTAAAATCCTAAAATATGTGGATTGATGTTAAATAGGTCATTAAAAAAAGGAGGACAATAACCCTAACCTGTTTATTGGTTTGGGAATACTCGACCATGTACTCATAAGCATCAGCCTGGGCATTAACCCTAGTCTCAGTGCCCTCGACGGGAAGAGCGAAAGCATCCATCACAATGATGGCGTCGCCGTCGGTTTTCCCCTGCATAAGGCCCATGACCTCAATAGTACCACCGGAGCGCGCGTGCACGACCATCTTGAGGAGCGCGAGGGCGGAGATCTTCACGCGCTTGAAGAAGTGGGGATCGTTGGTCCAGGGCTTCTCCTGCTGGAACTTGGTCTGCGCCGTCTCGTCGTAGTAAAAGATCGCGTCCGAAGACGCCGAGGCGGAGGAGTCCGCCGACGTCGGCGGCAAGTCCATAATCTCGACGTTGTTCTCAATCTCCCAGGTTTTCTGGGCCATTGCCGCCGACGATGTGAAGGAGGAGTCCATCATCACTTAGGTCTAAACTCTCAGAGCCTCGCCTCTTCGAGGAAGCACTTGAGACAGGGATGAAGGGAGTTCAGTCCTTTTTCTAAACCCCCAAGGCCGATTTTTATTACTGGTATTACTGACTTTTTATATGATTATTGTTAAATTCGCCATTTGTTGAAGAATTATTATTAATGAGAGTATTGTGTGGATTTTCAAAAAATAAATTCACTCTTATGACCAAATTGGTCTCTAGTTTGGAGCATGGATATGAGGAGAAGCATGGATATGAGGAGAAGGTATATGGTACAACCGGATATACCTAGAGATAGATACATCCGGGTAGTATTCATTTTGAAGTAGAGTAGTACTCATTCTCGCACAAATATAACTATTTATTTAGAATTAGCGTGATACTCATTCTAAAATAACGTAGTACTCATTCTAAAATAATGTAGTACTCATTTTCACACATTTATTCATTACAATTATAATATTCATCCACAAATAACGTAATGTTCATTCTAAATTAAAATAGTACTCATTCTCAAATAACATAATGCTTATTCTCAAATAAAATAAAACTCATACCATAAATAACATTTCTCTCTCGCGGCTTCCACCCTACTAGGGTTTTGATTCGAGGCCTCTCCTCCCATCTACCGCCTTTCTTCTTCGTCAACCTCTGTCTGCAAAGCAGCGGCAATTCAACCTTCGCTGCTTGATCTTCCAGATCCTTCTCTACCGTTTTCAACGGATTTTCGCCACCATCACTCCTCGTCATCCTCGCAGCTTCACCGTCTTCGTCTTCGCTGCTTCATGTCTTTCGTCTCCGGTGGCCCAACCCGAGAGGAGCGGCTTCAACTCCACGGGCTTCCGTTCCATTAATTTTTCTTCCCTAATTAGCCTGTTGTACCCAATTCTAGGTACAACTGGATGTACGATATAATTTGCCTGGATATGAGGACATTAATACCTCATCTGTTTTCAAAATTTATTTCTAAAATTTGTGTGTTTTCAAAATTTTACACTCACACCCTCTTTGAACATTTTTTTATCAATCTCTAGTTATCTTCCGGCGAAGAGAAGATATTGGTGCATATTTTCTAAATCACATGGAAAACAAAACTCATTTCGTATTTTTCATATATTTATTTTTTTTCTTTTTTTTAACTTTTTTTTCATCTCTTTGATTCCTTTTTCAAAAAGTTTTTTTAAATTTATTTTATAATATTTTAAAAATTATAAAAAGTTTATTAATTTTTTTTATAATATTTAAAAAAAATTAAAACTATTTTTGTTTCAAATAAAGAATTAACATATACTTCATCATTTTCAATTTTTTGTTTTATAGAATAAAAAATGGGAAGTTCAAAAAAGTGAAAAAAGTGAAGCTTACCAAATGAAAAAAGTGAAGCTTACCAAAAATATTCTTATAAGAAAAACTCCGCAACGTCTAAAAAAGACTTTTGGATTGGGATGTCCAGAAAATGATACTCCTTGTGAATAAGTAACGAGAACATTATTATTGGACGGAGAGAGTATTCACTTCTTTTCTTTTATTTCCTATGTGATACAATTTGATAATTGTTGGTCTTATTGAGTAATGAAGGTAAGGGATTATAAGAAAGGATTTTAATCATAATAGAATAAGAATTATGATAACAATTAGATAAATATAAACAGTAGAATAATGATAGTAATTAATAATATAATTTAAGTCTTATTATCTCTATTTCTAGTATCCCATGCAAGCTGATCAGGCAGCGAGAAGTAGCTTGAAGCACAGGTACTGGAAACTGGAATGGAGCCGGCGGAACTCAAAAGTGGTTTTGTGTGGATAGCCGCTAAAAATATAGAGGCAGATCTTCATTGCATGACGACTAAACTTCAGTGTACGTTTGCTTGGTTTTTTTCTAGGGAGAGTGTTGGTAATTAGAGCGAGAGTGAGAAGTTTCTTTTTTTCACCTTGTGGGTTTCTTGCTGCTTCTCTATCATTTATCATGTTATCGATCGATCTCTTGGAAAAAACACTGATAGATGCAATTTTCCCGTTCTTCGAGTACGCACATAATTTTTTTTGGAAGAATAAGGATAAGGGATGAAAATTATTAGACACGTCCATAATCTTTTAGAGAGAAAGAGATGGATAAGGGATGGTGGTTGTTAACCACGCTCGTCGTGATCGGTGGCGATTGTTAGGCACACATAAAACGTTTTGGAGACGAAAAAACCATTACTCTAATACCATGATACAGTTTGATAATAGTTAGTCTTATTGAATAATAAAGGTTACATATATATAGGAATTACAAAAGAGAATCCTAATTATAATAGAATAAGAATCATAGTAACAATATAATAAGAAAACAATAGAATAAGGGTGGTAATTAATAGGGAAAAACTAAAGTAGGAGTAAAACATTGAAAATATACCGAAATAGGTGTTCTATATGTTTATTTCCGAACTAAAAGTTAAAATGCATTTACAATATCAATCATGACTATATCTATTACCAAAAAGTATCGTGAAATATCCATATACAATGTCATATTAGCACAATGCGAATTCCTATTTTAGTGATAAAAATAGAGCTTCTATTTTGGTAATTTTTCTATGTTTTATTCTTATTTAGGATAATTTTTTTAATTAATAATAATATTTATTCCCATTATCTTTAATTCTAATACCATTGTATTCCTCTTTTTTGATGTTCGCATAAAAAATTTTAATTTTTTTATTTCGGAAAAAAAACAATAAAACAGGTGCAATAAACATTAATTGTAGTTTATTTCAAACGAAAATAATTTTACATTTTAAGAACTTTATAAAAATTCATTTTAAAAAATTAAAGAAATTTTCATAGATAAGAGAAACAAATAGAGAAAAAAATAAATGGAAAATTAGAAATGAGCACTAGTGCCCCTTCTAGTTTGAAAAATAGGCACCAATGATCCTTCTTTGCTTGAAAATGACCGAAAAATAATTATAGCGGTGCAGATGCAAAGTTTTGAAACTAAGAGGATTTTAAAAATCATTTTTGAAAATAAATGGGATATTGATGCTAATTTTTCAAATCACGGGGATATTATTGGAGCTATTTGGCCTCGCTATTATTTTGGCTAAATCCATTTATTTGTCATAAATGTATAGATTTATCCCTAAAAATAATACTCACTCCGTCCAAAAAAGATTTACACGTTTCAAAAAAATTGTGTCCCATAATCCCTTACCCATTTCTATTAAAAAACCAATTTTACCCCTTACTTTTTCAAACCCTACCTATCACATCATACCTTTTTCCTAATAATCTACACATCACATCCTACTTTTACCCATCACATCAAGGGTATTCTTGGAAAGTCAACACAAAATTATCTCTCCCTTAATTTCAACTTTATTCAAAATGGGTAACACTTTATGGGACGGAGAGAGTATAAAAAAAGATAATATGTGAACTTAACTTAATGAAGGACTTTTCAAATTCTTATAATAGAGGTAGATTAAACCATTTCAAGGTAGAAGTAGCAACACCTTTGTCAAAGAGTTGTGCTATTGTAATCGTTATTAGCCTTGATTTTGCTAAATATCATGTTTTGATGTTAACAAATAATATATGAGATTAAACCATAACTCGTGTTTTTCGTGAATATATTTTAATCGGGGATTGATTCAAGTTAAATTTGGATTGTGTTCGTTCGGTGAAGCTCAATCGGATCAATTTGGGTATGGATTAGGTCAAAATCAGTGCGGTTTCGATTAAAGTATTGGGTTATCTTTTAGATTATATTAGGTCAAATTTCAATGGGTTTTTCCTGAACTATGAGTTAGTAAGTGCCGGAATACATTAAAATTTGATTGGATCATTCTTTTAGTCGCTTGGAATAGTCTCAATCACATTTTTTGAGAGTTGATGGTGTAAATAGAAAACCATGCATTTTGATTCAAGAGTTTAGATAAGCACCTAAAATAAATTCTTCATAAGTTTGTAATCTTATCATCATTACAAGTATACACATAAGTATTTTTAATTCATACATACATTTGACTCTTAGCTTGGCAATTGAAAATGTCATATAAACTACAATTATCTTGACTATAACAAACCACACATTGGATAGTGTTTTAACACATCAAAATGTAACATTTCTCATTCATAGCTCCAATTATTAATGGTTCCTTTGTCTAGAATATTTGTCTAGTATGAATTTTTATCAATTAAAATTGACAAACTTTGAACTTTAACTAAATAAAATTAATATTAGATATTGATACAAATATAATTAATTAGATTTAGATTATAAACTATTTTCAAAATATTATTCTTATTCATATACCACATACATTTTATTTAATTTAAGATCAAAAATTAAAAATGATTAATTCTAAAAAATCAAAACTAAAAGAATCATTTTAGTACCCATCATTAATTTAAAAAATAAAAAAATTGGTTTAAAAGAATCATTTTAGTACCCATCATTAATTTAAAAAATAAAAAAACCAAGATAGTACATCGACTCAAAAGAATCATTTTAGTACCCATCATTAATTTAAAAAATAAAAAAATTGGTTTAAAATTTGTTGGAATCTCTGGTTTAAAAGAGATCCTCCAAAAATAAGCATATATCACTATTCATATCAGACACACAATATTCTTTAGTAAAAGGCGAAAGAATAGTTGGCTATGTGTTCAACATGTGGTTTCATATCTTCATTATAATAAATCACTTTTTATAAAGATACTCACATGGGATAGTGTTTCTTGAGCGACCAATGTGGGAACTTCTTTTAGAGGCCAATATGGGAACTATTAAACCTGCACAACCAAAATTTGAACATACCAAATCTACTTAGATACATAGACTCGTTTTCATAATTGATTAACTGCAAAATAGACACTACAAAGGGCATATGGAGTATTTGACGAAGATTTAACATTTTGAAAGAATATAATTACTTAATGAAAGTGTTTAATTTTATCATTTTTTAAAAGTTAATCTACGGCACCAAAATACTATCCAAAAACATGTTGTTTCCAAACAAAGTCAAGAACTTTGCGTTTAGGGATGGTAAAAAACTTGGGCAAATGAAGGAAAGCTATAGCTAAGGTTAGATGGTCATGGAGGTGCCGCTATAGTTTCACAATTGTGCTTTTGTGATCCCAAGTTAAACGTTTAATAGCATCCTCACATTTTTATGGACTGACAAGTAGGTCTTTTTTTATTTTGTAAAAGGCTCAATCCTTTAATGCTATCCATAGCTAATGTCTATAAAATGAGCGTAAAGCCAAGAAATTTCCCATATTTTTAATCTTATCATTAAAGTACACAAATAAGTATTTAATCTAATCATTGAAGTATACAAATAAGTAAATTTGTCTTTTTGAGCGTTGAAACATAGACAATCTAATTTAAAAAATTGGATTGTTAATTGAATATGTCTTGCAAGTCATTTGAAAACGCCATATAGACTACAATTATCTTGATCTAAGTAACATAATTCTTCTTTAAAAATTTTGGGGGAAACTTAATCCTCGAACTAGTGATTTAAGTACACTTTCCGAACAAATAATTTAAGTACGCTTTCAACGCTTCAAGACGATTTAGTACATTTTAGTGCTCACTACACTATGATTTTGTAATTCACACACTACCGATTTAAGTGCATCTGTATCACTCATTCTTTCTTTTTTTAAAAAGGAAAGTAGTGAAAATTTTAATTTTAATCTAATGAAAAATGTGGATTTTATTTGGTGACAAAAGAATATATTTTATTGATATTTTATTAAATATTTTTTTGGACACACGAAATAAAATATCAGTTCACTTTGACTTTTTCAATCAAATTAACTAGATAAACCCTTATTCTCAATTAAATTAAGTACTAGTAATAAGACAGTTGTTTGGAAAACAACTCTTAAAAAATTAGTTTTATCCTCCACATTGAATAAGCAACATAATTTTTATTTAATTACTGATCACGTTCATAAGAATGGTGCATTATCTTTAAAAAACAAGTAAATTAGTAATTTGGAAGTAAAAACGTACATATGCAGAGTACATGTTTTTCTTATTTTTTTTATTTAGTACTTTACCCCAACAATCATCATTAATTTAAAAAATAAAAAATTTGGTTTTAAATTTTGTTGGGATCTCTAGTTTTAAAGAGACCCTCTAAAAATATGTGTATACCACGATCTACATCGAACACACAGTATTCTTTAGTAAAAGGAAAAAGAATAATTCGCTTTGTGTTCAACGCGTGGTTGCATAACTTCAAGTACAACAAATCCCTTCTTATATAGATATACCTACATGGATTAGTGCTTCTTGATTTCCTAATGTGGGACAATTTTTTGAAAGGCAAACAATTTGGGAACTATTAAACCCCCCCCCCCCCCCCCCCCCACAACCTTATTTTAAACATCCCATATGTGCTTAGAAACGTAGACTCGTTTCCATAATGCAAAGAGACACTACAAAGGTCATATTTAAAAAAAAGATTCAATTTTTTGAGAAGGGTATTTAATGACAATGTTTAATTTTACCATTTTTAGAGTTAAATTTACACAACCAAAATATTATCCAAGATGTTGCTTATGCAAAAAGTCATTTCTAAACAAGGTCAAGAACTTTTGCATGTAGAGGGCGAAATATTTCATAACTATATTGCAAAATAAATCTATTGATATCCAATTTATATGAAAATTTGATATATTTTTGTTGTAATATGTGGTCAAAGTTCAAAAAGTTTGACCATGAAAGTCAAATTCAGAAGTTAATTATAGAATGGAGGGAATATTTTTTTATTCGTACGTATATTTGACTCTTCGTTTCAAACATGAACAATCTAATTTAGAAAATGTCATAACTACAATTATCTTCACTATTACAAACCACACAATAGAGAGTGTTTTGAGTTTTAACACATCAAAATGTAACATTTCTCATTGAGAGTTCCAACTATCAATTACATAGATTCAAAAGAATCATTTTTGTACCCATCATTGATTTAAAAAATAAAATATTTGGTTTAAAATTTATTAGGATCTCTAATTTAAAAAAGATCCTCCAAAAATAGGTATATACCACTATTTACGATGAACACACGGTATTCTTTAGTAAAAGGCGAAAGAATAGTTCGCTTTGTGTTCAACGTGTGGTTGCTTAACTTTTAACAAAACAAATTGCATCTTATAAAGATACTCACATGGGTTAGTGTTTCTCTAGTTTCCAATGTGGGAACTTTTTTTAAAGTCCGATATAGGAACTATTAAAGTATTTGGAAAAGATTCAACATTTTAAAAAATTATCTAATAACAGTGTTTAATTTTAGTATTTTTTAAAGTTAGTTTAATCTACACCACCAAAATATTATCAAAAACCTCAAGAACTTTTGCATTTACGGCTTGTAAAAAATTGGGCAAATATGTATTCAATCTTATCATTAAAGTTTACAAATAAGTTTTTTAGTGCACAAATTAGTCTTTTTTTATTCATACTCCTTACAATTGACTCTTAATTTGAAACATAGACCACCTCATTTTTTTAAAAAAAATGGATTGTTACTTGAATATGTCATGCAATTCAAGTCATTTGAAAACTTCATATAGGCTACAGTACAATATAATCATCTTGATCTAGGTAACATAATTTTTCTTAAAAAATATTTGGGGGACACTTAATCCTCGAACTGGTGATTTTTAATCCAATGAAAAAAATGGAAATTTTACTTGGTGACAAAAGAATAACTTTTATTGATTTTTTATTAAATATGTTTCCAACCACACAAAAAAAAACCAATCTTATAACATGTGTTCATTTTAACTTTTTCAACCAAATTAATTAGATAATTATTGATTATCAATTAAATTTGAAATGTATTAAAGTAAATACTAGTAATAAAATAGTTGTTTGGAAAACAAATCTTAAAAATTTATTTTTATACTCCACGTAACAAAATTTTTATCTATTTATTGACCAAGCTCATAAGACTAGTGCATTATCCTAAAAATTACTCCGTAAATGAGTAATTTTGAAGTAAACACGTACATCTACGGAGTATATGTTTTTTTAGTTTTTTATTTAGCACATTAAAACGCACACACACTTATACTCTTTTCTACGAGTAAAATTTTAACACTTGCGCATCTACGATCTTGGTAATATAGATCTTGACCATAACAAACCACACCTTAAGAATTGTTTTAATACATCCATTATGATCTTTTAATTCTTAGTTCCAACTATCAATCACATTAGTCCAAAGCAATCATTTTTGTACCGATCATTTAACACAAAAATTAAAAATTTAGTTTAAAATTTGTTGGGATCCCTTGTTTAAAAGAGATCCTCCAAAAATAAATATATACCACTATTTACATCAAACACACGGTATTCTTTAGTAAAAGGCGAAAGAATAGTTCGCTTTGTGTTCAATGCGTGGTTGCATATCATTACTCACAACAAATCCCTTATTATATAGGTACCCACATGGGTTAGTGCTTCTTGAGTTTCCAATGTGGGAACTTTCATTTTGAAAGGTCGATATGGGAACCATTTGGCAACAGACACTACAAAGGGCATATTTGGCAACAGATTCAACATTTTGAAAAGATTATCTAATGACAACATTTAATTTTAGCATTTTTTAAAGTTAATCTACACCGTCAATATATTATCCAAAGACATTGTTTCCAAACAAGGTCAAGAACTTTTGCATTTAGAGCTAGTAAAAAACTTGGGCAAATGATGAAAAGCCACAGCTAAGGTTAGATGGTCATGGAGGCGCCACTATAGAGGGCGAAGCTATTCATTTGAGTCCCTAATTAGTAAGTTACATTACCCCACACACACACATGCATGTATTATGTATATATATATCCTACAAACCTAGTCCAAATTGAACTGGTGCATGCTAGTTTTCTAGCTTTTTTATCCATATATGGACTGAATGATCACTTCCATGGGGGGCAAGTGGAAGCAGGGGCAAGAATGGAATTAGCCAGTTCATCGTTCAGCTCAACCGGGAGAGGCGGCATCCGAGATATGAAGCTCTGCTGCTCATTTAGCCTGCATTGCAACACAGATCAGGCAATATAAGTGATAGAAATAATATTAAGTATCCCACGTTGAAAAATTAGAATAAGGTTGAACTAATAAGATCATGAGATGAACTATACTTACTCGCTTAATATGTTGAAGAGATTATTGCGAGCATAACGCAAGAGAACAATATTGTCTTGTATCTGCAAGAAACAGCGTTTAAGAAAAACAAAAAATAGGACGGTTTTGGGACGGATTGAAAAGAAAAATGTTAAAGAATATTCAAGAAGAGAGGGGATATAGTCAAGAATATAATCTCTCCTTTTAAAAACTGCCTATAAGGACAAGAAAGTGTAAAGCAGGTTCATTTGAAAGGACTGGGGAAAAAAAGGAAACAGCTTGAGAGAAATGAAATAAAAGACATGCCTGATTTGAGGTGAGATTTGCAGAGATCTGATCAAAGACCCTAGAGTTATGGTGCAGAAGCTGTACAGTGGCTACACACAAAGGCCAAAGCCAACCCTTTAATTCTTTTTTTCAAGTACAAAAAAAAAATAGTTTGAACACACAGCGCTATAAAACTCGCTCAGAAACTGCAACGAACAATTCATCATCGTCATCCCATATTTTG
Source organism: Cuscuta australis (assembly GCA_003260385.1). Taxonomy (NCBI): domain Eukaryota; kingdom Viridiplantae; phylum Streptophyta; class Magnoliopsida; order Solanales; family Convolvulaceae; genus Cuscuta; species Cuscuta australis. Next base: position 1,591,541 of record NQVE01000098.1, on the reverse strand, counting down.
TATCATAACTAGATGTGCATAATTAAAAGTGTAAGTTCTTGGACCATACTTTTAGAACTCATGTAGCAATATATGGTTGATATTTAATGTCACATACCATTGAAAAAGACTGAACTTCCATTGTTGTTATTGGTAGCGGTTCGTTGGGAAGCATAAGGAGAAAATCCAGCTTTGCTTACTATGTTAGAATTTGGTGCTGGTGCAGCATTGTCAATGGACCTTTCCTAAAAGAGAAAATAAAACACAATTGAAGGATTCAACCAACAGTACTTCTTGATTAAACAAGCCTCAAGTTGTGTATGTATACATATTTTAAAAGTACATTTTGAGCCATTCAATCTGTGGAATTAATAAGTTCAGATTCATAGCAGCATCATCACAGCTAACCTTTTTGTCCTCTTTCTTTTTCTTTGCCTTCTCCCTTTGCTACACAACAAAGGACAAATAAACAACATTTCAATCAGCCTTGTTTCCTTAACAAAGCTATTGAAGAGAAGAGTCTAAAGCCCAAGAGACCGGCTTAATGGGCCTGCTCGGCTCCGATCCTACGATTGGCCTAATCACTTGGCTTTCAAGGCCTCGAGTCTTAAGCTCTTAGCTTATCGGACACCTGTTGAGGTCTTCTGTGTGGGCTTTGCCAAACATCTATTCCAATTCTACCCCTGATCTATGGCCTCAAGTCAAGATGTGCCTTAATTTTACCAGCTCAAGAATAAAAGGGATTGAGACTAGCTAGCTACTTACGGACATCCATCGGCAGCGCATTGCCACGTCGCGCACAGTCTTGTTATTCAACTGCAATGAAATTCTTGCATAGAGACCAATGTTTGTTGTATTATAAGCTGCATATCTGCAGCCAATAATTAAGTGTTGCGGCATTAAACGAGTTAACCTTCATATACTATATCATATCAAAAACAAGGAAGCTAGCTAAGAAAGATGCAAAAAAACAGAAAAGAAACATGAAATTCAGTTTGTACTTGGCAAGGCAGTGTTCCAGCACAGCCTGTTCTTCATCACTCCAATCCATATCAATCTGCTTCTTGTTCACGGATATCATCCCAGGAGGGACAAACCCGCCCGAACCCAAACTCGAGCCCGAGCCCAGAGAATGATCCACCACACCAGCACCACACATCATCCTCCCATTGGTCATACCAGCATCCATTCTTGATTGATTCTTCACATCCCAATTAAAGACTCGGTTTTTTCCATATATACCCAAACCAGCTAAGAACCCTTTGTTCTATTGGCCTATATACAACTGGTGTAAGCAAAGCAACCTTTTTCAAGAATGACAGAAACTAAGGTACCAATTCAAGAAATTAAAGCACCGTTCTTTCTAGAAACCGGAGGGGTAAAAAGGGGATAAACAAGTAAAAAAAAGGCAGCTGACAGATCAAAACCCAAAACAAAATTGGGTCTTGAAACCAATATAAAGAAATTAATAAAGCTTGGAATGATTGTTTGTTGGGTTCTTTCTTGGAGGCGGGGGTTATGAATAATCAAAGGGGCAAAAAAGGGAGGGAATATAACTTTATTTGTGAAAAAACGAAATGAAAAGGAAATCTGGGTAGGAGTTAACGCGTGTGTATAAATGTATAATACGGAGTAATGTTTATGTTGTATATACGGTTTGCAGTGCGTGCGTACGTACGGCGCATATACGCTTGAGAATGACGACGTGATATTATTGGAAGTACGGTGTATATACGCTTGAAAATAACATTGTTACACTGCGCGCGCGCGTGTGTGTATATATATATATATTGTGGTGTACGTATATACGATTTAGAATACTCCCTCCTTAAAAAAAGATGAGCTTCGCCCCCGAGTCCCCATGTTCGGACTGTTACTGAGAAGATGTAAATTGTATTTTGATCACAAATTAGTGGTAAGAGCGAGCTTACACCTAGTACTTGCAAAAGTCCTATGCTTACCATATTTTCCTCCTAGTGCAGTTGCGAACTCGGGTCTTACTCCTTTCTTTTCAATTCTTCTAACATCCGGTAAAATCTCATCTATTTGGAAACTGTTTTGTTTACAAGTTGGTGTAGACATAACACATATAATTAAATATTTAAAATTCATCAAAAGCTTTATTCGGGTACAAGATAAGAGCTGACAAAATATTTTATTTTATTATATGATCAATGAATTATCATCAGAATATCAAGATATCAGAATATTAACTCTGACAAAATCTTAGGACGGATTGATTAATATCATTACAATATGTGTATGGTACAAAAGGTATAATGTACGCGAATAGCGTCAACGGTTTACATCACCACTTTGTGTAGAAATAAAGTTTATGAAGAAACAAAAACTACTTACCCATATTTGATTTTATACATTGAATCACGTTTAAAACTTCAATTCTAAATTTATTTTGTTTACAAATTAATATAAAAAATATAGGGTACAACTAAATATTTGCAACATTTGCTTTTACGGCAATCGCAGGAACTTTTGTTTAATTCTACGTTTTCATTACTTATTTGATAAAATAAAATATTCTTGACACCTCTAATTTCGAAGAACTTTTCATGTAATTTTTTGATATGTAAATTATATTTTTTTATTTATATACCAATATGTAAATAAAATGAATTGAAAAAGCTTGATATTTTACCTCGGGAATACAAGTGTGACAAATATTTAGGGACGGAGGAAGTAAGTCATTTTCCAATATATGACTTAAACTTTTTTTTATTCCCTAAATAAGACTTAATAATGACTAGTAAGAAGAATAATGTCCAAGTGATGTTGGACATTTAGTTGAATAATGACTAATAGATAATGACCAATGGTCCTACATTGGGAAATAAAAACATATGGTCCTATATTGAGAAAGTTAGTCCTATTTAGGTAAATACTCATTAGAAAATTGTGTCAAAGTTCTACAAATTAAAAAAATGTGAAAAATAAAAAATTTGGTTACAAAAACACCTAAATAAATGAAAGTTTTTAGGAAGCAAATTAATTATATGTAAATAATTGGAAGATGGTGGAAGTAATATTTACTCCGTACGTCTACTTAAAATAATAAAATTTATATTATAGCAGAACTTTTACAAAAATGGATATATGATGACTATATTATTCATTTTTTGGACAAATTATATATCTATAAAAATATTTAAAGAAAGAAGATATATTATAACCATGTGGATAATAATTGTGATTACAACTTTGGGAGGTGAGAGTATGTCACATTTGCTTATATTGTAACCCAATTGACAAGTTTGACTCAAATTAAAGTCACCTATATATGTACTCCATATGTTTGTAATTGTTTGTTAAAGATTATATTCCTTCTGTCCCAAAAATTAATTTCTTATTTCTTTTTCACTTCACATCACTTCTCGTGTGAGGGAAGAAAGACAAAAGGTGGTGGGCCAGTGGCTCTATAGTCTTTATGCATTCTCTATTTTGAATTTTTTCCCAAGTTCTTAATTTGCCCAAGTAATAAAATGGTACAATTAGAATATATCATGCATTTTGAACGGGTATGAATCTTCTAATATAAGAACATCAACAATAGCAACTAAAGAAATGAAAACCCACGTGTTAACGTGACACATTTCAACTAATAAAAACAGTCCGATAAGCGTATGACGAGTGGAGTGACATCTCGTGCAGTGGCAAGTCACTATTTTTGTTACCTTTTACACTTTTTTAACATATTCTAAATATTCAAATTTATTTTACTCGTCTTTTTCTCATAAAAATATATGTACTTTTTAAAAAATCTTATTTTATCTACCCAAAAATAACTAAAAAAACAAAAGGAGAAAGCTAAGATACCTCGCGCATGGCATGGTTGGCGTGGAAGAATGGCTTAGCCACGCGAGGGAGAGATGCTCTTGTGATGATGTGGCAGGGCGTGACAGAGGTTTTACTCGCCACTGCTTATGCTCTAAAGTACTAAACTTCAAAAAGTGTTTATAATAAATGTTTATCAATCACATGAGGTACATCTTAAATACTATTCGTAAAATACACATAAGAATTCACATTTATTTTAACTCTTGTTTTTTCAGGTTTGCAAGCTAAGTCTTGTGCAGGGGAACATTATTTTTTGGCACATAGGAGTTAGTTTTGCACTTATTAATTCACTATTGGTTCTTTTATCCCTTTTCCATCTCTAGTTAGCTTTTCAAGTTCTCAACAGCTCACCGGCTTAATAATTGTACCAGGTTTAAACATTGTGAGGGAATATAACTATAACAATTATATGAGGCACTTTGACACCCACCAAATCTCTCTATACTCTTTTCTACTACTCGTAGTAAATATATGTCTCCCAAACTCCCAAAAACTTAGTAAATTATTTAAGAAAAAAAGTTGAAAAATGAAACCAAGAAAGAGATATTTTGGAGTGGAAGCTGACGCAGTGGCAGCTTTCCAACCCCACACACTTTTTTTTTGCAAAGCTTATTGAGTTTAATTTGTACAGTTTATTAAAAAGAAGATGCACTGCCAATTATAGGTCTGCCCTCTTGTGAACCACATTCATTTCTTTAATAAAGAAATGTTTGAGTATAATCTGGAACAGTCTAAAAATGAAAATGTAACTTTCTTTCAGGGAGAGAGGGCATTAATTAACTCTTGTTCCAAAAGGCGGAATCGCTCACCCCGACCCTCACTCGTGTCTGACGGGATTGTGAGAGAAAGTAAATCATGGTGACACAATCGGCAACAGAGACTGGGACCAGTGCTCCCTACATACAAGGCGCCCCCCTCATTTTTTGAGAGGTTACTCCCACACTGCCGCTGGTGAGACTCAATTCTTAATCTCTTGTTCCAAATTTCACTTTTGAGATCAGTTGAGCTGCCCATGCGGGCGGGAGCAATGAACTTTTTTAGGAACAATAAAGAAAGTAGAATCAAATGGTGTCATGGTTCCAACAAATGTTACATTCTCCACCACTTGTTGGATCACTGTACTATACTCCCCAAGAGGGCAGACCAGATGCCTTTGTGCCCCTACTCTTAAGCTCTATAAGTAGAAATTTATAAAATAAAAAAAAGAAAGTGTCCAATAAAAAGCATCCACAAATTGATTTCACAGAAAAAGAGGGGACAACCCAATAAACAATACCCTTGAAAAAGATGCATGCATCACTTCCCTTTTTTTGACAGACACAGTTCAAGAACAAACAAACGCGTTTGTGTAAAAATCCACTCTTGGGGTGCGTTTGGTTGGAGGAGAGCTAAAGAGAAAGGGAAATGAGGCTTTTAGAAATCTTCTAAACCTCATCCTTCCTTTTCTTTCCATCCCTCACCTCTAACCAAACATACCCTTAATCTGCAAAGACAGCCTCAAATTCTTCAAGTGTTTTTCTCAACAATTTTCTCTTTTTTTTCCCACTGGAAATCAAAATTGTTATTACACAGGCAAACCGAATAGGCGAATACAGTATCTGGTGGCAGGCAGGACAAGATTGTGAGTGAGAGCAATGAATCGATGGACGCTGGTTGCTTAGAGACCTGTTTGTGGAGAGAATCAATACCCCTTAGACAATCTGCGTTTCATAAAAAGGAATTTACTTTGACCATAAAGAGTACATTCATGCGGAGTTAGAATGAATATTATGATGTGAAAAGTTTCTCAAGTGAGTGCAATCCCGGGATTTCACTCCTCCACCAGAGCTCAAGGGTAGGAGCTGGTGGGACACCCCTCCCCCCTGGTTTAGGGTGCAAACATTTTTCCTTGCCAATCTTGGGCTTACATCACAAAAGTGTTCTATATTTCTGTAACATCTTTGAATGAATCATGACTCTATTGATAATTTGAAATATATGTTCAGATTTGGCCAGCCAAAGTGGAAGCCAAAACCATAGAGTTCTATGTTTGGACACAAAGCACATGCAACAAAGAAATGGTCCACATTCATGATAAATTATACTCTCTCCGTCTCCAAACTAACTTGACACATGCATAATGATGTTTGACTGAATTTATTTTCAATTCATTTTGTTTAAGTAGTATAAAAATTAAAAACAAAGTTTATACGGAGTCTATCTAGAAACTACATCAAAAGTTCAACAAAGAAGAAGCGACATGACTTTTTTTTCAAACGAACAATGCAATTATGCAAGAAAAGTTAAATGTTTGTCTAGGAATTGTAAAGTTAATTTGGAAACTGTAAAGTTAATTTGGAAACGGTGGGGGTATTTGGCGAACAGGAAGAAGATTCCGTGTTTGGCTATTCAAGAGTTTGGACACAACACATCATTCATTAACTTGGATAGAAAGGTCATAAACTATTCGAGGACAACAAATACACTAAAATTAGAGTACTTCAGTCATGAAACAAAAATGGACATCTGCAGATTACCCGGGAGAAGAGTGGTGGTTGGCTTTCAGTGCCTAAAAGAGGGATCATCTCAATCGTCTAGTAGCACTTTTCACTAGTGAATATCCATCAACTCAACTTGGATTATAATCAAGATGACTTTTTGCCTTTGCCCTCAATCTTCATTTTGATGAGCTACCGGGCTTCTGCTCTTGATAAGCTGTTTTTAAGGGATGAGAGCAATCACAACACACAAAATAAGATGAAAATTGTCTCCAAGGAAAAATTATATTATCACTATATATTTACATGAACTCTAAACTTGTTTACTTAAGTGAACCCTGAATACCCAAAAACAACTATTATCAACAATGAGTTGCTTTAAATTCCCAAGTATTCACAAGTTTCAAACGCATACAGTAACCTCTATTAAGTATCAAGTGAAATATTATACAACGTATATTTATATGCATGCATCCATGTGTGGGTGGATGATTAGTTGAAAAGATGCAAAATCAAATTACCAAATTAAGCATAAACTGACCTTGTGAAAATACTTCTTTCGCAGTTTGATGGCTGTTCTAACACATCTCTTCACCCGAATCTTTAACATATTATCATTGAAAATCTGAAAGTATTCAATGTTTATGGTTCAAAAGCTGCTTAGAACAAACTATTACTAGTTCCGAGATATGAGCAATAAATTGACTATCCACAAGTGCATGTCCTTGTTTCTGGTGGAATCTTATCCCTCTACCGGGGAGCAAAGACCAGTTCAGGAAAAGAAATGGATGAGATAAATAAATATGGTAAAGCAAACTTAAAAGAATTAAGATGGACCTGCCTTTATCATGTCATCAATGGAACGAGTTTCTTTAATTATCTTTTGGCGGTTCATAACTAGGATGGACGCCACACAGAAAACTGGCAGTTCGTCATCACTACTCCAAATCGATGACACAGCTGTTCCATTCTGATTGTGATCGTTTTTTGACCATAAATTTCGAGCCAAACCACAAAAGGGCTGAACCAATGTCGACTTCAATCCAGTGTTCTCAGAAATGGTGTGTTCTGCATTTCCATTTTTGGAGGGTGACTCATTTGAGTCTTTACTTTTATTGTCAAAACTTTCTTCGCCTATCTCCACATCAGACTCTTTCACAGCCTGGATTACCAATAGTTCTGGGCAGTTCTCGTTTAGATCAAAAGGCACAGTTTTCTTGAAATCAGCAGCCCACATCATCTGCAAGGTGGATGAAGTAAACTACCACACAAGCTTGAAAGGTAGTAAAAGTTACTGTAAATATGATTTGAATATTACGTATCTGCACTTTTCCTCGGTGCATAACCTTTAAGAGAGACTTTTTCCTATTGACAATAATACCGAAAGCAACAATAAAGTAATACCAGTATTCCTAGAAAGTTACAGACAAAGGGTGTATGTGGTTTGCATTTGTAGGGATAATTATGCTGATTCTGGAATCACAATCACCCCACTCAGTCTATTTGGTTTCCATTTTGATCAAAATGAGATGGGTGATCCCATTTTCCAAAATGAAATTTTAAAAATTACCCTCCCAAGGATCCTACAAGAAACCAGTGGGGTCCACACTAGATTTCGGAAATCAGCCCCTGCCATTACTAGCACTTGATTCTAGTGATTTTCTGAAATCGCATCAACCTCTTTTTGAGAATGCAAACCAAACCACCAATTGGAATATGAGCTATGTATATAACACACTATAAATGTCATTTCCAAGTGAGCTTTCAGTAAATGGGAGAATATTATTTTCTAGGACAACAAACCCAATATAACCCCAACTCTGTTGGGGTCGGATCAAGATGCATGCAACCTTAACCCTTTACAAGTAAAGAGGTTGTTTCCTTTACACCCTTGATGCATTGTTGCATTTACTACCCAAATTTTCATAGAAAGCAAGAAACAAGGGAACTATAATGAGCCATTTTGATTTATTCCATTATATTACCTGAAGCTGAAACACTCCCATAAATAACTGTCTATAGAAGGTTCTTGAAAATTGTTATAGAATATATGTATGTATGTATAAATGAATGTGTGTGTATGTGTGTGTGTGTAATCTTGAAAATGCATATATGTCACAATGGTATTTAAGAAAAAATGGCCCCGTACTAAAATGTTTTCTCTTCGATAAACAACACATGGAACTTACGTCCGCCTAAAAAAGTGTCATGTTTAGCTAATACTTGACTAGCATTACAAACAGAACTCTTTTTTGGAACGGAGGGAGTAACAAGTGCATGTGGTCTGTGCTTATTTTGAAGTTGCTCCATCTTTCAATAAATGCAAGTGCTAGGGGCTAGTGTGCTACACCCAACCCTCAACAGGAAACTAGATTTGAGAATCAAGATCAACACACTGCCACTTCATCTGCTATTTTTTATGCGGCAAGAAAAGAACCTACTTTTCACACTTTCCAATGCCATTTACAAAATGAACAGTTAAGTGTAAACAAAATGGAGGTGGTGCAAATATGTACTCAGGCAGAGCAATCAAAAAACAAAAAATGAAGTGAAAAAGGGGGAGAACTAGTTCATGCGTGCACTCGATCTCTCTTTGCTTAAATGCATTAAGATGCTGGTTATGTTCTCATAATGCGAATGATGCATATACACAATCAACTGTTTTAGCATGAATGGGCAATCTATGTTTATCAGTTTTATGACATGACAGTTTGACACAACTGCTAACACTCTAAAAACAGTAATAACACAAACCTCCCACAAACAAAGAGCGTCATCAAAAGATAACTCCCGACGAAAGAGTACCAAAAGCATCCGGAATGCGAAATGGAGGCTCTCAGCACCTATGTTTGACAGGTGTGAAAACATTTCTTTGTCAGTAAATTCTAAGATTTGCCATAGTGCTTGCAACTGCTTCATGACACCAGTTGGGCCTTCCATCTGAAAATTTTCACGCTAGAGAAGAGGAAAAATAAAAAAAGAAGACTTCAGTTCTAGAGAACATTGAAAGAAGAAGATATCAAATCTCAACAAAGTATCAGTTTCGGATATACCATTCTACGTAAAAGCATTTCAAAGCACCAAAAAGCATCAGCATCGTCCTCAAAAAGAACAATGAAGGGAGACAGTAAATCACTCATTCCTGTAGAAAAGTTGGGGTAAGAGATATACATCTAACTCCTCCGACCCACAAAAAGGTTCCATAATGGAATCTGCATGGTTATCACGGAAGGTGATATTGTGTGGTTGAAAGTGGTGCAAAGGAGAGATAATATGAGCCGCCAAAATTTCTCCACAGATAGAAAGTGGAACCTTTTTGGGGACAAAAAAAAAGAAAAGTGAAACTTTTTTATTGGACATAAGGAGTATAACAATTAACTTTTTCATCTGTCCCAAAATCATCTTTACATCTTCCTTTAAAGAAAGAATTGTGTGGTTCACATTTTTTGTTTAACATAATTCCAATTCCTTAAACACCTTAACAAAAGAAACTGTGAAGATGAATTTGGGATGGATGGAGTATGACTTAGTGGAAAAGATCAATGGGAACAAAAGGCACAACCTTGGCAATATCCTGTTGCAGGATCAACCCAGGCATAAACCGCAAGTATGTCTGACATCCTAGCCAAATTTTTAGCATCACCATAAAATTCGAGATGACTGTCTGTTCTTACTACATCGACAACTAAACACCACAAAGTTGAAACACTCTTCAAACACATTAGACTTTAAGGTATAAAAAGCAAATCAACTGACCATTTCTGATATTCAGGGGAAAGCAGAGAAAATAGGTAGTTACTAATTTACCTATTCGATGAAGTGTCCATAGCCATTCAGACACTCTATCTTCCCTGAGAGAACCTTCTTCAGCTGAAGTCACATTAATATTTGCCATAACAGGTGCTTCAGAAAGTACAGTTCTGTCATAGATATCAATTTCATGTCCCCCCATGTTAGACGGTGAAAGGGGATCAGACACATCAGGACAAACTCTTTCAGTTCCAGAGTTCTGTGAATGCAATGTATCATAAGATTGGGTGGCATTTGATTCAATAACTATATCAGCATTGTTCTTTATGCTGAAGCTGTGCATACGTTCATCTCTAAACTGCAATTTACGCCGTATATATCTAGTATCATGTAACCTACGCACTTTCCTATTTTTGCTATTCTTCTCAAACAAATCTGTCACAGGCAAAGGAGGGAAGTCAAAATCATTTCCAGCAACAGATTCTGATTCCTGTGCTTCTGAATCAAATGTGGGGGAACTGCAATTAAACGGACCAGGATCAGGCAACGAACAGAAAGAGTCACATGCTGCGCCATCTGTGCTTCTCCTCACACTTAAAAGGTCACCAGGATCACTAGAGATCTCCCTGTGATGCGCATTTGATGTATCTATACAACTATTGTCCCAATCAGAGTTTCTAGTATGAGCACAGGAAACTCGTGCATTTTCAGCTAGGGTTTCCCTTCTTCCATCACCTTTGGAACTGGTTCTCATATCCAAAACTTTAGACCCTACAACATAAGCAAGAGAACCAGTCCCAACACTGGAATGCATCGATTGACACTGCTTTATAAGATCCTTGTACCTTTCCCTGCATAAACATAATATAGGTTTCCAATATCAAATTGTTCGATAGAAGGTTTAATACAATTTCTTCATACCACAGTACCTCCACAAATAAGTAAATCAGTAAACGCAGTCATATTTATTTGCAACAACCTCCGTCCCAAATTTAAATAAAAAAAAGAATGATCTTACTTGAACAGGATCTGTTCTATAGGTAAGTACCTCTAAATCCTTTACTCTAGAGAGAAGACAAAAAATGATGCTTGTAATACATGGAGTATTAATATAGTAGTAAATAATTATTTAAAATGTTATGCATCAACAACAACAATAGAAGAGAAACCGATAGTGAGAGAAATGAAGGGAAACAAGAAATAAAAAGAAACTGAAATAATAGGCTGAATGCAAGGTTAATTTATGCTTTTGGCAACAGCAATAAAGTTAGTTTAGATTCAATTTGCCTCATAACTTTTCATTTATGAGAAATAAAGCTGGAAAAAATGTCTCTAAACATTAATACATCTCATTCACATCAAAACTTGAGACAAGAAAGTGGTGTTCTAAAATATTCAAATCCCCCTCACTTTTAGTTTAATTCTTAAAGAAACCTGTTCATCTAACCATCACATTCTACTTGCTACTGTTAGTTCCAAGGTGTTGGCTAATCTTTTGGCAAAATAGAAACCCTTATTTGTTAGGAGTTTTACTAGGTAGAAACCTCTATTTATATTTCAGCTATATGTTGGTCACTGAGATCCTAAGACTACATGGCATCATTGTTTATCAGTGAGAATACTTGGAACTACCACTGGTTGCAGCAGTAAACATCATAGTGTTTAATTCTCATAAGAAATACAAAAGATATATGCATGCTCCCAGCCCCGCCCTGCCCCCATCATGGAGCAACCCTGGATAGCATTCAGTCCATCACATGTTTCCATAACAAAAATGTATCAAGAAAATGAAGAAACAATTCAAAGTAAGTCTGTCCAAATTCAGATTTAATAACGCCCCTTAACATTTACACTTGGGTGCCAACAACCCAGTAGAAGCCCACAAGAAGTAAGGTCTGGGAGGGTAAGTGTACGCACACCTTACCCCAACTCAAAAGTAGGGAGGCTGTTTCCAAGAGACCCCTGGCCCAAAAAGAATGGCAAAAAGGACAGATTTGCAACTGAGATTTGACCACACTTCTACATAAAAGTCAGTTCCTATAATGTTTATACAGATCAATAAAGTTGATAACAATGATTGTCATGACCAAGACTACTGAGAAAACCACAAATTGCAGAGACTGGAAGGGAGTTACCTCCTAGCAGTTCTCAGCTGTCTTCGATACTCTTCTGTGCTGCTTACAGCATAACAACCTAAAAGAAATTCCCAAACTTCTGGTCTTATAGATGGATCAACACCCTATCGTGCAAGAAGCAAAGGATTTTAGCTCCATCAGGAAGCAACTGAATGAGTAATTGTTTTTACTTTTTACTGCAGCCATGAGTCCATGACTATTAAGTACTAAGGTGTAACCACAAATCCACAATACAAGCCCGGTGTAATCCCAACTCTCTTGGGATTTTGGGGGTCAACATATACGCAACCTTACCCGTGTAAAAAACAAAGAGGTTGTTTCTCTTAAACCCTGGATGCATTTACCGCCCAACACTTCACCAAAAACTTCAAAGAAAGCAAGAAGCAAGGGAAGTTTAATGAGTAAGACCCCGAATACAAAGATACCAAAACCAAGATTTATTAGGTTGTTCCAAAATTCCAATTTTTACACCACACATAGTTTTTTTCATTTTTACCTTTTTGTCTCCCTCCCTATTTTGTCACATACCATATTTAGTAAAGTTTGTGTAGTTGACATTCATTCTTACTTTTTAATATCAATATCAACCATACAACTTCACTTCCAATGTCCGAAAAAAATAGTGGGACAAAGGGAGTATTAATCTAGTATCTTTTACAAAATTCAACAAAGTTGCAAAGAGCCTTACCCCAAAAATGATCAATTTCAGAACTTTTTGAAACCCGTGTATCTTTCCTTCACTATCAAAAGTTGCTTGCCACCTATCTGGCTTGAGCGTTTTGTTTATCTACACAGCATAAACAAAAAAGATGAACTCCCACATTTTGAAGTGAGAGAAATCAATAATCAATTATGAGGATAAAAGCACTGCATGGAAAAGAAATTATAATAAAAAATATCAAATCTTTCTAGATCTCCCAGATATTCTTACTAGCTAGTTACTACTCTCTCTGTCCCACAATAAATTACACTCTTCACTATTCAAAAATTATGAAAACTTTTCTTTATTTGGGTGTTTTCATGGATTACTTGATAAAATAAAATACTCTTGTCACCTCTTGTTATGTAGAACTTCTGATATACTTTTAAATATGCAAGTTTTATTTTTTATTTCTATACCAATCTTTAAATAAAATGAATTGAACAAACTTAGAATTTTACTTTGTTTTGCGTAAAGTGTAATTCATTTAGGGACGGAGAGAGTATTAAATCAAGACCAGCGGTAATAAATAATACACTTAGTCATCTGAAAAGAACATATCATGCTGACCAAAGAATACTAACTTAATTTACTAAAAATTTATGTTCTGCAGGAGCACTTAAAAAATGTCTACTACAGTTAGCAACCACATAAAGTATTTTACCATATATATTTATGTTGCATAGTTTTTTTATAAAAATAAAGTTGCCCACCAGTTGTAGTAACACTTCGAAAGTACGAGAATATAGATGGTGGGGTAAGAACTCATGGAAGATAATTTTTTCAACAGTTGAACTTAAGCGACTCACTATTTTTATTTTCATAACCATGTGAATTTTTTTCTGATATACTCCGTATTAAATTGATACACTGAAGAAGTTCAGATAAAAATCATTAAAGATTTAACAGCTTTGTAAAAAGGAAAAGAGAATTCATCGAGATCACAATACAAATTTCATAAGAGCTACATAGTAAAAGACATAATACAGACATAATACAGTAAAAACAGGTCGGATAATTTTATGGTGCATTTCTTTTAATGACATTTATAACATTGTCACGAGGCTCGCCCTTTGGAAAGAAAGATTTAAAAGGGAAATGAAAACCTTTATAGGAGATTGATGGAGACAAGGCTCTCCAATGTCGCGGACAAGTGAGCTCACTCTTTGCAAATTCACGGTGCCTCCCTTTCCACATTTCCATTGCTTGTCGGCCCAGTGGAAAGACATCACCTATGTGTGCTCTATACTTTCCTTTCTACCAGTTCACAAATTCTGAACCCCTGAAATCCAAACATTTATAAGGCAAGCAAGAGTGAAAGTGGGATTTCAAAATGCCCGTAGTGGGTGCACAAGATTCAAATTTTAAAAATAACAGCACTGTCCTCGCGAAAAATCAAAAACTCCAAGTTAAACCCCCTTGAACATCACTAAAAAGATCAGAATTCTTAAAAGATTTTAACTTGATTTACAGAAACATCATCTGTCCAGAAGGAATGCTACTAATTCCTACACAAGCAGTATCAGTGAAAGCCAACAATATATCACAGAGCAGTTAAAACCCAATGCTGACTGGCTCTAAGAACACGCAAAACATCCGATCTTCACAGGAACAAGAAATCATCAGTCCAGATTAATGTCGTAAAACAATAACACCAGGCAGCAGATTCCGCTTACGGAAACACCAAATCAATTCAAATCAGTTCGAAACTGCTACAGTTATCGATTCACACAAGCAGATTCCGTCTACGGAAATTGCGCTATGCGTGCACGGATACATACATACATATATATTCATTCATGCCTGAGAAAATAAAGAAATGAAGAGATATCCGAAGAAGGGAGATCGGAAAAGCGGTGCGTCGCCATTAACTGATAGAAAGACAGTTTCTTGGTATCACTGTTTACGTTTTTTCGCCTGAAATTTGTTTTTAATTTTACTAATTTAGGCAAGAATATCTTAGATATAGTCCGTACCAGAGTTTCATTTGTATTTTGTTGGGATGAATATGATGAACAAGGGCCGACATTTTGTCTCACAAATTGTCACATGAGATGAAATCTAAAATTAGGCTCTTGGATTAATTTTGAATTATTTTAGGAATTTTAGGTAGGAAAGATAATGTATCTGAGTTGTACACTACATTCTGCAGACGTATATAGACGCACATTATCTGTGTGAAACACAGACAGTGAGCGTCTGTTTGCGTCTGTGAGAAAGTGGTGTCCACCTGGGATACATCACATTGGGGTACACATAGCAAAATTCCTTGTCTTAGAATTATTGTCACATTTTGAATAATGTGTAAAATTATATTTTTTAAAATCATTTTAGTTACAAATTGTCATAGAAATAAAAAATACTCCATCATATTATGTATTTCAAAATCACATTAAAAGTACTACTATGTATAAAATAAGTTTGACATAGATATTTTATTTTATCAAATTATCAACAAAAACGTGAAAATAAACAAAAACTATTGAAATTCCAGAATAGTAATTGTGACGATACATTCAGGAAAGAACGAGTAATTTTTATACTACATATCTCATATTATGTCCCAAGTTATCTAAAAAATACGGAGTAATTAATTTTACGGCATGACTCTAGTCACATTGGTCATGATTAACATTGCGATATCACTGTCTTTTTGTATCATTTACGGTGCCTCCTTCACAAAATTGATACTTCCTCCTTTTTTTGTCGATTAGTTTTGAATTCTATTGACTCGATTCTAAATTCGAATCTTTTCGTACATTTTTCAACCTAATAACATACAAAAAGTCATATTCAAATCTGGGTGAATTTTTCCATAAGTTTTGTAGATTAGTTTCCTACCACTCAAACCAATAGAAAAGTTCAATTGCAATATTCGTTTATTAAAAACTAAGAGTAAAAATAATTTTTAAAAGTTACTTTCTTTCTCTTGCAAAAAGCTTGCAATTTTTATAAGAAAGGAGTGACTTGCAACGTTTTCTCTCTAGTGAACAATTTTCAATTATAATTTTTTATTTATTTTAACACTTTTTAAATTCGTAAAATTCAAACAAGAAACTTTTTTATGAAAGTGTAAAGAAAAAGAAGTGGGACAATACCAAATTTTAAAACTGCATTAATCTTTTTAAACATTTATATTCAAAATGACATTGCCCATTGATCAAAATGTTGGATGATATGTTTGCTAAATCAACATGAATTAGCATTGTGCCAAGCAAAATGCGGGTTTTAAATTTCTTATAGAAATAGCATTTTAAAAAGAACATTTAATTTGATTTTGGGATTTTAGTTGAGATGACTCTAATGAGAGCACCTAGGCACCCTATTCGTATAATTTGGAATATCATTTTTATTTAATTTTTGTCAAAGTTACCAAATTTGACTGAAAAAATAGAAAAATGAACAAATGTTCAGAAATGAAGACAATAACTATTAACCAGTCTGCAAACTATTAATTGTATTATTTACCTCTTGAGTGGGTGTTTGAGTTGTTATTGTGAGGTCATATTACTTCAAAGAAAATTATTTAAAAAGTATTAGACTTGTAGTTGCACTTACATAAATTTGTAAGGTTCCAATGGTTCATTAAACGGCCAACCATAACATTTGAAGCACATATGACTGAACAATGGAGGAATACATTGAAAGAAAACATTACAAGTGTAAAGTCACTACACAAACTCCAATTGAATGACACACTTGCAAAAGGGTTCACTTATTGTTCATCGATGCCATATTTTTTGGGCGAAAAATGTGGAGTCAACATTTTTGTTGTCGAAAAGAGCTAGGTTTGATTTGTGTGATGAAGCTGAATATGTTGGGCGCAAGAATAAGGTGCGAGAATCTCAAGAACAAATGTGAAAAGTATATCCTAAAACACAAGAAACGAGTGAGATCAACACGTTTTTAAAAAGAGACATTTTATACATGACGCAAACTCATCCATCTAATATTCCACAAAGGTTAACCCAAACAAGACAATGTACACCACATCCACGAGACAACGTTCTACGAACCAAATGCCGACTAATGTACATTACCTTATACTCTGGGCACGATTGGCTTCAAGTCTCTGTAGATGAAGACACACTTGTGCACCAACTTGCATCTTTAGACATTCTCTCATTAAAGAAAAAGGGGAAAAAAGAAACCTAGGAGAAGTGGGATAGCCAAAAAAATAAAACAGTAGAGCTATACATGCATGAAGATGTGTAAAAAATATACATGAGATCTTCCCAAAGTTCTTCCATCTATGGCTCTCTACTTCGTTTGCACCGGGGCTTGATATCTGAAAACTAAATCTCCTCAGTACAACTTGGAAACTAAAAACAAAAGAATCAACACGGAGAAATGTGGCACATGTGTTCGATAGCCTGCAAGGATGAAATAGTAATTAGTAAGTGAATCAGCTATGGAAATACTCCACCGGTCCCATAGAAAGATTTCACCTTATGGAAATTGATATTGACCCTCTAGCAATGAACTCCAAATTTATCATTGAAAGACAAAAATATCCCTTATTACTTTTTCTATTTTGTTTTTTCATGGAGGGTATTTTTGTCCTTCTATGATCAATTTGAAGTATCATTATCAATTCTCGACTGCCAATATCAATTTCCTTTCTTGCTTTGTTGCAAAATGAGGTTCACAATTTCATCTTTCTTGATTACAAACTTATTCTGGAATGGATAAATATTAGACTATCCAACCCAACTGAGATAACTTAAGCAATGACTAACACATACCAGTCTCTGATGATGTTGGTAATGCTGGTAAGGACATTTCTGCAAATTATGTAGTAGAATTCAATATCACAAAGTGATCATATAAGAATGATTAAGATGACAGACATAAATACAGAAATTATTATTATTATTATTATTATTATTATTATTATTATTATTATTATTATTATTATTACAACAATAATAATAACTTATATGGAGTAGAATTCTGCAAAATAAGTTGTAAATCTACTCTGTTTATACGAAAAAGTAAAAAACAGCAACTTACCGGGTGCACAAAAAGAGAATGCACCAGAGGGTGATGAAGGCCACAGAGCTGCAGTATCATCATTCAAATCGCAGTTAAAGCTGAAACCTGCAGAGTTGTCGTACACCATATCTGTAGGCAAGCTTCGAAGCAAGCACCCTGCGTTATTCATTGCAAGTGTTTGTTTAGTCTACTCATCTAACCTTCTAAAATTTCACTGAGTTCTTTCTTAACAGTTCAGATAGACATTTAATGCACAATGGAGAAAGATTATCTTCTTTCAATTTTTGAGTGCTCGTTAATGTCAATCTAATGTCATAGATTAGTTTAAAATTTAAAAAGGAAATAACAATGAAAGAGATGCAAGTACCTTCTTGTCCACCATAGGCTGCTCCAATGCCAGTACATGGAAATAAAAGACAGTGAAACATTAAATCGAGAATAAGGCTTTTTTTTAAATTATAGAGAGTTAAAGAAACAATATTTATCAATTATCACCTTGAAGGCTGAAATCTTTTAAATCAATATCGCATAGCTCATACACATTTGTCATCACCCCAGCCTTCTGTAACATTGATCCCAATACAGTTGCACACATTATAGCCTGTCGATTAGTAATCAACATTTGCTTCTGTATATCAGCAATGTATGAATTTAGTGAGCTACAACATGAAGAGCTGGGAGCTGCTATATTCCGGCATGCTTTTATCACTTCAGATGGCTGCTTGAAATCTAGAGGACAAACTGCAATACGAACACAGAGATATTGAAGAGAGTGACAATGCTCGAAATAACAATATGCCTCCAAATTTAGTTAACAAGAATGTAGAGGTTCATCTGTGATGTTTATGGATATTCCATTGGAGGTTGGAATTGGTAAATTTGCAAAGTTGTCACCTACTTTCTGTAAAGAACAAAGAGGAAAAATAGAATACCTTTGTTAACTTTGCATGAAGATAGTAACCGAAATATTTTATTTGCGTCTTCGAATGGCAGTTTCCTGGCCAGCCATGAATGCACAACTCCTTTACAATCTGTAAGACTGTCGATCTGGCCAGGCGCTTCTAGTAAATTTTTACTATCAATCACACTTGAGTGATTTGATCTTATCCCATATAGTTGAAGTGAAGCCTCTGAAATTGCACGCTGACAAACTGGCCTGCAGCACTCCTTAAGAGAATCAATTGTGCTGCAGGACTCCAACAATCTACTAGTATTTACTGCCTTCTCAAAAGTAGTTACATCTTTCACAGGGCAAGAACTGCCAGTGAGCTGCAACGAGCTTGCAGAGCACATGGTGGATATGGACCCATTTGCCCCTCTGCTGGCTAGTATACTGACGATATCTTTAAAACAATCTTCAGCAACAGCACTTTGCAAAACTAAAGCATTAGAATTGGAGCTGAAGAACCCCTGAAATATGTGAAGCAAGCTGGAGAATTGCGGGCAGCATATAACATTTCTTACTACTCTTGAGAGAGATGCAGTACAATCAGTAGCTGTTTTTTCTGTTATGTTTGAAATCAAAGAGAAGTCTACTGGGCATCTTCCAGTCAAGATGGGATTATATGTGGTGGGAAAGGATGGGTACATAGGTGACAGAGGTTGATCAAGAGGAAACGGATAGTGTGGAATCACAGCCGGTGATATTTCAAAGGGTTCAAACATTCCACTGTTGGGTGGGCTAGCTAGCGCAGGAGAATAAGTATGACTGCTTGATCCAGGCAGCATCTGCAGAGCCTCTACATTTAGGTAGCTCAACGACCAGATAACTACCAGGAGGAGATTATGGCACAGACAACCTGCATCTAAAAAATACTGTTAGAAAACTACAGAAATTGTCTGCGGCATATCATTATAAAAAATAAAATAAAACAGGAATTTACCCTTAAGATGAGTGACCGTCTTCACACAAGCCATAACTGCACTAACCTTCTGGCAACATTGAGGTGGTGCTGATCATTTAGACAGAATAAGCTACTAAACCTACACAGGCTGAAGAATGAGGTTAAAGTCAATAGTAAACAGGCTAGTCCATATACGGAGTAATGAGAAATGTCCTAAGAATAAGAAGTATATGGAGTGAGAAAATGAGCATAAGATTCTTGAATTTTCAGAAAGATTTGAACATTCATCACTCTATATTTCAAGAAAAAAGAAAACAAGAAAATAACATAACTAACAAGGAAAGTACTACGTATGTGTTTAACTCGTCCATTCGGGGTGCAACAAATATGCACAAAAGTGAATACCACGTCAACTATTCTTAGTATTTAAAAGTTAAAATGAAAATCAGCGCATACACGCACAGATCACAAATCAAAGTCTCTAGGTGTTGATAAACATTTATCAGGTAAAACTTTAGGCCATTAATAGAGTCACATGAAAGAAAAGAGAAAATGCTTAAATTGGGAAAGGAAGGGTTATTTATTTGCACCAGATTCCTTCTACACATTCAATAGATTATAGATATGAATGTAAAAAGGACAAATTCACTTAGCTCCTTAATTCCCTCTCTAGCTACGAACTTGAAGATGTGTGAAAATTCATAACAATAAACAAAACAAACCATAAACTTTCTCCTCACGCCTTTAAAAAAAGCATCAATTCCTCCAACAAATTACTCGAGTCCCTAAGATCCACATCTAATCCATAGCTCACAGCCTCACAGAGACTACTATAAATGCACATATGTAAATAAAAAAACACAAACAGACGCATACCAGAAGAAATCTTCTCCGGTGAGGGCCGGGAACTTCCGAGATCAACAGGCATGAAAGAATGAGCTCGTCGGAATGATCATGCCGGGCTCAATCGGGGCACGGATTTTGAGATTGATATTTCTGAGACTGGGAGATGGAAACCCTACAGAGAAAGGAAGAGCTTCTTGGGGAGCGTGAAGCAGCAGAGAAGGGATTGGTTCGGGTGTTCCAGGGTAGTAGGTACCTGAGGTGGTGTTGAGCTCAATGATGGATGATAATAGTGGGCGCGTGGTTGGTGGTTCCTGACGGTGGCGCGTGGCCGTAAGTTTTCCTCTGGCGATCCTGCGGTTCCGGTCTGGTCCGTCCAACCACCCGATTCTTACACGCATGCATAAAATGGCCCGCTCTTTGGTAGCCCCAAGATAAAAAAAAAAGTACGTCCGGGTCCCACCATCCCAAATTTGTTACATAATCATCTCAGTTTAACTTTGTAAAATTTAAAAAAAAAAAAAATAATAATAATTTAATTTAAGTAGTTGAAATATGATTAGAGTAAAGTAAAAAATTATGGACTATGTGTTCTTTACTTTATTAAAACCGTAAAGAAGTGAGACGATTTACATAATGGATAGAGTACTCGCTTCGTCCCAAACTTTTATTATACGGAGTAATCAACTTTTTATGGTTAATTTAAACAAACTTGATTTTTAATTAAGTAAATACAACATCATGCATTAACAAGGTAAAAGAATTTTTTTAAAAAAAAAATTATAAGATAAATGTGATTAAATTTTTCAATACAATATTAAAATATAACTTAAATTTTAAATTATTGATTATCAAAGTTCGTTTGGATTGACTGCAAATAATTAAATTGGGCAAATACATTGAAATAGATATAATACTTGTAATTTTTAAATATTGCCATCTCTATTACGGACTATGGAGAACAATATAATATTTGCTCGTACAAACTTTCTTAAAATAGTGAATTACGAAGAATCAAATGTCTTCGCTTGAGTTTAAACATGTGACAATTCATCTAACAAAGCCACGATTATGAAACTGGTTTACAAAACATTTGTTCTCTTTAAATTAAATCTTACAATGTAGTTTTTTTAAGATGTTTAAACATTAATCATTCTGTCCCAATATTTTTATTCTATTTATTTTTGTATGTCTCACTATTTTTGTCTCGCATCATGTTTAGTTATATTTGTGTTTTGTTCTCTTTAAATTAAATTTTACAAAGTAGTTTTTTAAGATGTTTAAACATTAATCATTCTGTCCCAATATTTTTATTCTATTTATTTTTGTATGTCTCACTATTTTTGTCTCGCATCATGTTTAGTTATATTTGTGTGGTGCACATTCAATCTTATGTTATCTTATTTTTGGGACGAAGGAAATAATTGTCTTTTTATTGAAAAAGCACTCCGTAATTATCTTCTTCAATTGTTGTTCTATTTCAATTATCGAAAATAAATAAGATTAAAGTTATATTATCTTCACCTGATTTGAATAACTCTGATCTGATTGGAACTAGTTCTGACCTGATCTGGTCTAATTTAATCTTGTCAAAATGTAGTTACATTTAAAACTAATTTTGATTTGTTTTTATCTCGTCTGTCTTATTCTAATAAGAAAAAAATACTAAGTAATAAAAATAAGTTGAATAGATCGAACATGAAAATAAAAGAAACACATTAGTACTCGTAAAAGGATACACAAGATACTAAATACGAAGCGTGTTTTATTTTTTCAAGCATGCTACCCAAAATGTACTTCAAAGAAATGCACCGATATTTTAACGGTTAACATGGGCAGAAAATATAAGTTCAATTTAAAAAAATTGCACTGACATTTTTTATCAATATAAATCATCACACTAACATCATACTAGTACAAAATGTTGGTGCATGGCTTTGGGGTACAAAATGAGGCATAAATTTTGGTGTACAAATAACTTAATCCTTTATTTTTAGCAATTTGTTTTAAATGTCATAAAATCTCATGATAATGTCAAATCATACTATGTATCTTATTTTTTCATTTATCTACAATATGATATTTATTAAAATAACATAATCATATTATATCTTATCTAAAAGATTTTTTTATGTAATTTCAAATTAAAATATGAGTAATGCATGCATGTGTGTGTGTATATATATATTAAATTTTACATTTTTCATGCAGCTTGTTTTTTGATATACTGTTTCTGTTCCCAAATGAATTACACAATAACTATTACGGTATATCGATAATTTTTGTTTGATTGCATATTTTCATCGATGGTTGATAAAATAAAATATTTTTGTCACTTCTTATTTTATAAAATTCTTAATATATTTTTTTAATATGTAAATCTTATTTTTATTTCAATACCATTTTTTAACTAAAACAAATTTTAAAATTCAGATTTTACGTGTTGATCGAAGAATTAATTAAATTAGATCCCTCATTTTTATAAAATGAACATTAGATTCCTCATTTTATAAAAAATTAATTAAATTAAAAATATTTTTGATATAATATGAAAAATGCAGAAAATTACTCATGGGTGACGCGAGTTTTGTTGAAATAACTCTCAGGTCCCTCTATTTTCAAAAAGGCAGCAGAGGTCCTTACATTTTGTTGTAATAACTAGAAGGGGACATTTCATCCAATATTTCATCTATAAACGTTAATAAATGTATTTTTTCCTATTCTTTTCTAAATGTTTTAAGGTAATAAATCTTAGGTCGCTCCTTTTTTATTTCTTTGTTTTTCTTTCATTTTGTTACTATTTTTTAAAGTGTTATTTTAAAATTTCTCTTATAAAATGGTATAAAAATTCAAAATTGTTTATATTATATTAAAACAAATGAAATAAAAAAAATTCTAAAAAAAGAAATAACAAGGTAATGGCAAATTAGGAAAAACGGTATTGGAAAATAGGAAAAAATACATTTATTAACACTTACGAATGATGTATTGGATGAAATGTCCCCTCTCAGTCATTACAACAAAATGTAAGAACCTCTGCTGCCTTTTTGAAAATAGAGGGACCTGAGAGTTATTTCAACAAAACTCGCGTCACCTGCGAGTAATTTTCGGTGAAAAATGAAGTTTATTTAGAGACTAGAAGTGTGTAGAACACATCCAGCCCAAGTCCCAAACAGATCTGATCTGAGAGTATCTGACTGACTGCCTTCCGATCTGAGTGTGGAGCTTCTCCATCATCATCACCGGATGCCTACTTCTTCCGGCCACAACCCCGACGTCTTTACTCCGTCCGCCGTGCAATCGAAAAGCATCCACTCTGAACTCCTCACCTAACGGCACCGGGCCCGTGCGTATTCACGGCGGCGTCGTTCACGTTCCCGCCGCGCCAATTCTCCCTAGTTTGTTCGGAAATAACTAATGGAAAATGCTTTAAGGTATGCAATCCAATTGTTTCTGCTCTGAATTTGCTGTGTAGTGTATGTTTGAAGAATCTGAATTGAATATATCACGTGGAACACTTTAGGTTGCTCAAAGGTCGCGGCTTTCCTGGTAAGGTATTCATTACACCTAGGGCTGACCCGCTGGACACCTCAGGTCTGTATTCCCCAACTAGTAGCAGGAGAATCTCAGATGAGACAAAGCCAAATGAACAAGTTGATCGATCTTCTGAGGTATAAGCTGTTGTGTAGGTGATATTTTGTTACTGACTCAATCTTGGGCATGTACTTCGTATGCAAATTGATATCAGAGTGCTCAAAGAAATGCTTTACTTTTAGGAAGAAGAAAGCAGAAGCAATCCCGACCCTGGTTCATCTGCTAACAAGATAAAGCCATCTACATCAGATTCAGAACCTAAGCATATAGAGATTCCAAGGTCTCCCATGGGCTCGAGGGCTACAGATTCTGCTAGGTTAATGAAGTTCACTAAGGAACTGTCTTCAACAAATGTCGTCTTAGGTACTAGTTTCTTTCCATGCTCTCTTGTAACATGTCTGTCATCAACTGTATTTCAACAATTTCTCGAGTATAATAGAAGTTGATTAGGTATTTAGGTGTCAATTATTTCATTACTTAATTCCATTATTCCACTATGCTAGGTGAGCATCACATAATTGTTCATATCTTCCCGTAATCTTATCTTGTACGAGCATTAAACATGATTTTATATGCCAAAAAACCAGTCGAAGATGTGTACATCTAACTGAATCTATGTATGCAGTACAGAATATAGTCTCTCATTGGCCTGAGGCAATTGAGTAAACAACCACAGCCACACAAATAATTAGGACCCATACACACAGTAGAGTTCTCTTTTTGCCCCCGAATTATGTTTCCACATCCTTTTCTGCCTGTCCCAAAATTATGTCTCATCTTCTACTAAGGCAAGGATTATGCGGTTCATGGTATTTCTCTCTCATCAACATAAATCTCAATTGAACAATTTTCGCTCGTTTAATTCTGGTGATTGGTTAAAGTGTGCTCAAATTGTGAGACGAAGGGAGTATATTATAAGCTTTAGTTGTCTAAAGGAAAAATCTTTTGTTTTAAGTTTTGATTTTACAACTAGGCCCCAGATGTTCTCGATACAAAAAAGCCCTAATAATTGACAAAGTGAGTAAAATGATTTGTTTAGTTAAAAATATTGAATTATATATCAAAAGGTAGAGGAAAAAACAAAGGAATTAATTTTATTGTGAAACATCAAACATTTATTATTACTAACAACAAATCAGAAGAAAAACTAAACAGACTAATAAAGGATCAATTAGTATCATTTGAACATACACACAGAGATTTAAGGGTCTTTAAAATCTCGCCTCAGGCCCTAAATTACTTGATCAGGCTGTGGACGTGGTGTTTTGTCGCTGGGTGTTTTCCATTGTAGCAATCACGGTCAACCTATGCAATTTTGTTCAAAGGGTTTTTGGTCTTGGGTGTTTTCTCATGTTATTGCCACTCCATCTTAACCAAATCCTTTCTCACAGAAAAATTGCGTGAATTAGCTTGGAGTGGTGTTCCGCCTTATCTGCGACCTTCAGTGTGGAGGCTTATTTTGGTATGTCTCTTTGCTTGTTAATAAGCATAAATATATAATTTCATGGAAACTGTTTATGTTCTTGAAAGATTTCAATGACATTGATTACATGAATAATAATCTGACTTGCATTCCTGTATAGAGTATCCACCTTTGTATTAGTATGATGTTTTGATGTCTTGGGAAATGATGACTTTTGATCAGTTCGTCACATTATCTAGTATCTACTATGCCTTATTTGCTAGTTGTCTTGTTTTGTTGAGAGGTCTGGTCCTCCAATGATATTTAAATTGTTATCATGAATTTGTTGTTAAGGCATATCATGTTAAGATTCTTAGCTGAATAAAGTTTATGCACTTCAATGAATAGGATAAGAGGGACGTGTATTTCATTTACAGGTTTCAGTGTGGTTAAACTTTGATATTGATGTTTTGTCTATATTAATTTCGAAACTTCTATTGTGCAAAGTTCTCTTCATCATTGTTGCATGACCACAAAATTTATTACAGGTTGACTTGTTTTCACCCAAGCCATTTCCTCTCTGTTAAAAAAAATACTTTACAGCATCCTATTTCCAGTTAGGTCAACTCTTAAAGATTGGTGTTATCCATGTTCTCCTATATCAGTTGCGATTTTGTTAATGAAAATGTTATTTGGGTACTATGCTATCAGCTACACACTCGCACTCCTTGCTTAAGAAGTCTGGTCGGACTTTTGTTTTTACTAGCGATAGTACTAAGCAAAAATCATTTTTTGCTTTCAAATTAAATAATGAACTGACAACAGGGATATGCACCTCCTAATTCAGATAGAAGGGAGGGAGTTTTGGCAAGAAAGCGTCTTGAGTATCTTGATTGTGTTGCTCAGTATTATGACATTCCAGACACTGAGCGCACAAATGAAGAGATAACCATGCTTCGGCAGGTACTGTGATGTGGTGGGATGACTTCTAGTTATCGATTTCCTTGTCTTTTGTTACTTGCACATTATTTTTATGCACCTTTTTTGTTGTTATCAGATTGCTGTTGATTGCCCTAGAACAGTGCCTGATGTCACTTTCTTTCAACAAGAACAGGTCCAGAAATCATTGGAGCGCATACTATATACGTGGTTAGACATTCCCTATCCATTTCCTTGGATTGTTAATTTAGCAGCAATATCCTTCATGTGATGTTAATATTTCATTTTATATTTCCTAGGGCCATTCGACATCCGGCGAGTGGCTATGTGCAGGGAATAAATGATTTAGCAACACCATTTATGGTTGTATTCTTATCGGAACACTTGGAGGGAAGCATCGAAAATTGGAAAATGGCCGATCTCCCTCCTGAGAAAATAAATAATGTAGAAGCTGACTGTTATTGGTGCTTAACAAAGTTACTTGATGGCATGCAAGATCATTACACATTTGCCCAACCTGGAATTCAACGATTGGTCTTTAAGCTAAAGGAGTTGGTTAGACGGATTGATGGTATGTTTTTGTATCCTCTGTAACTCCTACATCTGCTACAGCCTTTATTTAGAAGGATTGTGAAGGGTGGCTTCATGCTGTTCTCTAACCATGGTCTGGTACTTTGAGGCCTAGCTGTTGTCTCTAAAATGTTTAGTGCTCTGTGTATATTTGATCCATAAAACCTTGGCCTTTAAAAGTCTTTGTTGGTCAATGAAGTTGCTAAAGAAACACATGATATGCTTAGATTCTATTGAAAAAGCCAAAAACACAAGCAGATATTTTTGCTCCCATTTAAATTTCTAAATGCAAAGTGAAACATTAAATATCTACTTTAGTTTAAAAATGCAGACATGTGTAATTGATGAATTGCTCTATCTTGGAATAAACAATTTCATATGACATTCTCATTTTTATCTTCATGTAAAAGTTAATTAATGTCTATCATGAGATTATGTAAATGAAAATTTAAGTTGTGCTAAACCTGGAAGTGGAAAATCAAAGGTACTGCCAAGTGAATTGAATGGGACAGGATAGAATAAATAACACATCAGTATTTTATGTGTGCACCATTTCTATTGAACCCCCCCCCCCCCCCCCCCGGGGGGGGGATATAATGTGACTTATGCTTTATACTATCTTAAATACAGAGCCCATTTTAAGGCACATGGAGGAGCAAGGTCTTGAATTTCTACAGTTTGCCTTTCGCTGGTTCAATTGTCTATTAATACGCGAGGTGTGTTATCACCTGTGTATTTTTTGCAGGAGGATGTTTGTCTCATAGATTTTTTTTGAGATGATTAATTGTTTTGATTTCCATAGATCCCTTTCCACCTGGTTAATCGCCTATGGGACACATATCTAGCAGAAGGCGACGCATTACCAGATTTCCTTGTATATATAGCTGCCAGTTTCCTACTCACGGTGAGATACGTTTTCTGTTCCCACTAGCAAATTTTCAGACCCCCTCAGACTTAAAAAGTTACTACTACCCCATGCCAAATTATTTGGCCTTTTGCCTACGGGTTTTCTTCCAAGTAATTTCCGGATATGCCACTATTTGCCCAAGTTTCTTCCCATATTTACCTGTAGGGGTGTTCAAAAATATCGGATCCAAAATATCCGTCCATGATCCGATCTGAAAATGTATATCCGATCCGATATTTTAGATTTTGGATATTTCGGATCGGATATCTGAAAAAATTCAGATCAGATATGGAATGAAATATTAAGATTTTGGATATCCGAAGTTCATATTTTTTTAAAAAATAAATATAAAAATAAAGCTTAGACAACTTAAGCCCAATTCATTTTCTTCATCATAAATATTTGAATCTAAGATTAATTGAAGTTTTCTACTTTA
Organism: Cuscuta australis; assembly: GCA_003260385.1. Taxonomy (NCBI): domain Eukaryota; kingdom Viridiplantae; phylum Streptophyta; class Magnoliopsida; order Solanales; family Convolvulaceae; genus Cuscuta; species Cuscuta australis. The sequence continues at coordinate 1,563,118 of NQVE01000098.1, read as the reverse complement.
GTCTTTTTGTCTATGTTTTATTTGTCAATTACTCCGTATATTGATATTCTTTTTTCATACATTTATAAAATTATGACTTGTGATAACACTATCAAGGTAACTATAACATTTAAAATAGAGTTGACTTGACATCCACTATTTTAACAAATAAAAAATCATTCTAAATACTTTTTTAGAATTATTGGAATAAATAAAAATTAAAAAATAAATAAATAATTTTCTTTCAGATATTCCATTGATCCGATCCAAAATTTCGGATATCCGAAATTCGGGTATCCGGTAATTTTCAGATCGGACATGGAATTGGTATTTACCGATCCGAAAATTTTGAATATCCGAAAAACCGGATCGGATCGGATATATCCGAATGAACACCCCTATTTACCTGTTTGCAGAAGTACTAGGCCTGAATTGCTCCAAAGTGAAAAATTTCACATTGACATTTTTTTTTAATTTAAAAAGAGAGCTAATAATCTCTTTTTGCAACTTATGTGTTTTTTCCTCAGTGGACAGACAAGCTTCAACAGCTTGAGTTCCAAGATATGGTAATGTTCATACAACATCTCCCAACTCATACCTGGAGTGATCTGGAGCTGGAGATGGTGCTCTCGCGTGCTTACATGTGGCATGCAATGTTCAGTAGCTCACCCAGCCACTTAGTTAGCTAATCAGCTCGTCTTCAACAACGGCCCGGTTCCTAGTACTTCCACTGCGATTGAAGTATGACCGCATAACCACGCCCTGCGAAAAAGGTTTGGAGTGACAAAATCTTTTTCCTATTCGGTGTTACTTTTGCTTGTTCCTTGTTTGTTGAATTGAATATACGTAAACACGAGGCCTGTTATTTTCTTTGAACAAAACCAGCGTGTCTTGTATTTATTTATTTGTTTGTTTGGGTTTTCACACTTCTCGATCAACGGTTGTTTGTTTAACATCTGTAATCCTCAATCGTTTGATAATTGCTCTGGTAGAGTCGGAGTTGTATTTGAGGACCACAATGGGAAAACAAGTCTTTAGTTAATATTTTTTTCACTTTGCCTAGACCAGTAAAATGTTAAAGTCGCTCCGAAAACTCACTCCACTTTTCATCCCAATGCCGCCGTGTCTGTAGATGTTTGTGAGAAGATGAAGTGATAGGCAGGGGCATAATCGGCAACTTAGTCGATTTGTGTCTTAGAATGGTAAAAAATGAGGCTGTGTAAATTTGGGGTAGGACAAAGACAATTCAATCTGAGCACAGTAATTTTCCAAACTTTTAGTTGTAAAACTTGGTCGCCAAGGTTGTTTTTGGACTTTGAAACACGTGTTCTTGTTTCTCAACTTGAAACTTGATATTCGACCCGTTTGACCGTGGGGGCGGGCTGTTGTTGAAGTCTGCACCGTTGGGTTTTCAAAAAGTCAGAGTAAATTTTTTTTTGTTTGTAAAATATGTACTGCCTCTGTTTCCCTAAAATGTTCTCATTTTGACTTTTGGTGGTTTTTAAGGAGAGTTGAAAAAAGGTGAAAGTTTACCATAATACCCTTAATGAAAAATGGGTGGAGTGTATTAAATGAGGTGGGTGAAGTGTAATAAATAAAGTAAGTGGGGGTAGTTGTGGTATTTTAATTGTTAAAAAATGAAATGAGAAGATCTATTGTGGACAAAGAAAAATGGCTATTGGAAAGATCTTTGGGGGACGGAGGGAGTATAAAAAGTACTCAATAGTATTTTTGCATGTTTGAGTATAGTTTTTCGCTTATAGTAATAGTTGAGTGTTTGTAAATTTAAAATATTTAAGGGTTCTTTTATTGAGCAAAAGATATCTGAGTTGTGAATCTGTGATGTGTTTAGATGTCACAATTTTTTTTATGTTGGTTTGAAAAGTCTGAACAAGTTTCAATTTTAATGGTCTCTTGATACGTAAATTTTCAGTGTAAAGAGTTTTGATATCCTTCAAATTTAAAAGATATCAATTCAGAAGTTTGATATTTGTTGAATCACCACCACACCCGCACTAGCTTCTACCATCCAATTGCCCCGATCGCCTTATGATCAGTCTCCCCTGTCTTTCACTAATAATAATAATTTTAGATCTCTCAAACACTTTTTTTGGAATTTCAAAATCCATATCATTTTTTAAGGTTCTAAACCTCATATCATATCAATCCTTTAGAATTTACCAAATAAGACCTACTCTAACTTTTTTTTGCATGAACCTTAGATTTAACCTTCATATAAGTCAAATAAATCTTCAGTAGTACGGAGTATATATTTACTGTTGTGATAAGTGTTTTAAAATTCTGATTCTACTCTCTGTAATTTCATTGAGGAAAATGGAACATTTTTTTAAAAAAAGTATGAAATAAATTAAAATTTGTCCAATAGTATCCGATCTTTGATAAAACTGATTTTTTTCTTCAAATTAAATCAAATCACATTTTTCAATTTTTAAACTAGATATGTTGGGTTAATTATTGGACACTAACATTGCCATAATGGGACGAAGTGAATTCATAGTACATACCGTTGTTCAATTCTTAATTTCGCATAATGAAGAGAGTAAATATTTCTTCCATTGTTCAATTCTTAATTTCTGTTGTGTTTTTCTACAAAATTAAAGAAAAAACAAAATTGTGTGATGAAAAATTACGCATATTGAAGAGAGAAATAATGTGAATAATTTATTTCTAGTTTTTTCATAGAAGGTACCCTAACTTAGACTGCTGTAAGAAAATGTACACCATCTTTCGTTTTAACAAATAAAAACATATCACATCTTTTAAAAATAGGAAAAAGACCAAACTAGGACTAAAACATTGAAAATATACCAAAATAAGACTTCCATGTTTTTATTCCCGAAATAGGACTTACATTACCAAACATGATCATATACATTACCAAAAAAGTATAGTAATTTGCACATGTACACTGCCACATTATCACAATGCAAAGTCACATTACCACAGTGCAAAGTCCTATTCCGGGAAAAAAACATGAAAGTCCTATTTTGATACTTTTCTCTATGTTTTAGTCATATTTAGGATGATTTCTATTTAAAAATATAACAAAATGGTGCCCCTGGTTGGAAGGGTGATAATCTGGGGAACAAATACTGAGTTGGCATTCATGTTGGCTTTTCTCTACTCAAATGTGTTATCTAGGTGTCTTTTCTTTTCATAGTACAAATTTTTTCTTCTTAAAGATTTTAAGACAAAATTTTATTATAATTTTAGTAATATGACATATGTTTTTGTTACAAACATAAGATGGAGTGCATAAAGTTGGGATACCTTATTTGAAATCTTATTTTGAAATCTTTTTTTCTTTATACACCGTGTGAAAATAAAACCTTCTTTTCGAACAACTAAAAGAGAATAGTTTTCTTTTTGAAAGATTAAGAGTATGTTTGATGAACAAATAATATTTTGATAGCTCACGATATCAGAATTCTTTTTGGTTAGTTGGTGAAGTCAAAAGAGATATCGAATTTGATATCTCCAGATATCATAAAATTCTTCAAATGGGGGCCTTCGATATCTCCCGAAATTGAGAGATACCAAAATTAAGGTTTGATATCTCTTTCAACCGTAAATCATTCTCTGTTAGGGGCTACCATTGTCACCGCCAACCACCCTCGTTGTCGGTCACCCCGCTTATCATTTATTAAATTATGATTTTAAATCTTTCCAAATACATTCGTTTCAGATTTCAAAATTCAAATCATTTTTTTCAGATTTCATAAAACATATCTTATGATATCCTCCAAAAACTATATCTTATGATATCCTCCAAAAACTCACCAAACCTAAGAGAGTGTAAAGGTTCTTTGCTTTGACTTCTAACTTGTGCTCAACCTAGCAACATTTAATGCAGAAATTATAAAACAAAAAGAAAACACATATATGACCTCTTCAACAAAATATAAACTAATAGAATTGGTCTTTATTTTTTTTGCTCGTATTAATTTAAAAAGTCAACGCGTTCCATTTCATGAATTCAAACAACCAATTAATTAACACTGTACCTGGCGTCCTATATATATCTCCAAGCTCAACTTCACATTCTTCATTCTCAAGCACAAAAAAATATATATTGACAATTTAAGCAATATATATTTACATTTTATCCTCCATATATTTATAATATATATTCGATCGAGAAATAATCGAACATTTGGAATAATTAATGGATTGCAAGAGAATGAGCGGTTGTTATTTGGTCTCCTACTTCTTCCTCGCTCTTTTCATGATGAGCTGCAGCCGGAGCGGTACGGCGGTGGAGGCCGGAAGAGTGTTTCCGGGAGATTTTGCCGCCGTAGCGGCGGGCCTCCCGACGTCGTCCTCCTCAGTGTTTGAGCAGGCCAAGATGAGCTGGTCCAGCTTGCTCGAGATGCTCCCGTCCGGGCCCAGCCCAAAAGGGCCCGGCCATTGATTTGTATTTCTATCCGCGTGCATGGCGGCCACATTTATTACACGCGGATTATTTTTATTAATTACTCCGTACCCATTCTTTTATTATAATTTTTTTAAAATTCTTTTATTGGTTCGTTAACGATTCAATTCAATGATGTATATTTGGTGATTAATTTTCCGTCTCATTGTATAACGAAAGTGAAAATTAATAAAATAATGTCGGTTAGCTTTTACTAATTAGTTATGCATGTAAAACTAACCGCAGTGTAATTATAATTATTAGTATTTTAGTTATGAAGTGTTTTAAAATATTAATGTAGGTAGTAATAATTTTGTGTAATTTGGACAATATATTAAACATAGACTACCTGTTTAACTGAGTAAGGCTAAATAAAATTTCTTGTTAGTATAAATAAAATAAAATGGCAAAGCACAATAAAAAAAACGTGACAGTCACGGACATTTTGTACTTTAAAGTGGCTAAGTTGAACCCAAAGCGTGCATATAAATGAGGACTTATAAATGATTTGCTGCTCTTACTGTCGGAAAAGTATGTGTGAATCAAGTTTGGGCGGTCATTTTTTGAGCTAAGATATAAATGCGTTTCAATTCCGGTTCGAACTGAAATAAAATAGAAATACTTTCTACTAATTGAGACTTTACTCCCTCAGTTCTTCCGTCCCATAAAGTGTTACCCATTTTGACTAAAGTTGAAATTAAGAGAGGGATAATTTTGTGTTGACTTTTCAAAAATACCTTTGATGTGATGGGTAAAAGTAGAATGTGATGTGTAGATTATTAGGAAAAAGTATGATGTGATAGATAGGGTTTGAAAAAGTAAGGAGTAAAAGTTGATTTTTAATAGAAATGGGTAAGGGATTGTGGAACACAATTTTTTTGAAACGTGTAAATCTTTTTGGGACGAGGAGTATATTATAAGCCAAAAATGGTTAGTGAGTGATAGAGAAATTAATACTCAAAGTAGACCAGTTAGGTGATAATTAATGAGTATACTCCTCTAATCCGTTTGTGTTCTCACATGGGAAAGTACTTATCTCATTAAATACCCCCATAAAAGGTGAAAACATTTTATGAGGTAATAAAGTACCTTTATGGGTAGGTAAAAAGGGTAGATACACGTGCTCTCGCTGATGCCATTAGGGGTGAGTATCGAGTCGGTTCGGTCGGTTTTGGGTCAAAACCGAACTAACCGAAATTTTTTCAGATGCAAAAAAACCGACCGAAACCGAACCGGTGTATTTGGATAACCGAAAAAACCGAAACCTATTAAACCGAATAGTTTCGGTCGGTTGTTAAAAACCGAATTCCATAGCAACCATACAAAAAATAAAAAAAATAGTTAAACAGGTACCATGGCCGGAACCATCACGAGAAGCACTGGGACTTCCAATTGCAGCAGAATCCAATTATTGTTCTTAAACAATGAAATAAATTGTTTTCTCAACCACTAAATGAGTAATTCCCCTCCAGGCAAAATTGTAAATTTCCTCATTTTGATATGAACGGCTGAAAAATTGCTACCAACGCCGCCGTGATTTCCAGATCACAGACTCGCCACTCAAGTCCGAGGCCGAGGGGCAACGCTGGGAACAGGGGTCGGCCTTCAAGAAGGAGTGGAACCACATGACGGACTGACGGTGGTCTCGTGCTCATCGAGAAAGAGATCTTCTGATTCCCGAAATGCAGCGTGGATGAAGACGATGGCGACAATCAGGGTAGATCTTCTGGTTCCGTAAAGCCAAGGGTTTCCCTAGGGATAATGAAGTGGGCTGATCACACAATTCCCAGTTTCGGATAATGAAGTGGGCTGACTTGCTATTGGGCTTTACAAACTAGTAGACTTCGGTTTACCCAAACAAAACACATATATCGGTTATTCGGTTAACCGAATAAACCGATAATCAAAACCAACACAAAACCGAAGTACCCGAAATAACCGAACTTTTTGTCATGGAAAACCAAAACCGAAACCGATTTAGCGGTTACTTCGGCTTTCGGTTTTCGGTTTAACGGTCGGTTCGGTTAATTTGCTCACCCCAAGATGCCATGGGCGAATCTACCTTAAGTCATATGGGGGCAACTGCCCCCAACAAAAAATAAAGAATGCTCCCGTGACCACTAATTAACCCATTAAATAAAGTATTTGTAAACTCTAGTAATATTAAATAATTTTGTACAATATAATTCATTTAGTATTACTCAACTCCCTCCGTCCCAAAATATAGTGCATGTTCACTATTCACAAGGTCAAACTTCATTCACTTTTTTTCTCTATTTTCGTTAGCAATTTGATAAAATAAAGCAATGTTGTTACTACTAATTTTGTAGATCTTTTGATGTAGTATTTTGGTATGTAATTTTTACTTTTTAACTCTATACCATTTGTCATATTAAATGATTTGAAAATAATTTGAGTCAAACATTGCAAACTGAAACATGCGCTATAAATTGGGACGGAGTGAGTATAATTTTACTAATTTTAAAATATTTTGTTTTTCTTATTTTAAATTTGTTTGATATAAAATTAATTTTTTCATCATGATATAAAGTACATTTTAAAAAAATCGAAGGCTCTGCCCCGAACCCCGCTTTGCTATACTGTCCCCAGTCATTCACAATCCGCCGGCCGATGCTCATATCTAGGGAGCAAGTCGGTCATAATTAACTAGTGTAGTAGGCGGCCGATATTGTTAAAGGATAGCCTTTTTGCTTTGGACCATGCTAGGGTGCCACCACATGAGTACTACCATGGGTGCACCCATGCTTCGCACAGACAAACTCAGACGATAATTGTCTGTGCGACACAGACAATTATCATCTGTGTTTGTCTGTGCGAATCATGAGTGCACTCATAGTAGCACCCATGTGGTGGTACCCTAACATTTTCCTTTTGCTTTTCTGGCAACTCGTTTCACTCATATATTCCACCTCTTCTTTTCTCCTATTTATAAACATTTCATTTGAGTTCGGGTACTACATCAAACCCGAGTACTTCACGTACTATTCCCTTAAAATATAACCCCACAAACCCACAATTACCTTTGTTCTCTTCAACGGAGTACTTTTTTTCCCTGCTACGGAGTAGTAGTTTTATTTCTTCGTTTTGGTTAAGTAAAATACGTAAATACGAATGTCATCTGTTGAAAGGAAGAAGCAATCAGCGTTTGTAGTCCAACGGTTAGGATAATTGCCTTCCAAGCAATAGACCCGGGTTCGACTCCCGGCAAACGCATTTTTGTTCCTTCTTTTTTTTATGGGTAGCTTTTTTAGCTTTTTAAGTTTTTGGTCTCATTACCATTTTTGTGGGTCAAACAGTTCCGGTCCAGTCCAACAAGTCTGCCCCACTTTCTTGGTCCTTTAATAGTAAGGAGCCCACAAGCTTTATTTTATTATTTAGAGAGATGTAATTAAAAGAAAAATATTACTCCTGCCAAAATACTACTACTACTACTTACTTTGTCCCAATTTATGTTGATTTTTCTTAGTCAAAGTCCACAAATTTTAACTGAATTTTATAGATAAAATACATCTATTTATAATGCAAATATAGCACCTACATTACATGAGTGTTAGTTTTGAAATACGAAGTACCTTATTTTTATAAGGAGAAAATTATTTAGTGAGACAATACAATGAAATCAAATATTTTAATGTAGCAACTTCTTCAAGTTCATATTCTTGGAATGGTCCTTTTACTTTTCCATTGTAGAGTAACTTTTTTCCCAATCAGTGCAGATTTGGGAAATCCATTCCCAAATGGTGAAGGGGGTCTGACTTTCTGCGCAGGATGTGGGATATAGGATATAACAGGACTGCCAGTACCGTAATATTTTTTTTTATATTAACGGTACTGGCTCTACCGTTAATCAATAAGTTGTTTAAATAAAAACTTCCCTTTGTTAGATATTGACATTAAATTAGAACAATAATAAAATTTTTATTCATTTGATGGACTACAACTGAAATTAAAAGCATACAAATAAAAGTTACCAAACATATATAAAAATCCCACATTGAAATTTTTTAATTTAGGTGGATTATATGGTATAAGATGATTAGTGGTATTAGATGTGAGATATTTTTTGTTATGTGGATTGTATTGTGTAGGATGGTTCGTAGTGTTATGTGAGATATTTTTTTTGGTTAGGTGGATTGTATGGTGTAAAATGTTTCGTGGTGTTAGATTGGATATTATACAAATTAATATCTAGCGAAATTAATACAGTAATATAGATTTTATCATCCAAATTAATACAATAATAAAAAACTTTAAAGTACAATAAATACGTTCAATAAATATTTACGAATCAGATTCGTCATCGTGATATTGTCCTGGGACAATGTAGTGACTCCCTGTACCGCACCGCCGGCCTCGTATCTGTCTTTGTGGCCTACGTCGTGCCACGTCTGCTCTCTGATCCTGGAGACCTTGTAGATTGTCCTCTTGAGTCAGCTGTGATACGAAGTCCTCGAATATGTCTGCCGGTAGTGGAATTTGTGTGCTAGGCATATGTGTCGTCATATACGCGGGGGTGGTACAATGGGAAGAGGTTGCCCCGTCACCGAATGGGGGCTGTAGAGAAGATGGCGTAAAGAATGATGGCCCTACTTCATCATCATCTGGTCTATGCTGTTGCACCTCCGGGCTATGATGAACAATATATTCATCATCCTCTATCTCTTGGTTTTGACGTTGCCTTCGGGGGGCCGACCACGCACCGGTGCATCTCGACGTCTATCAGGACGCCTATGAATCACCCCAGGCTCGTACGCTGGAACTTGAATCGGATGAGTGAGCATATCTCCGTATCCAGCATCACGAATGGACTGCACTGCCTGATCATGCACGCCACGCACAAGTGTGTAAAGGGGGTGACCTTCTTCAGGTTGATCTACATCTGTTTTTCGTGATATGTCAAGCAAACTGAAAAGCTGTACGTATAAAGAAACCTCGCCCCATAAGGTGCATCTCTCCCATACTCAGGTGGAAGTACGCCTTGCGGTCTACACATCGGGATGCGCTCCCATGCCCAAATCTGCAATAGAATGAGAGGCCCCCCGATTTGTGCCGTATCTGATAGCGCTGCACGACACAAATTATTGTAAAGGCAAGCCAATGCTGCGGAGCCTATAGCGCGACTTCGGACTTCTTGCGCCGTGCCAACGATCAACTCCAAAAGGCACAAGTTCACCTTGTTACCCGTCGTGCTAGCAAACAGAGCACCACCCATAATCTTCAACATCAATGCCCGAACATGCTGCCGAAAGTCAACCTCTGGGCTATCATCATCAATAGGAATGAGTACGATCGCATTCATTTTGATCTGCGTCTTAGTCACGTCCTCTAAAGATGGCCTAAACCCCAACATATCTAAACACAATTGGGCCCAATACTCTTTGGTGTTGCCACGCGAACCAACAACCGGGGTGCCATCTACGGGGAGACCAAGTAGGACCTCTACATCCTGTAATGTGATCCCAACCTCTCCAAAGGGAAGATGAAAGGTGTGCGTCTCCGGTCTCCACCTCTCCACTAAGGCGGTAATCAAAGCCCAATCTATTTGCAACTTAGAAATTCTTTCAACTCCGTAAAATCCATATTCACGCAATATATCCACAACTCGTGGATGACGTTTTACACCAAATCCTTCCCTCAAGCTACCAAAAAATTTTACACATTTCACCGGTACGTCGCCAAACTCACGGTCTTGCCACACTCTATCACAACGATGTTTGCCGGGTGCCAAGACTAGTACATCGGGAACAATTGGTCCCGGATGGACCTCCGTTCTTTCAAAATTCATTTTTCTACAAAATTATTATTTTTATTTTATTGATACGAAAAATCAAAAGTATGTAGTGCACTAAAAAAATCCACAAATATTTCACACAAGATTCGAATATCTCATAAACATAAAATTATCAAATTTCTTAACATAGATCTAATCTAAATTTTTAATTTTCTAAATTATTAATATTTCAATTTTCTATATTCTCATTCTAAATCTAATCACAAATATAAATCATAAAATTTTCAATCACCAATTATTACTTCAAATTAAAAATTTGGGGGAAAAATTTAAGAAAAACAGTACAATTTGTACCGTTAACCTGGCGGCGACGGAGAGGGTAGGACGGCGTCCGACGGGGTGCGACGGCGACGGGTAAGACGGCCTGCGACGGCAACGACGTCGAGCTTGAAGATGATGGACCTGGTCCCTGCTGCTTCTTCTTCGAAAGTGGGAGAGGGAACCTGGTTTCGGATAGAATATGGATGATTATCCATCCATTATAATTTTTTGGTCTTTACGGTACAAGGAGTACCGTTAATATAAAAAAATTAATTTATTTTACTTTAACGGTACAAGCTCTTCCGTTTATCTATTTCTTCTGGGACCAGCACTGATCGGAAACGCTTTTGTGGTTCCTTCACTGAATGGGAGTTAATTCTATTGTTAAAGGATAGCCTTTTTGCTTTTCTGGCAACTCGTTTCACTCATATATTCCACCTCTTCTTTTCTCCTATTTATAAACATTTCATTTGAGTTCGGGTACTACATCAAACCCGAGTACTTCACGTACTATTCCCTTAAAATATAACCCCACAAACCCACAATTACCTTTGTTCTCTTCAACGGAGTACTTTTTTTCCCTGCTACGGAGTAGTAGTTTTATTTCTTCGTTTTGGTTAAGTAAAATACGTAAATACGAATGTCATCTGTTGAAAGGAAGAAGCAATCAGCGTTTGTAGTCCAACGGTTAGGATAATTGCCTTCCAAGCAATAGACCCGGGTTCGACTCCCGGCAAACGCATTTTTGTTCCTTCTTTTTTTTATGGGTAGCTTTTTTAGCTTTTTAAGTTTTTGGTCTCATTACCATTTTTGTGGGTCAAACAGTTCCGGTCCAGTCCAACAAGTCTGCCCCACTTTCTTGGTCCTTTAATAGTAAGGAGCCCACAAGCTTTATTTTATTATTTAGAGAGATGTAATTAAAAGAAAAATATTACTCCTGCCAAAATACTACTACTACTACTTACTTTGTCCCAATTTATGTTGATTTTTCTTAGTCAAAGTCCACAAATTTTAACTGAATTTTATAGATAAAATACATCTATTTATAATGCAAATATAGCACCTACATTACATGAGTGTTAGTTTTGAAATACGAAGTACCTTATTTTTATAAGGAGAAAATTATTTAGTGAGACAATACAATGAAATCAAATATTTTAATGTAGCAACTTCTTCAAGTTCATATTCTTGGAATGGTCCTTTTACTTTTCCATTGTAGAGTAACTTTTTTCAATCACAAGTTTGAATTAGGTGTATTGAAGAAGAGAAAAATGGAAGTCAAGATAGGCAACCAAAAAAGAACATCAATGCAATTACTTCAACTATAGTCTATAGCTTATTGAAGCGATTTTTCCCAACTCCATTCGATCAACTTTGTGTATAAGCTTTATTTTGGTAAGACACAAACTTTTAAAAAGCATAAAACAAACTAATGCGTTCAGAAACAAGTTAAAAACTAGACTCTTTTCATTGGAAGGAGGGAGTAATATTGTTTGTTATTGACATATTCGGTACATGTTTTGTTCCAAAATAAAATTTACACATTCATTTTTGGGATGTCACAAAATAAAATTTAGGATTTTCCACTTTCTTGTTAAGGAAAGCAACAAGTGTCTCACGACCTTGTAAATAAATTACAATCACCAACTTTTTTACTTTTTAACACTTTTCTTTAACTCGTTGTAAACTTAACCTAGCCTGAATCTCATCACCGTTGAGTCCTTCGCACACATGCTAAAATAACAAAACCCAAAAAAAACCTCTGCGCTTTGTGACTACAGCCAGCAAAAGAAGAGAAGTCTCCATCCATCAGCAACTTTGAGACAGTAGAGCCAAGTTTATCACATATGTTGCCTTTCCAGCTTCTTCCAAAGACAAAATGCTCTTTGAATGATGGAATCTGCGGAAAACCCTTCAGCATAAGCACTTATCGCTCTCAATAGGCTCGTAAATTTCTCCCCATTGTCCTGCACAGTGTGATTTGTATCCAGGTTAAGAGCCATGAACTCACATAGAGGATATGGGAAATGGATATCACATAGAGGCACAAAGCATTCCATTTTGGAAAGGAAAAAAAAACGTATCACATTTAACAACAAGATGTGTTTGTTTGTTTGCGATGGAAAGTGATTGAGATTATGGCCATTAGCTGTTATTTGCATTTCATTATAACAAACACCCCCTTGGAGAAGGTAGTTTTTTTGGGGAGCACAGACTTACTACTGGCTTCCTGAATAACATATCGTTGGGGGCAAAAGGGACCATGTAATATGGAAGATCACAACGTAACAAAGCCTGCAAGGAAGACAATAAGCAGCAGATTAATTTTCGAGTTCTTAATCGATAGTAGGTTCAGAGGCAAGGTCAATAAAGGGAATGAAACGATTAAGAGGGGGAAAAAGGGATATACCAGATTCTTACTTAGTATGGCAAGTTCAGCATTTGATATTAATGCCTGAAATGATCAAACATGATTAATGTTTTACCCATTGCTATACGCAGAAACTCTATTTAGGGGGTCAAGTTCACACTAAATGGAAGCATACTTGTGTCACAGCCATTTCACCACCCTATGAGCAATATATTCAAAAATCAGCAAGAAAATAACAAACTACTGATGTGATGAAAGGTTGGTCCACTTTCGTTTTAAGGAAGCCTCTTAACTACTTGCTCCACTTTCACTTTTTAGTAGACATGAGCTTATCAAATGACATAAATGCTCTTGCTTTTTCATATTTTTCTTAATTTTCCACTTCTTTACGTTTTATACACAATTCAATACCCTTGAATTCTTTCTCTTAAAAACCGTGAAAATCTATAGGAGCAAATATTGAGGTTGGGCAGAAGAGTACTAATTCCATTGATATTTATGATGCACTATTTATTAATTATCAATCCTTCCCTTTCTAATTAAATCACACACTTTACTTTTCTTTCTTTCGCAAAATATGCTCTTTTCATTTTAAGGAAAAAATAGTGGCTCACAATATTTTCCTATCTTCTAAACAAATTTCATTCACACAGTTCACTTTTCAACACTTTTCTTAAATTGCGCCTGGTCACACCAAGAACTGAGAAAGGGAAGGAGGGAGTATCTATTCATGAGTTGGTAACATTAACGAAGTGGAAACCACGTATTTGACCTGTCATGTCAAAGAGTAAGATAATGTATATAGTATGAGAAATGAATCAAGATTGAAAAAACCATATTTACAACCAAATTAACTACCTCCCTGATTTTCTCATCCTCAACTTGTTCAACACAATCAAGCAAGTTTTCAAGTGTACCTGTCCACACAAAACATTGTAAGAAACAAGATAGTATCTATTCCACTAAGTGAAAACTAACATCAACAACACCAAATCCAAAAGGTCTATGGCAATCAATAGTGGTCAGGTTTACCAATAACTTTATACATCCACATTAGATCTTTTCTGAATTTTCGCGTGGCATATAATTCAGCTTGAAGTACTATCTTATTAGACTAGAATTGTATTTTTATTAGATAATCCTATCTTGGATTCAATACACATTCCACAGAGACTCTACAATGTTGTTTCAATTAGGCAACTTTTGATTAGCCGTTTTAGCTTGTCACTCTCATCCTCAATCCTCAAGGCATATCCAGTTGACTTTCGTATGTAATGCTTTTTCCCCATAAGTTACATGAATAACAACAAAAGGCGGAGGTGAAGGAATACGGAATATACCAAATTTCATGATAAGCTGTGTAGCATTAATGTCTCCAATCCCAGAGACCCCTGAAGATAAAATATAAAAACCTTAGAATTACATGAGTTATGTATGTCTTATCACGGATTAGAAGTTTCACAACATCAGGATTTTATGATTATGATTATTATATCAATAAAGCTTTTCACTTTAAGCAGGAACAGAGACACTAACCAGGTATATTATCACACTTATCACCCACAAGTGAGATTACATCAACAAATTGTGGAGGCTGCAATCCTCCGTACTTCTTACCAAAATCTTCCATCCCAAATGAAACCATCCTAAAGATAATCCCATGGAAATGGTGAGTGGATAGTTTAACATGCACACACATAGCATAATTCAGTTCGACAATGAGATCTATAAACAAAAATTGAAAATAAAACTATAGTGTCAGTGGTGTGTCACCTTTATATTGAGGTTTTGGTAAGTACGCAACAACTTTTATCTATTATGCTGCATACTAGCATGTTGGTTTTACAATATAAAGTAATTAAACATGTCAACGCATTGTCTCAACTCATTGTTGTCCCGTGATATTTTCCTTGCATAGAACAACGCAGTATAATCACAACTCGGTAGCTGGTCAAGATGTACACAGTCTTACCCATATAAAAACAAAGAGGTTGTTTTCATTAGACCCTAATATTTTCCATGCATCTTAGCATGTGGAATTACAATGTAATGATGACGGTTAAAGAATTTCATATCATTGTTCCTTAGTAAGAAAGTTGCAGTACACACGTCACTACGTCAGCATTTTAAAAAATGCTACTACATTTTTTGCATGACTTTATGGTGCTAACAAAGTTTAGACAACTAATTTCAGGCCACAGATCTAACTAGTTGGGATTAAGGGATGGTGATAATGATAATGATGCAATAGCCTTTGTGACACATATAAACATTTCAACATATGTGTAGTTATAGATGGATATGCACATGACAGAATTTGGGTACAAATAGAAGCCCGATGACGAGGTATAAAAGAGTATTTTTGAAGTGTAAGACTAGCCTAAGAATTAATTAGGCAACAAAAATTCAATAAAATAATAATGTAGCATTTTTTTAATTTGGTATAATGAATATACATTAATAAAACACAATAAAATGATATTAGCCTCCAAACTAGATCTAAACGATATAAAGACATATAGTTTTAAAAATTGGCAGAACCACATCTGTTGGAGGAGGGGTAGAAGACCCCCCCCCCCACCCCACCCCACACACAACAACAAAAAGAAACCCATTTGGATGGGGGGGGAGGGAGGGAGGGGGGAGATGAATGTAAAAGACTAACAAGCATGTAGGTCTGCTGGTCTGGCCTACCCATTTCTTTGACCTTATTTGCTTGTGTGCTAGAATGAAAATAGTTGCAAATGTTTTTTTTCATTTTTCCGACCTCAAACCTGACAGTGTTTGTGACAAACCTTATTTGCATGTTAAATACTCCGTATTTACAAGGGTGTAGCCAGCCAGTGTAAAATATAGACTATGTTGAAGAAAAAACTTAAAACTGTGCATTCAAAAAAACACATGTATATAGACTACTCAAATATTGATAATTGAAGTGATACTAACTCAAACCCACGGGGAGCAATTCGCAAAAGACGCAATGAAGGGGATAGAATCTGGAAAAAATCTTTGTCTGGAGAGACAACTCTAACCTGTAACAGTTTCATACCAAACGAAAGTAGCAAACTTGTGACATATCCATACAGAAAAACTGAGTCTAACTTGTCAGGCAATTTTTTTACAGCATTTAAAAAAGGAGAATTTATCGATATACTCTCCATAGCACCTTACAGAACTGTGAAGGTACATACGCATTAAGCAACAGATAAATACAAAATTACTTGATAAATAAATTAATGAAGCATATAAACTTTGGAAGGTCAGAAGGAAATTTGAAGAAAAGTACAACAAGACAAATCACTCAAAAGAGCATCCACTTAAGATAAGAACTATCTTACCTTGTAACCAGCATCTACACTCCTAGCAGCCAATGTCCCAATTACATCATCAGCTTCGACCCCAGGGACCTGATGAGAAGATGTTGTAAAGTTATGGACAATATCCAGTCTAGGGCAATAATATGCAAACTGCACCCTGTTTACCTCAATCACTTTGATTGACATTGCTTTTATGGATGCTTTCAGAAACTGAAGTCCTTGCACAATAGTATCAGGTGTAGGAGGGCGATTGCTTTTGTATGCAGGGTATAAGTTGTGACGAAAATTAATGCCTATTAATAGAATTACACAAGTATTTGTTTCAATTAGTCCAACTGAAACCTAAAACTTAAGTCACTAACAGGAAAACCAGATACCATGCAATATTAATCAATCAGGTCAATCTGTTCAAATTGAAAATCAACAAGAGGGGCAAGAGTGAAACTTCCATGGCCAGTGAATTACATTATAGGTTTAAAAAGTTTAAATTCACGTCACACTGGAATTCACCAAGTAGGAAAAAGTAGAAAATAAGCCGGAGAGATAAGTGATAACTACTATCTCCATTATGATTACTATTAGAAATAACTTCATTCTGTCATTTATCTTCAAATACACAGGTTTTTCTCAGATCACAAAGTGTCAGTAAATGAACTGCACTTCAACTACTGCAAAAACATACATCCTGAAATAAATGAACAGCTGAACTTTTATGACTGAGGGAGTGTAATTCCTCTTATGGTCCACCTTCAATCAACAACAACAAGATTACCCAGTGCCTCAAAGGCTCCCGCCCATTGTGGGGTTAGGGCAGGTCGGGTGTACGCAGCGTGACCCCTTATCTTTAAAACATAGAGCGACTGTTTCCGGATGACCCATGATGAGCGACTGTCCACCTTCAATCATCAAGCAAAAAATATATGGCACTAACAATAGGTGCAGATTGTAATTCCCGAAGTGTAATTTATTATGGGATTGAAGGCATTGAACCAATCAACAGAGAAAAGCAAGACTAACATCTTCTTTATCAGTTGGCCTCGACATATTTCATTTTTTTATCTTTCCTTCTAAAGGGTTGTTAGTTTGGTTAAGTTATTAAGGGATCTCTTTATAATTGGCAAGTCTTTGCTTCCTATTAAATTACAATTGTAATTTCATTAAATGGGAAGACAATGTAATTCAAAGGGAAGTTGTAAATGCATTGTAAAAAGGTATTCTTGGAAGTTATCTTTCACAACTTCTCACTCTCTTCCTTCCTGCTTGCTGAAGATTAAATTACGTAAGTATTCTTCATAAATGGTGGGTGTAGGGGTGGGGGTGAAACCATACCTTTTGCAATAAGATTTTGATTGGGTGTCACAGATGCATGACCAAATGGAAATCCTGAAAGTGAGAATCTCAATTTTAGAGAGTGTTGTTCAAAGACATATAAATTCCAACCCGGGTTCAACAGCATATGCAAGGTTTTCAAGAACTATTTAATAAGATAAAATCACAAAATTCATGAAGGCGTGAACACTCTGAAGATGTCAAAACTCAAAAGGTCAATTTAGCTTGTTGTCTTCCAAAATGCCTTCATTTTAAAAAAGCAATTAAATTGTTCATTGTTGTTGTATCCTTTTTAAAATAAAATAAGAACACACACACACAAAGCATTTCATGCTATCAAATTCATAAAATTTTATGGACTTAATTAAAGCTTATTGGATAAAAATATTAGACGTGGACATTGAGTTTGCTCGCTTATATGATGAACATTCACACATCACCACAACATGTTTAACTTTTGCATCAACTGTGTATGAATAAGTGATAAGTGCAACTATAATTTCACTAAGAAACACATCATCGCCTATACTAGACCTGTGATCCGATTGAAAATTATACTTTTTGGTAGAGTGCTTATCAATTATTATCACCATATCAAAATCAAGAGACATTTTTAAAATGTCGAGATGCAATTAGAACATGTATGGCTTAAAACGTGTATGACTTGGAATATTATGCACGCTAGAGTGTTGAAAAGAATAACTCGTGGTAGAGATTAAAGAGCAAGTTATGTGGGAAAGAGGGGAAAATAACACTTGAAATGAGGAAAATAACTGAAATGCAGTGAATTGAAATATAGATCTTACCATAATGGTCAAAAACAACCTGCAAGAGATAAGTGAAAAGTAAATTATAGGGCATGCAGTAATCATTAAAAGAAAGGTAAAAACTGAAACTCGAGTAAATCCGCATATGAAATGCTAAAAAGGAACTCCTATGGTAATAAAACTCTTTGAATTTTTGAGTAAACGATCATAACTTGAACCTTACTAGTACCTATAGTGGATTGTAATTTTAGAAATTGGTGTTTACAAAGAAAATATTTTGTCCCTAAATATATCTCACACTTTCCTATTTCATCTTGCCCCAAAATAATCTCCTACTTCCTTTTAAAGAAAAGAACATGAAGTTCAAAACAGTTCTCTTTCTTCTAAACAAATCCCAAGCACACATTTTTCATTTTCCAATTGTCTCCTTAAAGTATATGTAGTACTTTGTATGTGTGGTCGAAGTGGGAGATTAAATGGGGACGGAGGAGTAGTTAGCATGTCATAACCAATTATGAGTTCAATGTCCAAAGTGTATATTGGGTGGCAACTCCAATATATAAATTAAGTAGTCAAAGATAGGATAACCTCCCGTCATGAAATGCCACATAGAGAGCTTACTCCTAGTGCTTCAATTCAAAGTTGTCTCAGCCGATAAGTGAAACCCTACCGGCTACCTCTGCTAGGTTAAGCATGTATATCCCTTTTGTGTAAATAGTATATACTATATAAATGCATAGTAGTACATGCTTGTACTAATACATCCATATATTGTTCTTTTCCTGAGAACAAAAATGTTACTTTGCCAGTTTGCCTCTAGCTTCACAGCCTTCGCTAGAGGCTTCAACTCATTTATCATCATCACTTATTAATGATTTAGATCTTCCCATTACTCTTTGAAAAAATTTTACCCATAGCTACACTAGAGGCTTCAGATCCTATCAGAGTCATCATCAATTAATACTGATTTAGATTTTCCCATTTGTCTTTAAAAATGTAAATGTGCTCGTGCACAAAGTCATACACCCCTCATTTAATTGTCTTATGTATTTATATCAAGAGTGGACTTTATACATATTCAAGAATCTTGGAGCCTTAAATCAGGCTTTATATCATGGTTTCATTCTAGACAGAGGAGTGCAAGCAACAAATAAATTCATGCAACTTGTACCAATTGGCTCAAGCACGACTAAGATGATTGACTACAGTGGTAATAATTGTTAGAATATAAATAACTGTTCCTGGGCCACAACCACAAGCTTGAGCTTTTGGTTGAATTGGTTCCTTGACCTGGTATCAGAGCCTCGTTGAGTAAGAGGTCACGGGTTCGAAACTCAGCGTCACCCAGTTTAAAAAAAATTAAGGTTTCACGTGCAAGGCTCGAAAAAGACTACGCCTGCACGTGAGGGGGCGTGTTAGAATATAAATAACTGTTCCTGGGCCACAACCACAAGCTTGAGCTTTTGGTTGAATTGGTTCCTTGACAATAATGTTTGGGTTGCAAAGAAGTGGTAGTTTATTTACTTAAAAGGAAATTAACAGAGTTAAAGGAATTTGGGAATACTTTTTCGTCTTTTTTGGAATGGAAGAAGTATAAAATATAGAAATAATGAAAATCTTTAAGAAACATGACAGGGATGATAAGTTTCTTACCACCACATGTGAAGGAGCAAATTCCAACACGTCAATAATCTGCAGTATCAAAATACCAGCTCCTATTTCAATCCATTGTCAAATGAATGGAATGCAAAAACAAATGCAGTTAACCCATATCCACTACACGGAATGAACTAACTGCTCGGTGCTCACAGATAATAGCTTCCTAACTTGGCTGAATTGCCTAACTCATAACAGAGCCAGTGTTCTTCAATTTATACGTGAGCTTCCAACAGAAGCCCTGGAAAACTCTTTTCATGTTCTCAACATCTACACCATTGTCTCTTTAAGTTAAACAAAAAACACCAACATATATGCAGTGCTCACAAAGTCCCTTGACATTTAATAAAGTTCCACATTTCTAAAAAAAATTGTGCAATGGTATATAGAGAGATGAGGTCAACTTATGTTGTAGAGAACTGGTGCAAACGAAATGAAAAATACGGAGTAGAAGCAACTGCAGAAACCCAAATAACTTTAACTCACAAGTGACAAGGCTGTAAATATAGTTAAGACCCAATCTCCATTTCCATCAGCATGGGAAAGGTGACCATGGTGCAGTTTAGCTGTTCAAAGCACATATAATAAAATCAAAACTATAACTGAAGATTCGCTGGGGGCAGGCCAAATCAGCAGACACTTCATTCGTCACCAAAGAGATGCCAAAGCAAACAACTCAGAACTTAAAGATAGTGACTAATGAATATCTAGTGGACAATATATTGTGATATTTCATTGTATCTATAGTCAGTGATACATGCAATATCAATGAAAAAATCAGCTAAAGCGGCTAAGAAGGAAAAATTAGCTCTAATCTATTATTTCATTCACAGAACTTTCAAGAAACATCTAAAGGTGTGCCCTAACATAGGACGTCATATGGCTAATCTAGAAATTTAAAAATAACAGGCTCTGCATTATCCTTCCAGGGAGCCAGAACATATAAAAGTAACTCTAAAACAGCTGCTAATCACTGCAAAACCAAGATTTCTACCAAACATGCCATGCATTTAATCCAAAATCATCTTATGTGCATTTCAATTATCGAGTCACATACCAGACAAAAATGGTGCATACAATTACGGACTATTTTACTGGGTGAAAGAGATGCCAAGGAAGTATTATTTCAAACCAAACACACTGACGATATGTATGAAAAATATCATGTTATTAATATGAGACATTTTAGAGACGTGAAGTAGCATGTAAAATTAAAGTTATTGTGACAATTTCCTAAAATTAACATACCAAGAAGCCGGTAGTAAGCTCGGTATATAACAGACGTCCCATCAATTAGCATTACTCTCCCATTCCCGGAGTGAGATTCAACTATCCCACATTTATCATGAACATTGGAATCCGATAATACATTATTTTGAATTTTTCTTTCCCTTTCAGTAATAACACCAGAACTAGTACTGTTGGATGATATAGAACAATAACCCTGATAAATAATCACACACACAAAAGAAAGTGTTAAAACAAAGTGCCATATATCAAAGATGTTGATAATAATTGCTTGTCTACGTTACCTTTTTAAAACTTCCTGATTGAGAGCAATTGATGAACAACCCGGTGGAGGTGTATCTGTTAACATAACCCGTCCTGGGAGCGATTACTGGGAAGCTTCTCCCAATTGAACACAGAGTTCTGCAGAAAAAAGTCTGCATTTGATAGCATGACACGCGAATTCAATCCTAAGCGCTCCCGGCCTAAAACAGGATACATACATTGAAACCTTGAAAAAAATGAAATGCAGTAAACAACAGAGGAATGCAAATCGTATTAGGGCGTTTCACAGGACGAACTCTGTAGATAGATATACGAACCTTTTATTCAGTCTCTGGGTGATAAGGTACTCTAATGTTCATGTGGAAGTCACTGGTGTTTGCTCGCCGGCAACGGACATCCAGCGGCGTTGCAGTGCTCGGGTAGAGGATGACAGTGCATATGGTTTAAGTCGCCAGGATTAGATGACTTGCTTATGTAGAGTGGGAGACAAAAGAGTACTAGAAATGTTTGGTTCACAAATATAATTTTTATAAACTTCATAAATTTACTATTTATGAATTTTAATAAAAAAATTAAATAGTCTAAAATAATTTTAAAATAAGAATCTAGATATAAATAATAAATTTATGAAATTTGTGACCATTCTGTTTGTGCTCAAAGAGTATAGAAGAGGATTGCGAACGTATTGGTGCATTTTTTTAAAATTGAATTACATCGAATTTGTTGGAAATTTGAGAAAATGAAATTTCGAGAAAACTAGGAAAAAGAACTTCTGAAGGCATACAAGCACTTGAAGAACTATCTAAGAGACAATATCATTGGAGATATTTATCCCGAACGTTAGAACTTGTCTGGAGATCATTTCTTGGTTGAAATTGAAAAGATTCAAGAATGTAAAGATCCATTTTGATTGCATTGTTGTTGTGTATTCTTTAAAGAAAGATAACCCCTCTTACATTTTAATTTGACTTGTTGTCTAGTGATTGCAAAGTATTGTTGGATATCTTCTATGTTGTTTTAATTTAGTTTCATTTATTTTTATATCGTTGAAAATTATAGTTCATATTTAAACTGACGGAAAGATGGCTTTTCAGTGCTCTTCTTAGACACCATACTTGCAACATTTTGTTCTTGTGTTATTCATTAATGAAGCATTTCAAACCAAAATATTTAATTTTCATTATTGTTTTCTATCGTGTTCGAGGACTCATAGATTCATTTTTTTTTACTTTGGAGCATGATGAGAAAAAAAGTAAAATGGATCCTTAAGCTATATGTGATTCTTTTGATAGTAAAATAATGCGGATTAGTTTGTTAATGCAACTTTTAATGCTCATAATGGGTCATCCGAAAACAGCCACTTTATGTCTTAAACATAGTCGTTAGGCTGCGCACAACATCTTCCATTTGTATATTACTTTGAAAAATGTCATGACTTCAAAAATATCTTCCATTTTAATACTACATGGTTAGGCTATGTTCATGTAATCTTCCATTTTCATATTACTTTAGAGTTGGATGTAATACTTTAAAAAACTTCAAAGTAATTGTAATTTATGGAGTATACGTTTTTTCTCCACTCGTGTTTAGGCTCTGTTTGTTTGGGTTACAAAAACAAAGTTGGATTTTGAAAGAAAGTTGAAAAAAACTAGAAAGAATTAGAAGAAAGTGAAAAATGTTGGAATACTCTGAATAAAATTGGAAAAACTTATAAGACCAAAAAGAAATTTTTATAGAGTTGGAAAAAGTTTGAATATTTTTCCAAAGAAACTTGAAGAATCGAGAAAAAAATGAATTTCCATACTCACTGACGTAACACTCTCGTTCCAAAAAATATTTAATCTCTTTCATATATTCCTTCTTATTTGAATTTCCATACTCTCTGACGCAATATTTTAACCATTAGTATATCTCTTTATATTTAAACAACATATATTACCACCGTCCTTTTAATATTTATTCTGTTTTGATTAGATTTTTTATTAGATTTACACTTAATATTGATATAAGAATATTTTTATTAGATTTTTTTGTACAATACTTTTGAAAGATTTCTTTGTCTAATTAATATAGAATGCAATTCTTTTTAATTATAGATCAAAAGCCGATCCGGATTAACTACAAAAAATATCATAATTGAACAAATGCTCTAAGAGAGATGAAGTATTATTCAACTGAAATTTAAATTGAGGACATTATATCTTTTTAAATAAATTATGATATTATTTCAATTTTTTATATTTTATCAAGATAAATAACAACAATAAAAATAAGAGTAACAACAATAATATTATGAAAATATAACTAAATAATTTTATAATCGTTATTGGAAAAAAAATAAAAGAAATTAAAAAAACTAGAAGGATATATGAAAGATTTGGAAGAGATTAAAAGATAGTTGAAAGAGTTTGAACAAACTGAAAAAAAATTAAAAAGATTAGAAGTTAAAAATTAAATCTAAAAGAATATAGCCTTGATAGTGAGGTAAAATATGATGTTCCTAATAAATAAAGACTTATACTTCTTTAATCTTAAGACTCACATTAAAAGTATGACTTTTACACATTTTCCAGAGGTAACATATATTACCACTTTCCTTGAGTATGACTTTTTTCGGTAAACCGTTTTCAACCTTTGACCCATAATTAAATAAAATATATATTATATATTAGTTAGATAAAATCATATTTTGAAAATATTTGATATAATATATCTAATAAAATTATTTTTGAATCAATATCTAATATCATTTTTATTTAATTTGAAGTCAAAATTTACCAATTATAACCAAAAAAATAAAAAATGAACAAATACTCAAAGATGGAAGAAGTATCTCTTTCCTTTTTTGTAAAAGTACAATTCTTTTATAGTGGTTATGTGCTAAAGTCTATATAATGGATGTGGATCTAAAAGAGTCTATTTAGTGTAAAAGTAAACACTTTGTAATCCTTTTTGGGACAAAAATAAGAGGGAATATTGTAATTTAATTGGGGACGAAGGGAGTAGTGGTTATGTGCTTAAGTCTATATAATGGATGTGGATCTAAGATTTACAGAATAACATGTCAGAAATAAATATACTTATAAAATAATTATCCTTAATTGGGTGAGAAATAAATATTTGGGCAAAAAAGAAACAAATTTCGCGAGATAGTATTCTTACCCGACCCGGTAAGGCCAACAACGTTCAGTATCATCACCTCCCTGGCATGTCTTACCCTCTAACCCTCTGATAAACTCTTGGCGACTCGCTCTTTCAGTATCATCACCGGAATTTCGCCGACTACATTTCTGCTAACTATACTTTGATCCCTTTCAGTTATTTTCGGCAACCCTACCCGATTGAAATCTGAAGCCGCCATATTCGCAGGTACCCTCTATTCATCTGTGCTGTAGGCATGTGCCCTCTCTATGGATTGATTAGATGATTCGTCAATACCTAGTCCTAGTTCATTACATCGCAGAATACGTAGTCACAACTATCCATAGAAATTCTTGGATACATCATGCTTGTTTGGGAATAGCGTTAGAGATTAGCGTTAGCGTTTTCAAAAGGCTATCTACGGGCAGCGTTTAGCGTTAGCATTTTCAAATTAATTTACACCGTTAAAATTTTTTCCAAAACGCTAACGCTATTCCCAAACAGGCCCATCCAGGGGCAAAACCTAAAACGACTTGTTTGGGAATATCGTTAGAGATTAGCGTTAGCGTTTTCAAAAGGCTATCTACGGGCAGCGTTTAGCGTTAGCATTTTCAAATTAATTTACACCGTTAAAATTTTATCCAAAACGCTAACGCTATTCCCAAAGGCCATCCAGGGGCTAAACCTAAAACGACGTCGTTTTAGGTGTTGGACCTAAAAAATCGGCTGCCCTCTTCCGGCTCTTCGTTTCTCCACCCATCATATATATCCTATCCTTAAATCTCAAATCTCCCTTTCAATTTGTATCTTTTTAGCATCTACCAATCCATAATCTGCGATTCATCTCTCAATCTCCATCGGAAATTAATCTGCAATTCAATCTCCTAGCCCTAGGGCGATTAATCTTCAATTTTTAATTTCTGACACCAGCGGGCAACGAAGTGACGGACCTATTCAGTCGGTGGTCCGGTAGTGCTGAGACGGCGGAGGGGCAGTTGGCAATTGGTTCGTCACTCTTCAAGTCCTCAATTTTACCAGGTTTTCTTTTATTTTTAAAAATTAAAAAGATGGGTTACTGATTTTTTTATTTTTCTTTTTATTTTATTCAAAAAGATGATTTATGTTTGATATATTCAGAGAAATTACCAAAAACAGAATGTGTGGATTGTTGAGGACATCACAAAGATGGTAACTTTTTTTCGGAGTGTAGATTGATTTTAGCAAAAAAATGTTGAAACTCTTCACAGAGTGGTAAAAAGAAATTGTGAAGTATGCAATTTTGGTATTTTAGCTGTCCTTTTCCTTGCCTCTTTTGTGTAGTGTAGCTCCTTTAGTAACATATTCTTCTATGTAGAATCTGAATTATTCTTTTGGCTTTTCATGTGTAGATAAATTAGTGGATAAAAATCATGTCTTTTGATTGTTTTTAGGTTGTCTCTTGTTCTTGACTTGGGATTAGCTTCTCTGCTTAATCTAGATTTTGAGCTTCATTACCATTTGACAGTATAAATAGATCCTTTCTGTCAAAATGCTGGGCAAATTGTTTGTTCATTCATGCTAATTTATTTGTCTTTAATTTTTTCTCGCCCCCACTCTATGGATTTCCTGTCTCCGCCCCTGGATACATCCCAGAACTTATTGTTTATGTATGTATATTAACATTGATACCAGGAATTTCAAGGAAAAGGGGTTTCGGTGCCGGGGGTGTTTTTGGTACGATTGATTGAAGTTTGAGTAGGCAGAGGCTTTGGGTGGTTTAACCCCCTTTTATACTAGCTATGGGAAGAAAACCTGGAAAGTACAAGAAGAGGGAAAGCAGCCGGACAAGCAAGTCTTCAAAAACAGACTTCTACAATGAAGATGATGACATGATAAACGACGAAATTGATGCCTGTATATACCCCCCCTCTTCCGTTTTTCCACTTTGATTTTTTTCCCTGATAGCAAATTTGTCTAAAACCTTTGTTTTTTCAATCCGACGTGGTTGTAGTTCACAAACAGAGGGATATGATTCCGCTGGACATTGACAAAGACTCTAATGAAGAGTCTGATGAAGATAGCGAACACCCTGTGTATGATTTAGAGGTATGATCATGCTTTGGTCATGTCATGGAAAATATTAATGTGATTGCTTTGTGCAATGAGTTTATCAATTTAGTTAACACAGAAGTTGTTTTGATAAACATGTAAAAGCAGTTGTGAGAACAAAAATGTGTTTTAAAGATCCGCCTTTTTGTTGGTTTGCTAGGATGAAGAAGAAGAAGAGGATGATGACGATGGTGACTACAATGACAGTTTTGCTACTAAGAGTAACTCAACAACCCTCTTAAGCTTTTAATACATTCTAAGATGACATTTTTTCCATCCATTATGACATTCTTGGTTACCTAAAGATGGGAAACATCATTTGTATGTTTTATGCATTCATCATGTTGGATTCCTATTTATCCAATTATTCATGTAGTGTGATTCAGCGGTAGACCTCTTTAATGCAGCCAATGCCCCTATTGCTTATCTATGTCATTTGTAAACATGTTGAACCAAAACATTTTCATGGACTGCATGGTGATCGGAATATATCTTTCATATAACTCAAAGTGCTCTACATTTTCAGTTTCAAGGCAACTTAAGTATATGAAGGCTAAAACTGGCGGGGTTGATGATGAAATGCATGATGGCGCTGATGAAAAGGAGAACGAGAAATCTGTGTGGAGTCATTATAAGAAACCTTATTACGACGGTGAAGATGTAAGTGCATATAATTTCCACTATCAGCTTGTACTTCTAGCTTTAGTAGCACATATGTCCCTGCATGTTTTATTATTTTCAAAGCTAACCTATTGCAAACATTTTCATGCATTTGTTATTTTTTTGGTAGCTAAAAGTGTTGTAATGCTATTGAAACTAACACTTTTTTACTATTATTTTCTAGTTAAACTCAAGTGATGATGAAAAGCATAATCTTGAAGAGGAAGTGGCTTTGAGGATGCAGAAGGAGAAGGCTAAAGGTCTGACATTGGAAGACTTTGGTCTTGAAGATGATACAGAGGCAACATTTGAGGTATGATAATTGTGTCTTTTTTTCTGGCACGACAGCATATAGATATAAATCACATTTTCAATTATTGATGTTGAGGAAGGAAAATAAAAAGATGTAATTAGCACAATAATATTACAAAGTACTTCACTACAGGAAATTATTACCCAAGGGAAATCTGCTGCAAGAATTGACACAGACAAAGAGGAACTCGGTGGAACTAGAATTGCCTATGAGAAAATAAAGAGAGATCTTAATGCCTTGACAAAGGAAGAGCAGATGGATGTTGTCTACAGGTGAACAACTTTTTCCATATCTGTTGGTGGGATAGTATTTTGTCCTCTTTGTGGCACTGTCATCTTGTATGTGATTGTTTTCGCTACTCAATTATGCTTCTCAGTTTAATCCACTCTTTTCTCATGCAGCTCTGCCCCAGAATTAGTTGGTTTATTGTCTGAGCTTAACGAAGCACTTGAGGAACTTGATAACAAAGTAAATCCACTCTTGACCAAGGTGCCATATGCTCACCCTTTAGTATCATCAAGCAATATAAGACATAAATGCCAATTAAACTATGAAGGCTGTCTTGGGAAGTTCCTTGGTAGCGATAGACAATTCACTAGTTCTCTCAATCAATGATTTAATGTAATGGATGGGTTGTTCAGGTTATATGTATCATTCTGTCTGAGTGCCATAAATATATTCGCCAATAATAGATCCATCGGCATGCTAATTGCTGTCTTATTTTTCCTATTTTCCTTTTTTGAAGATTAATGTTGAAAATGGAAAGAAAGGGGAGATGAATTACCTGGAGGTAAAAAAGCTGCTTCTACTCTCATATTGCCAGGCTATAACCTTCTACCTGCTTCTTAAATCAGAAGGGAAACCAGTTTGTGATCATCCTGTTATTTCTTGCCTTGTGGATATAAAGTCTTTGTTGGATAAGGTTAGCATCTATCATAAATGATCACTTTTTAAAAATGCCTACCGTTATCTCATTCATCACCATCACAACCTTGATAAATACTTCCCCCGTCTCAAAATGTTGGTCAAAATTTCTCACTTTCCCTTTTAGGAAATGAATAATTGTGTCACAAAATTTCTCTATACAAATTTCAACCATACATTTTACTTTCAACACTTTTCTGAACTCTGTGAAGTCAAACTGTTGACTTCATTTTGGGACGGAGGGAGTACTAAATAAAATAATATGGAAATGTATCCAGGTCTTCTAATGCAAGAAATCAATATCACAAACCTTTCTGTTTGCAGTTTTTTTGAACATAAAGTACTCCAGATCTGTGACACCCCCAGCGCCTATGAGCCTTTACCTGTAGAGGGTAAACAATGGGTGCATTTGGGGGGGGGGGGGGGGTTAGCTTTGCGAAGTAGCCTAGTTTTTTTGTATGCAAGAGTATAGTGTGCTGTGTGCATACCCCTGTCCCCTAGACCCCACTTGTCATATTTCACTTTGTAGGTTGTTATAGCCGAGTGCTGACTTTCTGTGGGCTGGTGGGTGGGGTGAGGGTACTAAAAATGATTGATGTCTTTTATTTTAGATAGTCATTTCTGTTTTGACTACTTTATGCGTCATCAACTCTTCATGTGTGCTTCATTGCAGATGGGAGCGCTTCAAGGAAATCTTCCTTCTGACCTTGAAACTCTTGTGAGCAAGTGTTGTGGTACTGAAGGCAAAGAGGAATTGGTTACAGAGGGTGACCCCTTTAAATCCGATTGTCCTCCAGATGGTAATCCCTCTTTGGCTTTAGATAACACTAAAGGAACCACGGTAATTGCCAACCTGTACACACGGTGTCTATATTCATTTTTTTATTTTTCTATTCCGCTTTTGTTATATAGTATACACATACACTTGTGCATTTATTAATGCACGTGTCGTCATTGCCTCTTTTATCCTTCAAATTCACTATTATCTGTTCATCATCATGTTGGTGTGAGTATAACAATATTTTTCAAATACTTTTAGCCCAATGGAGCTGTCGAGTTAGTGGAGTTCAACAGTCCAAAGGATAAGAAAAAACATTCAAAGCGGAAGTTTCAGGTGGGTCATGCATACATAGAAAAGCATATTTGGATTATAAATACTACTCCGTTGTAGGACCACCAGTACTAATTTATCTAATTCTAGTGGCCATATACATTTATAGATCTCTTCTCACCATATTGGTTGCTGTATATACTGATATTAGCTTTACTATGCTCTGCAGGATGACCAAATAGGTACAGAAAGCATGGAAATGTTGAAAATAAGAGCAGCTCTAGAGGAGAATCTCAAACAGAAAGGTCTCTTCAGTTCTTTAGCATCTAAAAATGAGAGTTCAAGGAAGCGTCTCCAACCAATTAATGGGTAATAATTTCCTTTCTATTTTGATATTGTAAGCTCAATCTGTATTTTGACTATTTTCTTGTGCAAAGTGAACCCGATTGTAATATTTGTATTATTAGCTGGCTGTACTTATATTTATATTTGAATTGAACACCAAACAGGCAACTGGCAACCTCTGGAGATTTTGATGATGACGCCATAGACCTTGGGGCTTCTTATAGAATGGTGAATGGTAATGCAGGCTTCACACATTCAAGGGAATTATCTCAGCTCATGACCAAAGTTAATAAAGCCAGGGTGTAGTTTTATTCTCTCATTTATACTCACTAGTGAATCATACTTCATCTTAGCTTTCAAGTTTAAAAATCATACTTCATCTTAGCTTTGGGTAAATTGACATTGTGAGCGCTTTGTTTGTTCTACTTATAACATTAAAGCACGGAGTGAAACACGATCTCCCAGAGTAGTTACATCGTCTCATATGTCTAGTCTTGGATTAATGTTTTTTTTGGGTAAAATTTTCTCTCTGAATAGGTTATATCTGGGGATGATGACTTACCAAAGAGAGATGATGTTGGGGAGAGGCGGAGGAAGCACGAGCTTAGAGTTCTTGCTGGAGCTGGCATCAAACCATCTGCTACTGATGGTGAAAAAGAAGAAGAGCCTGCGGGACACACAAATGACGATGAGGTTGATGCAAGTGATGGTGACTCAGACTTAGAGTTTTACAAAGAAATAGAGAAAAAACATTCTGAGAAGGTTGCTGCTAAACAAAACAAGTATTCAAGGTCTGCATTTTCTCCACAATAAGTTGTTGGTACAATATTTTATAGTAATAATGTTCTCAAAGAGGAGTTCTCAGCATATGCTCATAATGTTCATAACAAAAACAATCCACGGATGCAGGCCCATGTTAGAACCATATCTCCCTGAAACAATAGCAGAAGACGGGAAGCGCCACATTTCGCAGCAGGTTAGTTGGGCATCATTCCTTCATCACCAATCTTGCAATATTGCCAGTTTGCACTATCATCATATGTCCCTAACCCTTTAAAATGTGTGATTTCTTGTGCCCTATTTTATGTGTTATTAGATCGAGAAGAACAGGGGCTTAACTCGGCATCGCAACAAGCGAGACAAAAACCCAAGGAAGAAGTACAGGGTATGTATGCCCACACCAAGAGAAATAAAGAAAAAAAACCTTTTATTTTTCTTTTCATCTATATGTTGATACATTGCAAACCGAATCCTTGTGACCGATACGAATGTGAAATCATAACTATTGTTTTCTCGGTGTCCTCTTGCAGACAAGACATGAGGGCGCTGTCAAGCGTAGGAAAGGACAGGTGCTGGATATCAGGAAGCCGTCTGGTCCTTATGGAGGAGAAGCTACTGGCATTAATCCTGCTCGCAGCCGTAGCATCAGATTCAAGAATTGATTTTTATTTTAGATTGTTCATAAATTTTGTTTCATTTTCTTTTTCAAGATATGGATTTCTAGCTGAAAGCATTTCACTCTTCCAAGTGTTTCAATCATACTCCGGGGTATTTTACTTTGTTAAAGAGTGGTCAAAACAGGCTATTTATGGGGTCATTCAATGTTTTTTCAATTTCACAATGAAGATAAAAGGGGTGTGTTTATGTGTCTAAGTGATGATTACGGAGTAATTTGTGGCTGATAAGTAGTTTTTTTATTTATAAGTTGCTAATTGAAGTATTTATTATTTACAAGTTGCTTATTGAAGTATATTTTGCAAAGCGACTTAGACTCCGTTCTGCTCAACTTATTTTTTCTTATTTTTTTATTCTTATTAAAATCAGATCAGACCAGACCACATCAGATTGAATCAGATTCAATCAGATCAGATCAAATTCAATCAGATCAGGACTTATTAAAATCAGATCTCATTAAGAATTATTATTATTATTATTATTATTATTATTATTATTATTATTATTATTATCATCATCATCATCATCATCATCATCATCATCATCATTATTATTCTTCTTAAAAATGAAAAAGAATAAATTTTAGAAATATGTTAAATAGAAAATTGAGAAAATAATCCTTAATTATTAGACGTTGGAAAAATTAGTTTTAAAATACATTGACAATGTCAATCTAATATACTTTTAGAATATATTTTTATTTCTATATATTGATTATCTAAATTTAATTTTTTTAATGTGTATCTAAATTAAATATTTATTCTAATGTATAATTCTAATTTTACAAAAAAATCATCATAAAATAAAAATATTATTACATTATCATATGAATGATTATTCTAATATATGAATTAACTATTTTTATTTTATTAAAAAATAATCATTAAATAAAAAATATTGATTATATTATAATATGAATTATAATTACAATTTTCAAACGTTATTATAAAGGCAAATTAAATTATTAATTTGAAATTTTAAATTAAATCATAATTAATCAGATCAAACCAGATCAGATCAGAGTAGATCAGATCCAATCAGATCAGATCAGATCAAATCAGATCCAGACCAGATCAGATAAGAACTTATCAAAATCAGATCAGATCAGAAAAAATAAGTTGAACGGAACGGAGCCTTAAATGAAATATATTAGTTATTCGGGCATATATTTATAAAAGGGGAGGATTGTGTTTCTACTCTCTCCGTCTAATACTCCGTATATATAAACTATATTAAAAAATCTACTAAACAAGAAGTGAAAGATTATACTATATATTATTTTATCAAATGAGTAGTGAAAAAAGGCAAAAAAAAACATGATTAAAATTTAACTTTATGAATAATAAACAAACAATTTAAATTGAGAGGAATGGTGTAAATGATTTGGTCAAAATTGAAAAATGAAAATTAGTTTTAAAAAAATAAGTAATATCTTATTATTTTAATTTATAAGCAGTTTATAAGTATAGATTAACATGTCAGCAACTGTTTTGCCTAGTATTAGTTAAAAACAATTTATATGCTCTTATAACTAGCTAATAAGAGAAAACCACCCACAAAGGGATGTTGCTATTTGGCTTAATACTTCTTCTCTCTTAGTGTGTTTGTTATGTTTGTCATTTATCTACTTTGTACAATTTTTAGAAAATATGGAATATTTTACAAGATAAAATTAATAAAATTATTTTTGTACAAACATTTGATATTGGTGCCTTGAAAGATTTCATTAATGATTCGACTAAAATTTGTGTAATTACACACGCACCCGCGCGCGCACCCACACCATAAATAACGTTTAATCCTGGATCTGCCCTTATGAATAAATGACAAAACCGGTTTGACCCCAGTTTGGCTATGAAGACTATGATATAATGCCGTATAATATTTCAGCAAACAACATATATTTTAAAATTTAAAAAAAAAATTAGAAATATATCCTAACACAACATTAAATGAAACAATCACCAAAGAAGTGCAGCACAGAACAAATGCTGAATAACACAAAACACAATACATTTGTGGGAGGTGGTAAGACAGAAGCAACTCAACTGAATTAGCTCAGCTTCGAGGCTCCAAAACCAATGGGCCTCAGCTCGGCCCAAACACGGTGCAAAAACGGGTGGGAACTTGACAACGGCTTCTTTTGGCTATGAATCTTTCATTCACGGGCAGAAGAAGCAGCTTCGGCTGCCTTTTTCTCCCTTTGCTTTTCCCTCTTTTTCTTGTTTCTCAAAGCATTCTTACTCATCTCTCTGCATTCACAAAAAAAATGCTTATATCTATTTTTTAAAAAATGAATAATTCTTCAGCGAAAAAGAAAAAGAGCATTGTAAGAGGATGTTTACCCTGAAGGACTTTCACCAAGTAACTGTAAAATGGAAAACCACTCGTATTAGATAAATTGCATTAGAGAAAATGCCATATGTAAGCGGGAGAGGATGAAATTTTAGTACATCCATCAACAAAGAAAAACTAACACTATTTGGTTCAAGGAATTTGAAAGGGAAAAGAAAAGAAAATGAAGTGGAAAACAGTTTTTCTTGGTTGGTTAGAGAGGAAAAGAAAGGAAAAGTGGAAGGAAAAGAAAATGAGAAGGCAAAATGTACTAAGAGGAGCGAAAACCAAATTCCTCCCATTTTGGTGAGGAAAATGAGAGAAAATCGTATTCTTTTCTTTTCCTTCCAAATTCCTTGAACCAAACATAGGATAAAAGATTTCTTGGATACCTGCGCTTTGATAGCTGCTGCTTCCTTAACTTGCGGGGGACGATAAGCAGCGGGCTTTTGTGTAGGAGGGTTGGCAGGTATGGTTTTGGATGTTTTTGATCCTTGTCCTGCAATAAACAATGTTTATTTTGATTCTAACAAGCCAAATCTGTACCAAATCCAATTCGTTTCAAGATTTAACAGATTGTTGCCTTGAGTTTTAGTCTCGCCAATTTTCAGAGAGTCGACAGCCTCCACGAGTTGTGAAAGTTCACCAAACTTATCTGGTGACTCGGGTTTCCAGTCAGCCTGTAAGAGAAACAACAAAGATGTTATGAATTTTAGCCATCATAACCAAATAATGGAAAACTCTCAAGATTTTCACCTGGTACAATTTTTCAAACATCTTCTTGAAGTACAGTGCTCCATTGTGGTGAAATACTTTAATCCTTTTAACAATATTATGAAACAAGTATTAGCGCGAATGTGTGCTTGTATTTTGCCCGCATGCCAATTCATGACCAAGTCAGGAACAAGCTTGACGCCAGAGCAAGAATGACACAGTTAGCATTGCCTAAATTCATCTTAATCTCATGGCCTTAGTATTGGCAAGCAATACATCATAGAGTATACATACCCATTGTCAACTTGGAGCCTAGGAGCTGTTGTGGCAGTCATGAAGTAACGCCCATCAGGAGACCATTCACTTGACACTGATAATTCAGCCTTGGTAACTCCGACTTTCTTCTTTTCAACATAATCCCAGAATGCCTGCACAAAAGGCACAATTGATCTAAATCATGTGTTTCCAGGATTTGCAAGAAGCACTATATTTAGAGAAATTGAACCATTTTACATAATAAAAACACATATCATTTACAAGCAAAGGGTTTTTGCCAGAAACACACTCCCTCTGCCCTAGAATCATTTACCCACTTTCTTTTTTCATCCGTTCCAAAATAATTTACCCACTTTTTCTCTTTTCCTCTTTGAAAAAAGAATATATGGTCCAAACTACTCTCTCTTCTAAACAAACTCTAACCGCTCCTTTTTTTCACTTTTCAACATTATTAACACTTCACTTTAACTTCGTGAAACCAAAATGGGTAAATTATTCTGGGATGGAGGGAGAACATTTTTCTCATTAATTTCTTAAAGTTAAAACTACTCCGAATTCACTTGCTAAATTTTAATATGCAACATCAACAGCTACGTATAGCCAGTGATCCTGATAACCCTCAGATCCAACCACATTAGATTCTCATGAACTATCACTATGAGTCTATGAGGATCATGGACATATTTAAAACCTTATACTACAACATTTTGTTTTTAGAAATATTCAGAGAAAACTTTTACACTTGAACAAAAAGCTTACAATCTAAATTGAGGAAAATGTGTGTGCAAGTGAATTGTATGTGACATGGACCTGTGGAACCAGCAGAAACACTAGTGTAAAACAAAAGGGCAAGAAATGTTTTAGATATAATACCATATCACCGGGCAAGTTCCCAAATCCGGCCAAGCATATAACTATATGAAAAAGATTAAGGAAGCACAGCAAGAGTTTCTACCAAGTAAAGAACACAAGAGAGATGAAGGGTAAAAAAGCCCCTTATCACAGAAGGATACACTTTCCTTTTGGGTTCCATCTAATTGTGTTGTATGGGCCTGTCCCAAGCTCAAGAAGGGGATTGCATTTCCTGTCAAATATTGTTGCCATGGCAGGCATAACTAAATATGTCAAGGAGTAGAAAATTCAAGACAATGTGAAAACACAGGGTGATTTTCAGTATAATTATCTTTGTCAAGTCTTTCAAACAGAGACAAATCAAAACATCAATATTCAGCTTCTGGATGCGCCTTAAATAAAACATATGGTTGCGACCAGAGATATTATCCTTAAAATGCAAATATGCAATGGAAATATCCTCATTTTCAGATAGAGTCCGGTAATCAGCCGTACATCAAAATTTCATTTTTTTTCCTTTTAAACAAGTGCTGATAGACTCGGCATAGACATTAGTAGGGTCGCAAGGTCCGCAAGGATACATCCATAAACAACTGCAAATTCTTTGCCAGTGTATGACCACTGAACGTCATGAACAGGCCCTTCTTTACCTGCAACATTTCCACCTCAGTCATGACTATCTCACTTGATAGATATGAGTATATGTTTATTGAAGAGGAACAAAAAATCTTTTATGGTATGTTTGGAAACATGGATTTGGATTTCAAATTCGGATTTGGCTCAAATTCCATGTTTGGGAAACTTAAAAATTTTAAATTTGGATTTGAGTCAAATTCTTCTCATTCATAACAAAGCTTAATTTGAAATTCATGCACCTCCCCTTGTCATTTAAAATTCAACATTTCAAATCTTAGAATTGAAATGAAATGTTAGTTCCCAAACACTACCTTAGCTTATTGTAGAAAGAGTAGCAGAAGAGAATGAGAAGATGACAAAACTTACGAAGAGGAACAAGTCCTTCATGGGCCCCATCAGAAGTCAAGTAGTTTAACTTTGTCTCGCCATAGTAACTCTGATTAGTTTTATCAACATCTGATTGCACCAACACTAGGAGTCCAGTTGACCCACTGTTCCATCTCATCTGCACAGTGGAACACCGGAAAAAACTACGCCGAGCAACAGGGGATTGTGAGTCCTTTCCAGAGGTATATATTTGAACACTGGCTGGCATTCCCTATACAATATATGAAAAGGTATTCCAAAAAAATATATTTCTTACAGTAATACGTAGTAAAAGATAGAACACCGGTCTTACTAATAAGTTATTAGACTTATTACCCTTAAAACAAATAAGATGTCATCTATATAAGGACTGGTTAACCGCCACCCACTTCTAAACTTACTCACACCTGCCATTATATATAAATATTTTATTTTAGTTTTATTCATTTAACGGATGATGCGCAATCCATGCATCTGATTGATTTAAGTGAAATTATTTCAAAGTTTACACATTGTAAGGAGCCTCTAAGACTACATTATTTGTGATTGAGTACAAAAAACCACAAAATATGTTTGCTTATGTATTTTCAACCATGTAAACAAAGAAATAATCAAAGATTCAATATATGTATTTAAATGAAGTTCATTTTTATACACAAAACCAAAATGCAGCTATAAGTTTCAAAAATATAAGTCCACTATTATAAGCATTTTGAAAAACTAAAAACCTTAGATTCAGGAACAAATGCAGCCACAAAAGATCCGGGACTCTTAGAAAGCTCTAGTGCAGCTATGCCAGGAACTCGAATCCGGTGCACGATTCCTTTTGAGAAGTCTCTACCATCAAAAAGTTGCATCTCATTGGTTGCCAATCGGCAAGCAACCATTTCATCAGAGCTAAATCTCACACACGGCCTACCGTACCACGAGAAACAACACATCCCAAGAAAACATTCCACAATACTTAGATCACAGATTTCAAAATCAGCAGAATCCTAATTAGAAGGACAATGACAAACCATGTAGCTTTTGTTACGTTCTTCTGAAACGACTTGTAAACAGATTCGCCACTCTCCACCCTCCATAAGACCACGTTTTTGTCCTGCGGGGACATGCATTTCTGGAAGGTCTGGAGGTAAGTTCCACAGGGGGAAATTTCTCCAGCAAGCAAATTGGGGATTTCAAAAACCCTAATCTCCTTCAAGGTTCTACAATCATACACGCTAATTAGCGACCCTGATTTCGCAACCATAAGTTTCGAACCATCTTCACTAAACTTTGCACTTGTACAGGGGACTGTAGCAAGCTTGATACCGGGTTGACCATCCGGGAAAGGTGGCCCGTCCCAAATAGCATAGCCTTCTGGTCCTCTGATCAGAATCTCCAACGACGGAGAGGTCCCTGCAACCGCCATTTCAGGTTATCGAAGTTTTCTGGTTTTTAGTCTTCTGGGATATTTCGCACTTCGGCTGAAACGAAGCTACGCCCTTGGGGGTGTGTCCATTTGGGTTGGGTTGGGTTGGGCTGGACTCTAAAAATAATATGGACTTCAATCAAGAAAACAACACGGGGTTGAGTAGTGGGCTGGCCTGTAAACTACATCCTCGACTTATTTCTTTATAGCTTGTCTCACGAGAATTTGTCCATATATATACTCCGTGGAAATAGGGTGGGGTGTAATTCAAATTGTCTCCGCTTGTCATATTTCTCATCTTCTTTGCTTGAACTATTATTTTGACCCGTGCCACG
Organism: Cuscuta australis; assembly: GCA_003260385.1. Lineage (NCBI taxonomy): Eukaryota > Viridiplantae > Streptophyta > Magnoliopsida > Solanales > Convolvulaceae > Cuscuta > Cuscuta australis. Next base: position 1,524,778 of record NQVE01000098.1, on the reverse strand, counting down.
CACGGGGTCAAATAAATTTTTTGACGATTCTAAAATTTTTTCAATGTAATATTTTTTCTATAATAAAGAAAATATACTTCTCACAAGATTTTTAATACTCCGTATCATAGAAAAAAATACCAAAGTGGAATATCAAATTGTATCTGCTTGTCATATTTCTCATCTTCTTTGATCAAATTGGAACACCAAATGATTGGGACTGGCAGAGATAGTAGTGTGGTCGGATGGCCTGGCAGAGATGGTGGCCGAGATTTGGATGGTGCATATAGAGCTTGTCACGGGCTTGGTGGTAGGGCGTTTGCCACAGATCAATGAAGGTAGAGGTAGCGACATACTTGGGAAGTCAATAAATTTTTTACACACCTAAATAAGCGTGTGAAGTTAACATGAGAAAACATTTTTTCACCCGATCTGAATGATTTTGATCTAATTAAAAAAGTTCTCATTTCATCTGATCTGACTATAGTTATGCTGTTTCTGATCTAATCCCATCTAGTTTAATCTAATTCAAATAAAATAAGTAATAAAAAAATAAATTGAGGATAACATGACCTTAATTGATACTCCGTATTATTTTAAGGGTAGCCTTTTGGTAAGTGGTCGTCTTCAATTGTTCACTACTCTCGCAACCCGTACCTTTTTTCTTCTTGTACTTCAATTTAATTGCATTGTAATCCTATATATGTAAAGTTGAGTGTATTTTATTGTATTACATTAAATGAATATTATTTTTTAACATTAAAAAACATTACATAAGTTATATTTTACTTTCAAAAAAAATATTTCACTTTCAAAAACATAAAATTATTTTTGGCATTTTTATGTTTTAATTATTGTAATATTTTTGGCATCGTTTTGTTTTTATTAATTATTTATATATTAAAAAACACTTGTTCGCTGGAGTTAACGTAATTTGTAACTCTGTCTAGCTAACTCATAGACGTTTTATCTTGATATATATATATATATATATATATATATATATATATATAGCTTTCTTACTCTACACATGCATGTAGTACGTATCCCTCATTTGAGAGATCCAATTTGAAATCTTTAGTCATACTAGTAAATATATCTCTTGTGTAATCTTGTGACACTACTTTTTTTTTCAATTTAATTATTGAAATAGAAGGGAATCATATATTAATTCAAAATTTTGACCGTCATGTAAATAAATTACCATGCTACACTTACACCAAAAAATATACCCTATTTGTACGCCATAGGTTTGCTCAAACATTTCGATGGTTTACACCGACACAAGTGTTGGTGCGTTAATAAAAATTCACACGGACACAAATATTGGTGCATTTAACAAAAATTAGTTTTACACCAACACAAAGTGTTGGTGCAAAACTACGAGGTACAAATTGAGATACAAACCTTGAGGTACACATAACATAATCCAAATAAATTTGGTTTTATGATGTCTCTTGTCGCCTTGCAGTGACCAAACAAAGGGTAGTGGTACATGAGGAGAAGTCATTGTCAACGCCCACCGCCCAACAGTACTCATTATTCATGCACCCAACTAACAACTTTATACTCTAAAAGAGTAACCATTCTAACACAGAATTTGATCTTCTGTTGACGATTAGGAACCAAACCCAACCAACCCAACATCGTACTAATTAATCTATACTTTACGGTTCTGAATTATTCGTCTCATTTTTTTTGTTCATCAGACCATTTTAAAATAAGTGTACGATCACTTCTTTCTTTACGTACTTAATAAAATGAAAGGAAATGTACTGAACCATGCATCTTTTTTAAAGTAAATTCCAATCACTTGCTTTTTATTTTTTTTATATATTATATATTTTTAATTTTGAAATTGAATAAAGACGATTAATTTGGGAGAAATAATATATGGAGTGAATAATTTGGTTGAAAAGAGTTGCATGTAATGATGTCCGTATATATGCATTATTATTCGTAGTCCCCTTTTTAGTACTCCGTACCCATTATGTATGTGTATATATATATATATATCCCACAAGAACAGTATACAAGTGCGGTTCAGTACTCATTTGGTTCTTGAAAAAGACATACACTTTGGACCAAGCCATCCATTACACTCACGGCCATTGAGTCCCCGTTGAATGCCAATTAACTCCCACTTGCATGGTTTTTTTTTTAAATTTAAAAAAAAAAATCATTTTTATGCATAATGTTTCCCTACACTTTGAGAGTAATTACAATATGTGAAAAGTCCAGTTACACTGACTGACATCATATGTGAATTTTAATTGCGACCGATCGAGTGTTGGTGTCATAATAGAACTAGCTATCACTTATCACTGCATTCATCAATTTGAAAATCTTTTTATCTTTATCTTCACGATTGGCCGACGCGACTCGAACGTAAAGAATGCATAATTTCTACCATAAATGGACCTTGAATCTGTATCACAAATTTATTACTTACTCGATGCATGAGTCTTCAATCTCATCATCACATGCATTCACAAATTAATAAAAAAATATATAAATAAAAAATTTATAAACTTTTATATAAATTGATATATATAAGGAAAATTAAAGTTCATAAATTTTTAGACGAAAAACGAAAAGTGGACCAACTTGCATTGGTCACTCAATGCAACATGTTAATACATACTCATCCAAAGAGAGAAAGAAATTGTGGGTGGTCCTGTCCTTTTTTTGTTCCCTACTTCTTCACTATCCCAAACAACACAAAATCCCATTATTTCTTTCAAACCTATTCCTATGCTACCAAACGGAGTACATTATTTTAAGTAAAGTTTGCACTAAATAAGACTAAAACATAATGACTTTCTCAATGTAGGACTTAAACTTTTTTATTCACTAAATAGGACTTAATAATGACCTAGCGGGAAGAATAAAGTCCAGTAATTATGAACATTTACTTGAATAATGACTACATGATAATGACTAAAAGTCCTACATTGAGAAATAAAAACATATGGTACTATATTGGAAAAGTCATTATGTTTTAGTCCTATTTAGGTAAATTTCTCTATTAATCCTTCCATCCGCTTGATTTATTTCATGTTCCACTTTTTCAACTAAACATGTTAAATAATTTTGACCTCCAATATTTTGTTTGTTAACTTCAACTAAAATTTACTCCTCGAAAAACATGCAAAATTCCATTTTTTAAAAAATGATTATATTCATTAATTGCTTTTGAAATTTAGAAAAATAAAAATGATATATATTTAAAAACCACACAAAAATTTTAGAATACAAGATGACACAGGAATATTTTATTTATATTATTTAGAGGATGTAAAATTATAGTAAGTATTTTTTATATTTTTATTAATTATTTGAATGATTCATTGAGTTTGAATTGTATTTCTTGTCATCATTTCACATTGCTATTTTGTATAAAAAAGGGGGGGGGGGGGGGGGGGGGCTACCCCCGAACCCCCATATACTGCTCTCGCCTTCTGTCCTTATGATTCTAGAATCCGCCACTGGTCAAAACTGAATTGACCAATAAACAAAATTAAAGTTATCAGAAGGGAGACTCATATACTAAAAGTATAAATCATTTTGAGACGAAAAAAGTATTCTCTAACAAGTATAAGCATTGATCAAATTTATTTAAAAAAAGTTACTAAAACGTACTTTAAAAAAAGTCAACAAGAAAGAGTATATTATGAAATGAAAGTGTTCCAGATGCATGAGTGAGAGACGACATTTTTTTGTTTCCTCACATTTGTGTGTCCGACTACTCATGGGGTACGGTGAGAATATGAGAAACATGTCCGTGTGAGGTGTCAACAAGTAACCAATTTACCCAAAAGTTCAAACTTGTGAAAATTATATTTAATTTGTTTTTAAATTGGGTGACAGTGATGTTTGAATTTGCAACCTTTTGATAATCAAAGTTTCCAATATGATGTCAATGAACCGATTCAGCCTAAAGCTCAAACCTGTAGTTGTAGGCCCAAGAATGATAATTATAATATAATACGTTGCTTTGCTCGTATTAGAATTAATATTTGAATATAAATGTAACGGATTTGAAAATTTAATTTAAAAGTGTAATTTAACGACTTCTCTACACTATGCTTGCTTCAAGGAATTTGAAAGGAAAAAGAAAAGAAAATGAGATGGCAAATATTATAAGAGGAGGGAAAACCAAAGTGAAATTTGCACCGAATAGGACTAAAACATAAGTCATTTTCTATTGTAATACTTAAACTTTTTTATTCCCTAAATATGACTTAATAATGACTAGTGAGAAGAATAATTAATGTCCAAGTGATACTGGACATTTAGTTGAATAATGATTAATAGATAATGACAAATTAAATGGTCCTACATTGGGAAATAAAAACATATGATCTTATATTGAGAAAGTCATTATATATATTTTATTTAGTTGTATTTAGGTAAATTACGTACCCAAAACCAAATTCTTTCAATTTTGGTGAGGAAAATGAGAGTGTCTTATTCTTTTCCTTCCAAATTCCTTGAACCAAACATATTGCTAGTCTCTGAAGCCGTAAAATTTCTAAATATGGTCCAACGGAATGTGCGTATCACGGCTAGAGCATGCAGCATGTCTCGAGCCCGTAGAGCATTGAAATTCTATGAGATTCAATTCCATAAATTTGAATTCTGCCAATTTCAATTCATTTTTTGCACTATCAATTCCAAATCCACATAATTTTTGTGCTGCCAAACACCAGAATTAGAATTGAAGTCCTCAATTCTAATTCCATAATTTGAATTCCGTGCACCAAACGGGGCCTTAGTGTTGTTTCTTATGTTGTTGTGTAGATGTGTATTTTAATTTACGGAAAGACAATGTGGAAATTCTACTATTTGAGGCACCCACAAAACCATTGATTGATTTGAGTCTGAGAACATATTTTCTTTAGGTTAAATAATGGACATAACTATCTTTACTTTTTATAAATCTAATCGAATCTATAACTCAACTATTTTCTATGACCTACTTATTTGACATTTTTCGAGCCATACTTATTTAAATTGTTGTTGTTTAACATTAGTCAAACTTCAACAATTATAATACTCCCTTTGTCCCTAAATAAACTTCCTTTTTTGACTTTTTGAGGATTTAAGGGAGTGATATTTTTGTGTTGACTTTCCAAAAATACCCTTGATGTGATGTGTAAAAGTAAGATATGATATGTAGATTATTAGTAAAAAGGTATGATGTGATAGGTAGTATGAAAAAGTAAGGGATAAAAGGTGTTTTTAAGGGAAAAGAGAAGTTTATTTGAGGACAAAGAAAAAACGAAAGGGGGAGTTTATTTAGGGACGGAGGGAGTATATACTAAAATATAAATTAAAAAATTAAAGTAATAAATAATTATAAAATAATCCCAAAAATAGTAAAGAAAAATAAAAAATAAATAAAATGAAAAATAAAAGACAATAAAAAACTAAATAATGAAAAATACTTCACTTATTCTAGTGTATTTGTCTCGTTTTACCTTTTCAACTCAAATTAGATAAACTTTAATTATAAAAAACTCTCTTTTTATTGCATACTAATATAATGAAATAAAATTTTAAATTTTTTAACATGATAAATATAATGAAATAATTTTTTTATTAATATATATTATATTTTTAATTAAAATAAAGTCCAAAATTTGTTTAGTTTTATTCAAAAATTGAAATTTGATAAATTACACTAGGTCAAAGTTTGTAAACTAAAATACTGGTAATTAATAAATAATGCCTCACCGGTCGCATAAAAAATTAAAAGTTCTATATTTTCTTTTTATCTATCTAAAAAATTTTCTACTTACTACTCTTAGAAAAGATTTTGTAGCCCCTTATAGTATTTCTTTAATCTGTATCATTTTCAATAATACAATTCCAAGTTTTTAAATCTTGATACCTAAAAAAAACATAAAAATAAAAACTAAATCTATCCTTCTCCGGTAGGCTGTAGACCTCTACCAACCAAATAAGGTGAGGTAGAATTCCTTGTCTTTTGACTTAGGCTATGTTTGGTTGGGGGTAGGTAAAAGTTTTATTAGGTAGGTAATGGTAGGTAATTGAAGGTAGGTAATTGAAGATAATGAGTTAAAAAATTGTGTTTGGATGTTTATTAGGTAACGTGAGGTAGAGAAAAAATAAAATTACTAAAATATCCTTATGGTTGTTTTTCTTTATTTTTTTAGGATGTCAAAGGCAAAACTTCTTAAAAAATCCATTTGAGTATTTTGGCTTCAAAAGTGGTTCACGAAGCATAAAAAATACAAATTGAAAATTAAAAAAAGTCATCTATTGCAATATTGTCTTCCATATCACAATGTGAAAAAGGATAAACTCCTTCTTGCATAGTTAACTAGATAAATCAATTTACAGCAATTAATTAACCCTAGAGCTAAATATACAGAAACAAAAAAAGTGAAAAAAAGAAAAACTAAAAACTGAAAAAAAAAGAAAAAAAAGAAATGAAATCTGAAAAAAAGGAAACAAAAAAAAAAAGAGGAAATTAAAAACTGGAAATTGAAAATTGAAAAAAGTGTAAAATTGAAGTAGAGCAGATCGAAAAAAGTGAAAAAAATCTGGAAATTGAAAAAAAAAAGTAAAAATTGAAGAGCAAAAAAAAAAAAGCAAAGGAGCAGCAGGTGGCGATAGAAATTGAAGTCCATCGCAGGTTTATGGCGGAATTGAGGAACAGAGCGTAAAAAAAAGTGAAAACTGAACGGGAATACCTGTGCGATCGGAACCGGAAGAAGAAGACGATGTGATTATGTGAAGATGGCGATTGGGTGAAGGGCAGCGGCAGATTTTATTACCTCGATATTTCGCGGATTTGGCGGTCAAGCAAAATGCACTGTTCAGAGGTAACCTTTCTCTTTACCTTCTCCTACCTTCCCTTACCTATCTTAATTTTTATTACCAAACAAGGTAAAATATTAACTCTACCTCCTTCTACCTCTCCTTACATCCAAACAAACACAGTCTTAGTGTTAGGAATTTCACTCCCAGAGATTTATGGAAAAACTCAATCGACTTCAAACTTCAGTGAAGACGGACACATGCATGCTGTTTTTTTCTAAACACACATTTATTCTTTGTACGTCATTAAATTAAAGAAAATATAAATAGATAAAGTATTCTAATATGCTCCCTTTGTCCAACAATAAACTACACATTTTGAACAACGTGCAAACTTCATCTTTTTAGAATTACTTTATTTACAAAATGATTTATTATAAAAAAATGTACTCCCTCCGTCCCAAATTATTTGTTACATTTGTATTCCCGAGATAAAATATCAAGTTTTTTCAATTCATTTTATTTACATATTGGTAAAGAAATAAAAAATAAAATTTACATATAAAAAAACTACATGAAAAGTTCTTCGAAATAAGAGGCGTCAAGAATATTTTATTTTATCAAATAACAAATGAAAACGTCAAAATAAATAAAAGTTTCCGACAGTGCTGAAAAAGCAAATGTTGTGAATATTTAGGGACGGAGAGTGTACAAATTAGATTTGACAGACGAGGTAATAAAAAAGATTAAAATAAAGGTGAAGAAAGTCCTCTCATCTTTTCCCATTCCCTCATTTCCTTTGCTCCTCCTCTCATCCCCAACCAAACAGGCCCTAATAATGGGGACAGAGGAGGGAGTGAAAAATGAAAATTACTGCTGACAGGGGCGTCGTCATGGTCCATTCAAATCACAACTGGAATCTTTCGAAAATTCCGGCACTTTAACGCCTCCTCCTCCTCCTCCTCCTGGGGTTTTAATTTCCCCCCCTTTAAAACGCTCCACTCTCTCTCTCTCTCTCTGTACAGTTTCCTCCCGTTCCACCACCACCCACCCCCTGCACCACTCTCTGCGGTTCTGTCCTTCCCGATGGCGAACGATTTCATCATCATAGCCTCGTCAGCTGCTTACCGCTTCGACGGCGACTCCTCTCCGGCCAACCGCCCGACGGAGAGCCTCCCGAGAATCGCCGCCGTAGCGCCGCCGGAAGTGGCCGTCGACGCCTCTTGCGATGGATTCTGCGGCGGCGGAGTCCGGGAGTGCCGGATTTGCCAGGAAGAGGACGAGGAGAAGGACATGGAAGCTCCTTGCGCCTGTAACGGCACTCTCAAGGTCTTCTCCCTCATTTCGAAATTTTGTTTAAGTTATGATTAAAATTCGTTCAAATTCAAAAAAAAAAAAACAAATTGCAGTATCTTTGTATTCCGTAATTTTTCATGCTGGGATTTGGCATGAGGAGAATTTAATGTTTGAGATTATACTTCCTCCGTATTTTTTTCAATTTATGAATCTGGAAGATTATGTGGTCTCCAGATTTTTTATGTTTTTCTTTTTCATACCCTCATTTTTTCAAAATTAAGTTTCATATTTAAAATGAAACCGGGTATTTTTAAATATGAATTTTAAAAAGTAAAAAAAAAGGCATGTTGACAATATTGAATTATTGATGCAATATATTCTAGAATATTTAGACAATTTGTTGTAACTTTTTTTTATTTTAAAATTATCACTCATAGGGTTTTCTGTTTTTTTTTCTTTGCTTTTATTTTCTTTTTAAAAATTGATGATGATGTCTGCGTATTTAATGCTGAAACAGTCAGCAACCTATTTTGGAAGATAAATTCGAATTATTCATGCGCGCGTGCTCTTCTTATTTTTCTTTAATTATAAAAAAGTCCCTTTTTATTTTTGTTTTTTCCAACTCTTCACTCTGGGCCTTCTGGGCTTGTTTGGTTGGAGAGAATGAGAGAAAAAGAAACTGAAAATGATTCCTTCTACCTAGCTCTCATTTTCTTCCAATAGTATTTTTTTTAAAAGAATAAATTCATTCTTTTATAAGAATAGTTTTTCTATGGAAAATGCCAGGGTGCACCAAAGGTGTACCCTATTTGTCCCCCACCTCCTCCATTACCACTTAAATAGGCAAGAAATTTAAAAAAAATTAAGTAAATAAAAAAAAAAAATAAATGAATGGTTATGGAGGGGGTGGTGTACAAATGGGGTACACCTTTTAGTGTACCCCTAACATCTTTCTTTTTTCTATATTTAGTCCTATATTATCAAATAATACGTCTAAGGTCTTTCTTTTGTGGGTGCCGTTTCATATTTTATCTTTTTTTATCCTCTGTCTTGCTAGTGTTAAATTGAGGACTAAAAGATGTAATTTTACAACGACTATATATCTTTCTTGTCATAATCAATGTAAGAGGTCGATGTTGATGTGTCGTTCGTCAACTACCATCGTAATCCACTGCAACTATAGTCTATAGATTTTGTCTTCATATTAGCACCAACATGATAGAAGAAGAAAAAAGGACTAAATATGAAAAAAATACTCATAAAAGAAGGACCAGACGTAATATTTGATAATAGTAGATTAAATATAGAAAATATTCTATTATAAAGGACCAATTATAGTTTTTTTTTAATGTGTGATCCAAAATTTCCTCTAGAAAAATTATGGGCTTGTATCCAACCCTCCATCCAAACACGCCCTAAAGTGATCTGGAGCTTTGCTTGTACTGCTAAAGAAGATGAGTAAATAGAAGCACTGAATCCATCTGTTGTTTGTGAATGCTGCTTTTGTAGTTTGCTCACAGGAAGTGTATCCAGAGATGGTGCAACAAAAAAGGTGACATCACTTGCGAAATCTGTAATCAGGTTGGTTCTGAAACCATACCAATTTGATTCTGGAAAAACCTTCCCTAATTTCTTGACTGAATTTTAACCTAAATCTGATTTTGTTTCTCTAATTCTATGAACAGGTTTTCTCACCAAACTACACTCTCCCACCAGCAAGAAGCAATCCTGATGTTTTTGCTATCGATATTGGGTATAACTGCATCTTTGGGTTCTTCATCTTTCCATTTGATTATACTTCCCAACTCTTTTGAATCATATGCTTTTGGTCTTTAATTTCTTTCTGCACAAAATTCTTGTTAGACATAGTAGTAGTAGCAGCTAAATTAGTAAGGTTTTGAGGAGAGATTGGAAGAGAAACTTTAAAAATTGCAACAATAGAGCTTCAAATAAGGTTTTGATGAGAGATTGGAAGAGAAAGCCATACAAGTCTGTTACATGGCAGAATGTATTGCTACTGATATTGCAATCAAATAACACCATCCTGATTCTATCGTTGCTGAAAGGATCATCAGAATCGTTCTTGTTCAGAATTGCACCACCAGTGCAAGATGTCTGGGTAACACTGGGAAAGTTTTTCCCTAATTTTGCAAATATCGTGTTCACAGCTTGCACTGTCACATAATGAATACATAAACTCTAGTCAAATTCAAAAGGATGAATTTAGCACCCAAACAATTTCAATGCAATTTACTAATTTAGTTGCACAAAACCAAACATGACATAAAGTACTCCCTAGTTCATGAATTGGAGCTTGTTACATAATGATGGAATTCTCTTACTACATACTCTGTATTTACATGTGTCATGGAATTGATCTTGTGCTCTATGGCTTATTTTTTCAATTGCTCAGGGCCTCTTTGGTGAGTGTATGAGATGAGTTTTGAGATCTCCTGATATCAGAATCCTCTTGTAGGTGTTTGGTGAATCCTAAGTAGAGTTCAAATTTGATATCTGCACAACCGACCACCACCATCGCAGGCCACCTGCTGCGCCCACCCCTCTGTTGCACCACCTCCCCACCTATCACCAACAACCATGTTTTTTAAATTTCTCCAAACACTTTCATTTCAAATTTCCGAACCCATATCAATATATCATATCAATACTCCGAAATTTACCAAACGAGCCCTTAGCCTTTTCTTTAGGTTTCATGACATGGGTTATTGATTTGCTTCAACCGAAACTATATTCATCTGTCCATTCAATTTTTGGAGAGACAGTGTAGCCAACTAGCCATGCTTTGCTAACAATTTTGCTTTTGTTTCATCCATGATCAGCCAAGCTTGGGGTCCAGGTATTGACTTTAGGGACCCACGTTTCCTAGCCTTTGCAAACGCCGAGCATCAGCTTCTTCAATCTGAGTATGACCATGACTACGCCACCATTGCTAGTAGCAGCAGCCTCGCATGCTTACGCTGTGTTGCTATCATTGTAAGTATAAAACCTTTCCCACATCCACAAATCGTTGCTAGTTACAATATTATTAAATCTGTTACTTTTTCTTACTCTATGATGACATTTTTGATATGGCACACAGTTGATGATGCTCCTGCTGTTACACCAAATTTTGATAGTTGCCCGGGACTTCCAAATGGTTAGAGAATCGCCATCTTCGTCATTCCTCAATGTAAGTGTAAACTGCAGATTCAAGGTATAGGCAACATTACTTCATCCATACACTGTATGATAGTAATATTCAGAACAATTCTTTTCGGTGAATATCAGTTCCAAATATCACTTCTTCAACTGGTTGGTTTTCTGCTTCCGTGCTATGTGATGACACGGTCATGGTACATTGTGCTATGCCGAAGAAGAAGACAGGTCGGTCATCGAATTAGGCCAGGTTTTTACCCTTTTTGTTTCTTTCTCTCGGTTGAATTTATGGTTTACTAGCTTATATCAGTACAATTTTTCATACAACAGGATGATTACTAGAGCAGGAGATTCCATTGGAGAAGGCAATTCAGATTCTCATCACTTTCTCCGTGACCCGTTTCATGTGAGGAATCTTTTGTACATCACTTTTCTTCTTCATCGTTCGAATAATCAATTTGCTTTAGTACTCTCGCGGACGTTTGAGAGCTTCCTTCTGCAGTTCCGATAGAATTTAGATGAACTCAGAAGCAAATGTATATAATTGAGTTCTTATTTAGTCTTGTAACTGCTTGCTTAGCTTAGAGTTTGTGCATGTGTGATTTATGTACTTTGAGTCTGAGTTGCTAGCTAGTGTTGGTATGAGTGCTTCTTTTGCTTGTGTTAATATATTGTGTTTATTTTGCTTGTGTTTTCGTGTTTGAGGCGGAATTTCTTGAAAACCGTCTCCCTACTATCAAGTATGCAGCATCATCCAATATGCTTGAGGAAAATGTTGAATACTTCCCATTGTGTGTTTATTTTGAATTTTGAAGTGTGTTGGAGTGCTTGATCACCTAGGTGAGTGTTTGGAATGCTTTGATGAAATTGAGTTGAGTGGATTTCCAATTAGAATTATAATTTTTTTTCTTGAAATAATACATAAATTTGTCATTGAAAGTGTGAGTTTTTGTAAGTCACCTTTGGCTCATCCCTTATGTTACCAGTAGTGCTTTACAACCGCTCACACCAAATCAGTAGTCAATCAATGCCACAACTGTGTTGATATAATTTGTCATCTCACACTGTTTACAACCATAGTGCCTCACATCTACTGTTGTTTGTTACAAGTTCACTTAATCTTTTATAATATTTCATAATTGAAAAAAAATTTGTATAAAGATTTCTTTTTTATTTAAAAAATAGAATATTACATAACTATGAGTCGGACACAAAATCATTGATATAATTGATACTATTACAAAATACATATCATGCAAAAATTTTATTTCAGTATTTTTTAATATTAAACAACTTATTTGAAAAAATTAAAATTAACTTTTCATTTATAAAATTAACTTATTTATAAAAATAAAATCAACTTATTTATATAATTTTTAAAATATGCTTAAACTACCGGTTTGACTTGTTGAACTATAGGTTTGACCAGTGAACCAGTATCTTGACCGGTTCGGTCACCGGTCCGGTTCTGAAAACTATGGTTAGAACACGTTCTTAAAACTAAAGCTAATATTTAGACTTCTGTTAGCTTGTTCGCGTATAATATATGTATTATACATCCATGCACATAGTACGCAAATTATACTCCCGAATATAATTTTTTCATGTAACAAACGTATAATACGCATATTTTTGACTCAAAATGTATTTATGAATTTTATTATTAGACAATAGGTCAATAATTATCAAATGCAAAATTTGAGATATGAAAAAAATTATATTATTTAGACAATTTAAGTTTTACAAAATTATTAAATGCTGAATTTTAAAAAAAGATTCAAGTCTCTTTGTAAAATAAATATGAACTCACCAAAGAATCTTTTACCTAATTTAAAATTAAGTGAAATGAAACTAACTTTATAGTTTTCATTTTTTGAATGAAAAATATATTTACGAACTTAGATTTTTAAAAAATTCAGATCACACGAATGAAATCAAGTTTGTCTTTGTAAACAGAGATATATATTTAATGTCTAAAACTAAATGCAAAAAATGATTACATTCTAAAAATCTAAACAAATAGAGACAGTGTTGTTATCTATTATTTGCTAGAGCGGTTGGAGTGTTAGACTCTCAGTCCGATCGAGTCGAAGAGACAGGAAAACTGTGAATGATATTTAATTAACAAAGGTCGTTGGTGGATGACTCAAACTTTGATATGGATTCTAATACTTTTACGATTGTTGGGTTGCCAAATTTTAAAGATTTGTACATTTGGGAGGAAGACAATCAAGTAAATTGATCTGATCCAAATTTGACCTTCTAAATTTTTATTGTTGGAGTGGATAGTAGAAGGCTTTTACGATTTAATACGTATAGAATTCGTAAATACGTTTTTGAGTAAAAAAATGCATGTATTATACATTTGTTATATGAGAAAATCCGTATTTGAAAATATAATACGCGTCCTATACTTACGAATGTATAATACATGTATTATACGCGAATAAGCTAACGCAGCAGTAGATATGGATGACTATTTTTTAAACTATGGGGTACTCATTGCTCTATTTGGTCAATATGTCTTATTCAACTTTGATGTACAATTGTGGTACAATACTAAAATAAGATGTTTAAGAACACATCTCATATTCCTTATTTTTTTGGAAACAACAAACGTGGGTATATAAAGAAGACGACAATGGTGGGATCGGAACATGCAGTTTCTTTACTACGGCTTCAATTCAAGTTGTTTTAAAGACTTGATCAAAGAAAGCTTGGAGAAATTTGAAGGACGACCCGCCCTCCTCCAACGCCTCTCTGCTCTTCTCTTTCAGCTCTTTTGCCTTCTTCCTCGCCGCCGCCGCAGCTGGGCCGTCGTCCATCAGCTTCCTGATCCCCGCTTCTATCGTCTCCGCGTCCACCTTTTCCGGGAACTCATCCCGATTCGCCATTAATGATCCTCTGTAGTCCATCTTGACTTCCACTCCCGTTCCCATCTCCGTCACAATTTGGAACGCGTTCGCCTGCTGCTCCGCGTAAATCGGCCAAGTCGCCATTGGAACCCCGAACCAGACGCTCTCAAGGGTTGAATTCCAACCGCAGTGTGACACAAATCCCCCCACGGCGGGGTGGGCCAGCACGGCGGCCTGAGGCTCTGCAGGTGGAGCTGGAGGCCGAGGAAGGCGGCGCCGGAGGTGCAGTACACGTAGCACGGAATCCCGAACTCGCCGGCGACGTCCATCATGGTCAGGCAGAAACTATCCACAACGGCGGCGGCGAGCTTGGCGGAGCCACTCGTCTGGAATTCGTTAATCCAATCTCTGGCGCTCTGCTTGTGAGATTCGAACAAGGAGAGGTAGAAGGTGTTCTTTTTGGCGGGCTCAGCCATCGCCGGAGCTGAGAGTGGCACGAACTTCAATCTAGAAGAGGGGCCGGCGGCGAGAAGAGATTCGACGTAAGAGGCAACTTTGGAGTCGAAGGGGGACTTCATGATCAAGACGGAGATGGAGAGATCGTCACGGCGGCGGCGTTTCCGTAGGAGGAGCTTTGCCATTTCGACGGTGGAAACGATGTGGCCCATTATAGGGGACGGTATGAAGACCACCTCCACACCTTCCATTTTGCTTTGGTAATGCTATTTCAATGATTCTATGCTTAATAGCGAGACTTATATATAGGCTTATATTATGAAAAAGTGTAATTTAAATTGGGAGATTTGAGTATGAAATATTTGCATCAAATAACACTAAAACTTAATCATTTTTCTAAATAGTACTTAAATTATTTTTTTTCCTAAATAGCACTTAATAATGTCCATAATGTCCCGTGATGATAAATATTCACTTGAATAATGACAAATGCATAATGATTAAAAGTGTTAAATTAGAAAGAAAAACACATGTAATGCTATTTAGAAAAAGTCATTATATTTTAGTACTGTTTAAGTAAATATCCCGTTGAGTATTGGTTGTATGTGTTGTGTTATCATATATTTATTCTATCCTAATTTAAGGTGTCTGCTTATTATTTTATATTATAAAATTTTAAACATATTCTTTATTCATTTTTTCATTACTCACCTGAGAAAATAAAATATTCTTGTCATTTCATGTTTTTTAGAATTTTTGATCTAGGTTTTAATATATAAATTTTATTATTTAGTTCCATATCAATTTTCAAATAAATTGAAGTTAGTATTAATATTATCAAGAGATAAGTTAGCAACAAAATATTTATTAAAAACATTAGAAATAGTTCATAGTATTATAAAAGGTAGAGGAAGGGGGTAGGATTTAAGTTCCGTTCCGTTCAACTTATTTTTTCTGATCTGATTCTAATAAGTTCTGATCTGGTCTGATCTGCTTGGATCTGATCTGATCTGATTGGATCTGATGTGATATGATTGGATCTGATCCGATTAGATCTGATCTGATCTGATTAGATCTGATCCGATCTGATTGGATCTGATCTGATTGGATCTGATCTGATCTGATTAATTATGATTTAATTTAAAATTTCAAATCAATAATTTAATTTGACTTTATAATAACGTTTGAAAATTGTAATGATAATTCATACTCCCTCCGTCCCGGAAAACATGGGAGTTTTGGTTTTGGAGAGAGATTTAAGGGGAGTGTATTTTGGTATTGAATTTCCAAAAATGTCCTTTGATGTGATGGGTAAAAGTATGATTTGATAGATAGATTATTAGTAAAAAGGTATGATGTGATAGGTAGGGTATGAAAAAGTAAGGGGTAAAAGTGACTTTTTAATAGAAATGAGAAGTGTTTTTTGGGACGGATAAAAAAGAAAGGAGAAAGGTTTTCTGGGACGGAGGGAGTATTATAATATAATCAATATTTTTTATTTAATGATTATTTTTTAATAAAATAAAAATAGTTAATTCATATATTAGAATAATCATTCATATTATAATGTAATAATATTTTTTATTTTATGATAATATTTTTGTAAAATTAGAATTATACATTAGAATAAATATTTAATTTAGATATACATTAAAAAGTAATTAAATTTAGATAATCAATATATAGAAGAGATAGTATTTTTATTAAAATATCTCATTGTCAATGTATTTTAAAACTAATTTTCCCGACATCTAATAATTAAGGATTACTTTCTCAGTTTTCTATTTAACCTATTTCTAAAGTTTATTCTTATTCATTTTTAAGAACAATGCTAATGATGATGATGATGATGATAATATAATAATAATTCTTGATGGGATCTGATTTTAATAAGTCCTGATCTGATCTGATCTGATCTGATTGGATCTGATCTGATTCGATCTGATCTGATATGATCTGATCTGATCTAATTTTAATAAGAATAAAAAAATAAGAAAAAATAAGTTGAACGGAACGGGACCTTGGGAGGTTGTGGGAGGAGGGTATAAATTATTAATTTTACGAAGGGGACATTGTAAAGATCCTGGCCTCTTATGTCATAATATGACCCAAGGTTCAAGGGTCAAAAGAATCATTTTTTATTATCACCATTATTATTATTATATATTTATGTGTTATATGAAAGAAAAAATGAGTAATATAGTGAATATGTAGAAAAAGAAATGGTTGACAATAACTAAGTAAGTGAAAATTTAGATACTATGATATATAATCGAGTATAATTCGCTTCCATTTAAAAAGATTTTAACCACTTTTTAATATTCTTATGATTTCATACATTTTTAAATTTTTTGTGAAAAAATGTACTCGATGTGTAATTTTTTACAGGACAGAAAGTATAATTACTAAAATTATTGCTCTTCCCACTCTTAGAATATAAAAAAATGTACTCCCTCTGTCCAACATAGATCTTTCCAAAAACTATTCACATGGTCAAACTTTAATCACTTTGTTTGCTCATTTTTACTAGTCATTTCGTAAAATAAAGTGCTAATTTTGTAGAACTATTCATGTAGTTTATTACGGAGTACTATATAAATTTTTGTTTTAAAATTTTACTCCTATAATCAATTAAATTGAAAATAAAATCGGTCAAGCTTCGTAACGCGTAATGGAAAGATCTTAGGTGGACGGATGAAGTATATTATTAGAAGAAATAGAGCCTCCCAAGTGACACAGTCATAAGCTTTCGTGATCTAAATGAAATTACTTTTTTTCTATATCCTCTTGTCACTTTTTGACAAATAAGCATGTTGTGAACTAGACTTCTCCGACGAATATAGGCTTCTTGATTTTGATCGACAATGTTTGAGAGAATTTTTTTCAATCTCGCACTCGAGATTTTAGAAATAGTTTTATAAAGATCATATCAATTTACTTTCCTCTCCATAAACTACAACCACTTAAAAATCATTGTGCTAAGAGAAATTCAAAAAATAATTCCAAGCCAGATAGAGTAATTGATAAAATCAAATAGATAGACAACTACATGTGTTGTAGAATTTTTTATAGTTTTTGAGCATATAAATAATAAATTATACTCTTTATTTTTATATTTTAAATAATAATAAAAGTGATTCAATTTTGTACATATTTGAAAGAGGACAACATTTTAGTAACAAATAGAGTACTATAAATACTTTAATAATAATAATAATAAAGTATTACTTAATCGTACGTAAAAGTATTATTATTACTCAATTCTATATAAAATGATAATAGTACTTAAATTAAATGCAGCAGTAAATGACGCAACACAAATTAATCATATAGTAATTATTATCTAATAATAGAAAAAATATTAGCATTATTTTCTAATATACTTTAGATTTATTTAATTTAATCTAAAAAATTTAATTTGATTAGACATAATATAATTTAATTTTAATAAAAATAAGTGTTGAGTAAGTGGTGAAAATAAATGAAAAGTAGGGGACCCTAATTATGCAACTTGTGCTGTGGGACCCTTTTTATATCAAACCTGAATTTACATACGCGGCAGTTTATCACTCCCTAATTATATACTCCAAATTATTGGTGGCTTTGGAATGTTCAACTACATATGCAAAATCTTGAGCAATGGTACCTTTTTTGTCACACATCCCTTTCTTCATTATTCATTTTTATCCTATTTTTATTTATTTAATTTTTTTAAATTTCTTGCCCATTTATGTGGTAATGGAGGGTGTGAAGGACAAATGAGATATACATTTGGTGTACTCCTAACATTTTTCCAAAATCTTTGATAGATCTTTTTTATTTTTTATTAAAAAAAAATATATTTATTTAAGTAATACGAAAATATTTATTTTAGTGAGAGGTTCATTCCATGAGATTCCCCCATGATATGTTCTACTCCGTAATTACTTTGCCATTTAAGGGTTACTAGAATATTATTCCGTGAACTTCTCCCCGAATAGAGTTAATAGTACTAAAAAAGAATATTACTCTGTAATAATTATTTGTAATCCTTTTTTGGTATAATTTGTAATTCTTGTGAGAGCATATTGTTTAGAGCTTAAACTTTTAACTTCTAATATTTCTAATTATTATCATTTTCTTCAATCTTTCCCACTCCCAAAAATCGACTTTAAAAATATTATATTTTTCATGTATTACTATTATTATTATTATAGATATAGTTTATAAATATAATAAAAATATTTTTGTATCAATATCTAATACCATTTTTATTTAATTTGAGGTCAAAGTTTACCTGTTTTGACAAAAAAAATCAAAAATGGACAAATAATCAGGGACAGAGGAAGTATATTGTATTAATCTAAATTAAAAATAATAATAAAAAATGGACAAATAATCAGGGACAGAGGAAACATCAATAATCTAAATTAAAAATAATAATTATACTATTCTATGTATTGCTAATTAAGTAGCATGTACTTTATTCACGTAATCGAATTTTATTCATTTTCTTTACCTATTATGAATGTTATAACAATAATAATACTTATACTAATTGATAATAGTGATAATAATAATAACCATATTTATAATAATGCTATGTAAATTAACTTAAATAAATTTTAAAAGTTTTTTTCTTGTTTTTTTGTTTGTTCTATTTTTTTTAAATTACTTCCAATTTAATTTGTTCTTATTTCTTACAGTTTAAAATTGTGGATAAGAATTTCTTCCTACGGAGAGTAAGGAAACTGTCTATAACATTTTGAAATCACAGCAATCACTCACTACTGTGGCTATATATATACCCCAATGCGTTTACCAGGAGCCAAGAAGATGAGAAGACTTGGGCAAAACAAAAGGAACACTACACCTACATGAAAATATTCTTCACCCGGGTGTTGATTATCCAAAAAGTTAGTACAACTAAGGGGCTGTTTGTTTCAGCCTCTTAATGGTTCAGATGTCTGAATGATTCAGTACTTAATGGTTCAGACTGTTTGTTTCAGCCTCTTAATGGTTCAGATGTTTGAATGGTTAAGAGATTTGCCTCTGAATGGTTAAGAGCTCTTATCTGAATTGATCAGACATTTGCCTCTGAATAGTTAAACAATATACTAGCTCTTAATGGTTCAGACCTCTTACTGGTTCAGCACTTAATGGTTCAGACCTCTTACTGGTTCAGCACTTACCCATTCAGAAGTTACCAAACAGCCCCTAAGACTTGACTACGCCCAGACTAATCGAGAATGTTACGACATTATGTAAAAGTGCTTTGCTTGGAGTAATTTGTGAAACCATTTCAGAGCTTAAAAAAGCGAGTAACAAAACAAACTCCCGTATAGTAAAAAAACTGATCTATTGCACGAAGAACGTGAATGTTGCTAAGCAACTGATTTATCGAAAATACATAATAGTAAAAGGTTAAACATTTTGATAAATTTGGAAAAAGAGAAAGTATTTATTATTCCAATCACAAATCACTTGTCCACAAGTAAAATTGACTGATGCGGAAACGACAAACGTGCGGTTAGTAATAATAGAAAGATAAAGAGAAGACGGCAATGGTGGACCTAGCACTTCTTTACAACTGATTCCTTTCAGTTGTTAAAGACTTGATCAAAGAAAGCTTGGAGAAATTTAAAGGATGACCCGCCTTCCTTTAATGCCTTTCTGCTCTTCTCCTTCCTTTCTTCAGCCTTCTTCCTTACCGCCGCCGCGGCAGGGCCGTCGTCCATAAGCTTCCTGATCCCCTCTTCTATCGTACGCGCATCCACCGTTTCCGGGAACTGGTCGGGATCCGCCATGATTGATTTCCTGCGGTCCATCTGAAGCTCCACTCCCGTTCCCATCTCCGTCACAATTTGGAATGCGTTCGCCTGCTGCTCCGCGTAAATCGGCCATGTCGCCATGGGGACCCCGAACCAGACGCTCTCCAGGGTTGAATTCCACGGCGGGGTGGGCCAGCACGGCGGCCTGAGGCGCCCATCCGATCACTTTCCCGGTCGATTTTGTCCTCTCCGTGAATCCTTCCGGCAGCACCTCCTCCGGGCTGCTGTACTCTCCCGGGTAGAAAGATCCTTTGGCCGGAGGACGCCTCAAGGCCCACAAGAACCGGTGGCCGCTGCGCTCGAGCGCGCGAGCGATCTCCTTCACCTGCGGCTCCGGGAAACTTCCGCCGCTTCCGAAGCAGAGGAAGACGACAGAGGATTCCGGTTGGTTGTCGACCCATTTGAATATCTCTTCCGATTCTCCGATCTTATCGCTTTGCAGGTTCAGAACGGGTCCCACCGGGTAGCTCCGCTTCCTTTTTGGACAACGACCCAAGCGCGTGTTCCTCAAGCTCGAAGAATGTGTTGACTATTATGCCCTTCGCCGCTCGGATTTGTTTCCCAATATCCAAAACCATGTCGGACCCCCCGCCGGCCTTGTCCAATATATGTCCGGGCAGAAGCCTGACCGGAAAATTTCTAGAATAAGTCGGCACTTTCAGATCTGGATCGGAATCTTTGAAGTCCGTGACGTCTATGCCGCAGTTGTCTCTGAGGCTCTGCAGATGGAGTTGGAGGCCGAGGACGGCGGCGCCGGAGGTGAAGTAAACGTAAGCGGGGATCCCGAACTCGTCGGCGACGTCCATCATGGAAACACAGAACATATCCACAACGACGCCGGCGACCCTGGATGTGCCGGTATTACTCGCCCGGAATTCTCGAACCCAATCTCTCACGCTCTGCTTGTGAGACTCGACTAAGGAACGGAACAGGGTGCTCCGGTGTATCTGCCCATTCATCGCCGGAGCTGAGAGCGGCACGAATTTCAAACCGGAAGAGGGGCCGTCGGCGGGAAGGGAATCGACGTAAGAGTTGACCTTGGAGTCGGATAGGGATCTCATTATCAAGACGGAGACGGAGAGATCATCACGGCGGCTTTTCTGTTAGAAGAGCTTAGCCATTTCGACGGCGGAGACAAGGTGGCCCATTCCAGGTGCGGGAATGAAGACCAGATCAACACCTCTTCATTTTGAATGAAAATTGTTGAACCAAAATCTTACGCTAATCCAAATGATTAGAGAAGTGTGATGGGTTGTTGTATCTATGGCGTCTTTCTTCCCTTTGCTTTGACGGCTATATATAGTGATTAGTGAGGGTACATCATTCGACTATTTTTTAATTGAATTTAACTAATCCGAAAAAATACTCCGTAGTTTATTTAAAACTAGTACTTTGACCCGTGCCACACACGGGACGGAACAAAATTTTTTTGAAACTAATTTTTTTTTAATGTAAAATTTTTATGGAATAAATAAAATATATTTGTAGCATGATTTTTAATACTATGGACACACAAAAAATAGAGTATTTGTAAAAGCGATAAAATATTTGTAAACTAAACCATAAGTTCATCTACATACTTTTAGATGGTGTAGTGTAAGTGTGTAACCATACCATGTAAGCCAAACCATAAAACAAAAGTCTTCAACAAATTAAATATAATGTTATTTTTCTTCGATCTTGACACACTTCAACTAAGTAACCGACTTGTATCCATCTTTAAGATCAGGTTCTTCATGTGTTCTTTTCATTGGCGTGAAACTGAATATACTATCTCCAAGTCGCGACATTCAATTGTCTCAAACAATAAAACCTGCAATCAAGTCCTGCCACAAAATATAAATTTTATTAAATATTGATCCATAATGATAATTCTAATAGTTTTCTCGAGGGGGTGGGAATTAATTTTTAAAACAATATTCATGTATTAAAGTGAATAAAGTCCAGGATTTAAGAAGAAATGCAATAAAAAGAGTATCAAATATAGTGTCTAAGTGGATGAAGCACATTAGCACTTATTGTGATCACAGATTGACCACCTATTTGTTCAATTTTAATAGGAGAATTAAGTCTCAAATGTTAACCTTGGCGCAAGAAGATGCTTTGCCAACTAAAAACTTCTGCCTTAAGTGTCTATTCATCAGGTGAGGATCCAATAGTGATATCAAAAATCTCAAACAAATTTGCAGGATGAAATTTACAATAATACTACATTTAAGTTAAGATCAATTGGTAGAATTTCTCATATAGATTCAAACTTGGGCTGAGAAAAAACAAAACAAAACTCAATTACTTAAACTTTTTAACGATCCACTCATCAAAACAAATGGCAATCACATCAAACAAAAGCTCAAAGTCACTCAATCGAAATTTCTTGACTTCGACTTAAAAGATAAATGATTTTGTCAAATAACATTTGCCTAAATGCCACGTACAGGTTGTGCACTTTCTTCAGACTCATTTTTCACATTGAATACAAAAATAATAATTAGCATTCATGGACATATAATTGATTGCTACCACATCATTAGGGTCAAAATATGATTCAAAAAATTAGGAAATATCATTCATATTTTTTTCAAATTTTATTTTTGGGAGTAAAGCAATGAACCCCTGTTTTGGTTTTATTTGGTGTGCCGTAACAAATTATGCCTAACAATAAAATGCTCTTTATTTTGTCTACTAAAGATGCACTTTATGTTAACCCAACAATCTTCTAAAAACTTATACTACTTACATAGTAACTACGAAGACAACTTGGACCAAGAAACTACTACTCCACACTCTGATGCTCTTGCAGCTTCAAGTGATGCACCAACTCGCATGGACCCATTAGAAGTTTTAGCTCCACTGGCAACAACAGCTAACCCACTTGCTCCAATCGAAGGGACAATCGTTCCCACGGTTGGTGCTAAATGACTCGCCCCAGCAGCAATTGTTGGAACAACTTGTTAGAGTGCATCGCACATCAAAATTTCAGGAGTAAAATAATCGGTATATAAGCCTTTGAGTAAAGTTACCGGTATATAAAAAGTAGAGATCAAACAATTTTTGCTTATAAGTATAATAAGAATCTTATGAGGTCAAACATAGAGGTAAACAATCTTATCAGGTCGAACAAATTTTACTTATGAGTATAATAAAAATCTTATAAAGTAGCATTAAAGGAAATTAAACCTTTTTTTAAATCTTGGGGTCATCTACTGGATTAATGTTCGAGGATATATCAAGTATATGATTGTCCCAAAAATATATACTTTTTATACATATAACATTATAGATATAACCTACGTGATACTTTCTAGCCCACTTTTTTTCTACTCTAAAAATAAAGGATATTATGTAATTTAGGAATAGTAAAAAAAATTAGAGTTAAATTTTTTTATGTTTTATAATCCAAAACTAATTTAGGCATAGTAAAATATCATCAAATACACATTATAACTTTTTTAGAATTTGTTATTTATTTATTGATTGTCCTTTTTTGTCCCATTCTTAACCTTGGCTACAACCATTGCTAAAAAAATCAGTTTCCCCAAGCTCCACTTTTTTCCGAGTGTCATTGCATCTACAGAAGCATGTTGAAAATAAAAGGACAAAGACTACACTTTCAAAACCAATAATTAGTGGAATCCTAATTTATAATTTGAGCATCAGAATGGAATGAAATAACCTAGTGCAGCGTCCCTCTGACCTTGGCCATTTCTGTTCATCCGCCTTTGTTTAATTTAGAGCTACACTGCTGACCAACTATTGGCGCTAATTCGTTCTTCAATTCCAACCTGGAGATACTTTGACACGTAATCAAGATACATTTCAAAATTCAAGGAAATTGACCTCAGTTATTATATACTCACTCCGTCCCCCATAGATCTTCTCAATAGCCCTTTTTCTTTGTCCACAATAGATCTTCTCATTTCATTTTTTAACAATTAAAATACCATAACTACCCCCACTTACTTTATTTATTACACCCCACCCACCTCATTTAATACACTCCACCCATATTTCATTAAGGGTATTATGGTAAACTTTCACCTTTTTTCAACTCTCCTTAAAAATCACCAAAAGTCAAAATGAGAACATCTTAGGGGGACGGAGGGAGTACAAATCATAGAAATATAGAGTAAATACCTAATACGGTAGAAATACATAGCAATTAGAAACCAAAAAACGCCCTTGTCAGATCTTCCCCTTTGTCATTGATGAATTTGTGAGTAGGATGTATTTGTGACGTGCCCACTACTATCTTGAAAAGTGAGCAACTTATTCTGGGATAGATGATGTATTTGTGAATTTCCCCCTCGGAACCTTCAATATACTTGTTTTTCTTACATATATACCAACAACATATTTACATATATATTATGTAGTCATCTTCAATTGCAAAATCATCTCATAAGAGACTATACTTGTGAATATATAGTGAGTGATATTATTGGATAGTCTATGCCATTGACGTCAATGGTGTCTTTTATTAACTACTTCTTTGTCGTTAATATAATGAATGACAATAATGATACCTTTTCAAGCGCACATAACTTTGATGAAGATTAGCTGCTTGAAGATTTTCATCCAAAGCCCCATAGAATCAAGCCTTAGTACACATTGAAACATACCCACGTAAATTGTTTATTAATCAACAACTAAAAAAATACAAATTGAAATTCTATTTAGCAATGATGTTCCGATGAAGACTCGACCATGTGATCTTCAACAAAACTCATCATAACAACAACAAACTAATAGTCCAAAGTATCAGAAGACATAATATATATCTTATCTAATGCTCAGTATATACCTCCCCTTGCTTATCACGGTAGCAACTTTATCAATGAAAATGTCCAAGTAAACTTTGGATGCAGCTGTTGAGAAAAGAGTACTATTATCTATGGCATATCACATTTAAGAAAAAAAATAATACTCTGTGACTGAAACCATACACGTAAATTCAAATACTCACAACAAATTTAAAAAACACTTACTAATATACTGCTTCACCAAATTTGGGGTTAAATCTGAAAACACTGACAATAATCCCACCTATAACTATAGCTTTTTGCTTCATATACGTAGCATCCCTGAATAGCAAAAGTTTGTATAGAAGATATGAAACCATTCAAGATAGTAATGACTGAATACTTCTCGTGTTATGTGTGGAAATCAAAATAAAGAATGAAAAGGAATAGAATTTTTGTAAATTCAATATCAATCTCCTGAATTAAATATCAATTTAAGATGGAAACTTACTGTATGTTTAAGAAGGAAACGAATCTATCTTGGCTCTAAACGTACTATGGCATCGCAGAAAGAAACGTTTCTGTCAACTGATCTCCCCTTCATTGACTCCAATTACATTCAAATTTACTATTTTAACTCCTGTATTTCAAAAATAGAATAAAAAATTTAATATGTAAATTTTCGGGTATTCTTGCACCGTTGAATAATTTCAATCGAATAAAGCATTATTGTAATCTTGAATATTCCGAACTTTCATTCGGTGTAGAACTCCTTGGTGACGAAGAGATAAAGATAGATCGGTGCAATACCGATTCTTTCATTTGGCGAAGAAGAGATGGGTAATGGGCGTAGAAGAGGTTTGCAATTTTGGATAGCTTCTTTCTCTGTGAATGAGTAGGTGAAGAACCGAATTGCAGAGAGTGGCGGAATCTTGGACACGTCCATGGATCTCAAAAAGATTGGCCGAATCAACTTGCCCGTAATGACAAAACAATACTACCCTGTAAACAATAAAAAATACATTAGACATTACTTGGTTATACTTGAAAGCACATAAACACAACATGAAGACTACCATTTTAGACATGTTTCTCCAGGTCTCAAACCCTCTCCTATCAACATCAATTTCATCTCCATCATGGCATGTCTTGGCAAACTCCTCCCTAATTGTCTCAAAGTACCAGACACATTAAAAAAGGTTTCAATGAGAACACTGGCCATAAAAAGCCAAACTCACTTGATGTGAGGACAGTGTCTCTTGTAACCTACAAAACCAAAATTCACAAATTCACCCATTACGTTATATCCTACAAAAACAAAATCTACAAATTCATCCAAAATTGAATAAAGGACATGCCAAAATTGAATAAAGGAAACTCTAAAAATTAAATAAAAATTGGAAAATCGACATTCTAAGAATGGGGGAAATTGACATACCAAAATTTAATAAGAATTACATATGAATGGGGGAAACAAACCTAATTCTTGAAGCCACGAAAAATTATGATCGCAAATAGGGCTCTTCGTAATCTTGAACATATCCAGACTTTCCTTCGCTGAATACTCGGTGTAAAGTCCTTTCCTTTGGCGAAGGCGAAGAATTGGGGATGAAAAAATCGAGGTGAAGTGCTTTCCTTGGGAGAAGCAATCGGCGAAGTAGAAATTAGCGAAGAAGTCGGATTCCCTTGTGAAGTAGTGTCATCGGGAGTTTCCAGGTTTTCTTTCCTTTCGTAAAATTCTCACAGATTACCAAGGTGAGAGGGGGAAGATTCGGGTACTGGGAAGGAGCTCACCAAGTGGCATATTGGTATCAATCAACCCTAATTTCCGGTAAAAATTAGGTAAAAATTGGGGTAGCCGAAGAAGAAGAATGGAAAGGAGTATCGCAGTGCCTGGATTTCTTTCCTTCCGTGATCCAACGCAGCGAGGAATCAGGGTTCGTTTCGCGTGAAGTTTTGCAGCAGATTTCTTTCCTTCCGCTCAAAGAAGTTGGGCGAGAGAATTAGGAGTCTAATTCTTCGCCAAACGGGTACTGGAAGGAACTTCGCCTGTAACTGGACGCGTGTCATCCGACGTGTCATCAAATTAGGAGGTCTAAATTTGCCACGTATCAAAATTCTAGGCTATCAACTCTCAAATATTATATTAAAGGATTTGTATGTAAAAAAATACAGTAAAGTTTATAAAATAAATTATTAAATATTTACTTTTGTTTATAAATTTAATTTTTGCAATCAAATTAGATTTAATTTATTCATTAACTAGTACTCTGACCTGTGTCATGCACGGGGTCAAAAGAAATTTATTTCGATTCTGAATTATTTCAAAGAAATTTATTTTTCAAAATAAAGAAAATATATTGCTCACATGATTTTTAATACTATAAATGAAAAAAGCCAAAGTAAAATAAATAATATTTGAGAAACAGAATGTAGAGTTAACAATGTTTATTTTAATATCAAAATTTTTGAAAGATTTCAGGGTTTAACAATGTTTATGACCCTTTTTTGTTGAAATATTTCTTTTCTCCTTTCTTTTGCATCTCTAGCCGATCTCATCCATGTATCGCCAACTTGATTTTCCATAACCCCAATTGAAATTGAAAAATAGTATGCTCCTACCTCCAATCCTTTAAAAAACAAAAGGCTGAAGTTGAGTTAACGATTGCATAATCAATTCTGAATGCCTATGTATTGAAATGGAAAATGAAAATGGATAGTGGATGTCACATTCCAACTCATTATGCGGAGACTAAAGATTAATGTCAATGTAAATATAGAGAGATAAATGAGTGTACCATTTATGGAAGCCTAAGAGTAGAGTAGGAAGTTTGTCTAGGGTGGTAAGCTTTGACTTGTTGTAGAAAATGGTGAACAAGGTCGAGATAGACATGAGCTAAAGCACAAACGAAATCAATTCAACCTTGATGAGCAAAAAAACCTCAAGTTCATGAGGCAAGTTCAGGGCATGAGGGATTCTTCCGCCAATGATGCTAGGATCGGAGTGGGAGTAGAATTGAACGGTGTTGGAAGCCATTTGGGTGATTTTGAGAAAAACATTTGAAAAAACTTAGAGAGTGATAGAAATAAATTCCATCAAGAATTTGATTTGAGGAGCCGGATTAAATATAGACTAGCTAAAAGAACAGAACAAATCAAGAATAGAGCTCGAGGGAACGATAAAAGAACACAAGTGTATTAGGTGTATTTAGCTTGAGACATACAATGTGTGTCATGAGATATTATACTAGAAAAGTTATAACCATGGTAAACCCCATTTCTTCTTACTCTTCCTTTGCCATTGATGTTGTGCCAAGCTATCCCGCCCAATCAGTGATCTGACGTGGTCCGTCCTATGTATGGTGGGGTTGGGCCGAAGGTCCACCAGTTGCTTGTTTGTGGACTAGGATGAGGAATAGATGACTCTTTCATGTTCGTCCTCCCAATATCAATCATGTGTGTTGATCTCCAATGACACTTGAGTATCGTCCACTAGAAAATGCGTCGTAGCTATCATGTATCTTCACGAACTTCGGTTATGGAACGAGCAGTTACACATGCTTTCCCTCAACTCTCATCATTGCCGCCACGCACTTCGCCTCCGTCCTATTATGATAAGAAGCGCAGACACCGCCGCATTTATTCTTCACGCTTCCTCTGTCCCTTGACCCATTTTCACAACCTATTTGAGAAAATGTTATAGTCTTTTCACATCTTATTTTGTCAAACCTTTGATCTATTTTTCAAATATATAAATTTTAGTTTTTAATTTCTTAGCAACTTTCAAATATATTGAATTGGAAAATAACTTAAGTGGAACTCGTTAACAATAACATGCGACCTTTTTTAGGACAGATGGAGTAAAAGCCTAACACTCTCATATAATATTAATACTTTTAATTTAATTTTTGCTTTCACACATAAAATAACAACATAAGGTTTACTATGATGGAATAATAATTTGGTTAAGAATACTTTAATAAAAGATAATGTTTAACTTTGACTTATATCAATATTTATAACTTTTTGTACGGAGTATTAATATTATTCCCTTCGTCAACAAAATAATTTCTTAATTTGACTTTCATCAAACTTTTAAATTTTGACTGATTATCACAAAAAAAGATATAAATTGTAATTTCATATAAATATAAAATAAATAGAGATATTACTAATCATATTATTACATTAGAAACCGTAAAAGTGGAATAAAAGCATAATTTATGATTGTATGTACTAAAGAAATTTTATTATATTTTGAAGAGTTACAATATTTGGATTCAAAATAAATTTATTCTCAAATAATAGAAGGACCATGTGTAAAGGACAAATTGGGTTATGGAAAGGTAAAGATAATGAGGACGCCATTGGTGTTGGTACATTCGATTCGTTACTGGTTGATAAAGACTTGGTCAACGAAAGCTTGGAGAAACTTAGAGGACGACCCGCCCTCCTCTAATGCCTTCCTGCTCTTCTCTTTCATTTCTTTAGCCTTCTTCCTTGCCGCCGCCGCCGCAGCAGGGCCGTCGTCCATTAGCTTCCTGATCCCCGCTTCTATCGTCTCCGCACCCACCGTTTCCGGGAACTGATCTGGATCCCCCATCATTGGCTTTTTGTAGTCCATCTTGAGTTCCACTCCCGATCCGATCTCCGTCACAATTTCGAACGCGTTCGCCTGCTGCTCCGCGTAAATCGGCCAAGTCGCCATTGGAACCCCGAACCAGACGCTCTCCAGGGTCGAGTTCCAGCCGCAGTGCGACACAAACCCCCCCACAGCTGGGTGGGCCAGCACGGCGGCCTGAGGCGCCCATCCGATCACTTTCCCCGTCGATTTTGTCCTCTCCGAGAATCCTTCCGGCAGAACCTCCTCGAGGCTGCTGTAGTCTCCCGGGTAGAAAGATCCTTTGGGCGGAGGACGCCTCAGGGCCCACAGGAACCGGTGGCCGCTGCTCTCGAGCGCGCGAGCGATCTCCTTCACCTGCGGCTCCGGGAAACTTCCGCCGCTTCCGAAGCAGAGGAAGACGACGGAGGATTCCGGTTGGTTGTCGAGCCATTGGAAAATCTCTTCCGATTCTCCGATCTTATCGCTTTGCAGGTTCAGAACGGGTCCCACCGGGTACAGGGGTGGGAGCTCCGATTCCTCTTTGGACAAGGTCTCGAGCGCGTGTTCCTCAAGCTCGAAGAATGTGTTTACAATTATGCCCTTCGCCGTTCTGATTAGCTTCCCAACATCCAGAAACACGTCCGACCCTCCGTCCTTTTCCAAAAATACTCCCGGCAGAAGCTTCACCGGAAAAGGTTTAGTATAAGTGGGCACTTTCAGATCTGGATCGGAATCTTTGAACTCGGTGGCGTCTACGCCGCAGCAGTCTCTGAGGCTTTGGAGATGGAGGTGGAGGCCGAGGAAGGCGGCGCCGGAGGTGTAGTACACGTAACTCGGAATCCCGAACTCATCGGCAACTTCCATCATGGACACGCAAAACATATCCACAACGACGCCGCCGAGCTTGAAGGAGGTGCCGGAACTACTCGTCCGGAATTCGTTAATCCAATCTCTCACGCTCTGCCTGTGAGAATCGATCAAGGAACGGAAAGGATTTTTCCTCTTGGTGTCACCATTCGTGGCCGGAGCTGAGAGCGGCACGAACTTCAATCTGGACGCCGAGGGGCTGTCGACGGTGGCGGTGGCAAGGGATTCAACGTAAGAGTTAACTTTGGAATCGAAAGGGGATCTCATGATCAAGAGGGAGATGGAGAGATCGTCACGGCGGTGTTTGTGTAGGAGGAGCTTTGCCGTTTCGACGGCGGAGAAAAGGTGGCCCATTCCCGGGGCGGGAATGAAGACCAGCTCAACACCTCCCACTTTCATTTTGCTCTGAAAATT
Source organism: Cuscuta australis (assembly GCA_003260385.1). Lineage (NCBI taxonomy): Eukaryota > Viridiplantae > Streptophyta > Magnoliopsida > Solanales > Convolvulaceae > Cuscuta > Cuscuta australis. The sequence continues at coordinate 1,493,814 of NQVE01000098.1, read as the reverse complement.
GACCGAAAATCTCAGGGTAGTCAACTAATCCAATGGTTTGAAGTTTTGAGTATTGTTGTGATATTTATTTATATTGCGTCCTTATTCATTTTGCCTTGACGGCTATATATATAGTGTATTAGTGTTTGCCGAGTAGTAAAAGGAATAAAGCAGGGTGGGTGTATATCTAGATTTGTGTATCACTTACGGAGTATATTATTGTTATACCCTCTGTCCCCATATATTTTTTCATTAGTCTTATTTATTTGTTTTATATAGATTTTTTTATTATCTTTTTTAAATATTTAAAATACTATAACTATCCTCATTTGTTTTATTTATTACACTTTTTCCACTTTATTTAATACACTTCACCATTTTCATAAAAGGTATTTTGGTAAACTGTCACGTTTATTCAACTCTCTTAAAAAACCGCAAAAAGTCAAAACGAAAAGATCTTAAGGGGACGGGGGAGTACATCAAATCTATTATAAACACACACATATAACAATTACAGAGTATTAATATATTGCAAAAATAATAGTTGTATCATGTATGTGTGGGATGGACAAGAATTTCAACAAATAATCCCACTTGATGGACGGATCGTACAAATAATATTGATTCAAGAAATCAAGAATTATGAAACTATACGCTAAGTTTAGTTTGAGGATCCTTGTTCCGATCCTCTCTATTTATACATGTCTCTTTACATAATTAAGGTAATTATTGATTATGGAAGCTAATTCCCAGGATTTGCGCGATCCTATTTCTCCGGCACTATTTTTGCGACCTAGCCGCGTTCTCCTTCTCAGCAGGCGGACCTCCAATGGCTCTTTGGTTTGGGTCGACTTAGGCCTAAAGCCTTGGGTCGACCCGAAACTAACTTTCAAATAATCGCGGGTCCCAAAACACACCTGGGCACATATGTTGGGCTGCCAGACAGGTAACGGCCCATCAGTGTGTCTATGATACACCTATTAATATATAAATCTTGATGTACTCATAACATAACATAAATGATCTTCTGCTTTGAATAAAAATGATTTTTGAATAGATCATAACATTTTGTGAAAGGGAAACATTCCCTTTTATCTATAAATAATATTTTATCTACCCCTAAATAGATTGCACTATTACTATTACGAGCTTTCAACAACCTTTGTTTATTTATAAGTTTTTTAATAATATTTAATAATATAAAATATTTTTATATAAGAGGTAACACGAATAATTTATTTTATTAAATAATCAATGAAAAATACAAATAAGTAAAAGTTATCAACATGTGAGAAAAAAATATAATCAACTTTAGACGGAAAAAGTAAAAAAAATTAGGGATATGCTAGGGGTACACCAAAGGTGTACCCCAAATGTACACCACCCCTCTCTTTACTATTCATTTTATTTTGTTTTTAATTTTTATTTTTTTATTTTTTGAATTTTTCTTACTTTTTTTTGGAATACACTTTTGGTATATTCCTAGTATTTTCCAAAAAATTATACTCCCTCCGTCCCAGAGTATTTGTCCACTTTCATTTTTGCACACCATCCAATACACTTCTTTAATCCATTTTATCTTGTAATTTGTATATTAAAAAATTATAGAAATTATATATTAATAATCTATATGTTAAGACAAATCAAACAAGATCACGCATGACTATATTTAGGCTTATACATTGAGAGAATTTGATGAGTCAAAGTGCTTAGATGAACAGTTCCAAAAGTCAAAAGTGGACGAATATAGCGGGACAGAGAATAATTGGGTGTGTCATTCATGAATGTCACGGTTTAGAGCAACACTAATGGGGATGATTGGATGAATATGGAGGGGAATAGCTTATGTGTCAAACGCGAATGGACAGACACGATAGCGGAAAGTGATACGGGTGTGGTTGAGAGAGAAATAGGGTAAATAGTGTCGGTATCCCTCGTAATTTATAAAAAAACACCAATACCTTCTCTGTTTTCAAAACTTATTTTTAAAGTTATTGTGGTTTTAAAATGCTACACTCGTGCCCCCTGTGATCATTTTCCGGACATTTTTCCAGCGAAGAAGAGGGCATTGATACATATTTTAAACCATAGGGAGTGCTGATTTTTGTTTCTCGCTTATTTTTTCATTTTTTTCATTTTTTTCATTTTTGTTTCATTTATTAATAAAGGTTTGTTTAGATTATTTCTATAATGCTCTTAAAATTTAAAGTTATTTTTGTTTGAAAAATTAACATATAATGCATATGTACGTTTCAAATTAACAATTTTTGTTTTTTTAAAACAAAGTAAATTTTTTTGAGAATTTCAAAAAAACGAGGAATAAAATAAGAAATAAAATAATAAAAAAATAAACATGAATATCCTTTTAGGACATCTCAATTCTAAGGACTTTTTTAGGCATGTTATTTTTTTTGTATAAGATTTTTTTGCGTATTTTAATTTTTTCATTTCATTTTTTCATATTTTTATTTTTTTATTTTTGGGTTTTTTTGAACTTTCCAAAAAATTATTTTAAGTATCAAAAAATGAAAATATTTAATTTGAGATAGATGAAATGTATGTTAATTTTTTTATTTTTAAAATATTTAAAAAAAGGAAAACACAAATAATAAACAAAAATAAGAAATGAGCACGAATGCCTCTTATGGTTTAGAAATTATGCGTCAATGCCCACTCTTCGCTAGAAAAGAGCCGGAAAATGATCAGAGTGGTGTGTGTGCAACGTTTCAAACCACAAGAACTTTAAAAATAAGTTTTGAAAACATAGGGGGTATTGATGTCAAGTTTCCAAACCACCAGGGACACCAGAGCTATTTGGCGGAGAGAAATATTTTGCTTCTGAGAGAGAAAATTTGTTATTGGTTGATAGCCATTTTTTTGGGTTCATACTTCATACACCTCTTTCTCCTCATCCATGTACCATCCAAATTCAATTTTTTTAAATGTTCCAATTGCCACCGTTTTTAACATTTTCAATTTAAAAATGTTTTAATATTTTAGTTTATTTTAATATGTTAATTGTCACAAAAGTTTTCCCCTCAAAATTTTTGTATATACTCGATTAAAAAATAAAAATTACTTAATTTACAAGAAATAAAATCAAGTATTTAATCAAAATTTTATTGAAGGGAATGATTTTAAGGCGCTGATGAAGGCTACAATGGTCTTGAGGTTATGTGTTATGAGGCGTCAGGAGGGGCTTCACCACCCTCCGTCACGCTCATCTTCCACAACATCAATTTTGTGATAGGATATTACATTTTATTTTTATATTCTAGCAAATAAAATTTAAAACATATTTATCTTTCATTACATTTCTTCATACTTACATAAACGCATACTACCTCTGTCCCTGAGTATGTGTCCCGTTTTTATTTTTTTGGTCAACTCTTTTCAACCTTTGATCTATAATTAAATAAAATATATATTGTATATTAATTAAATAAAATAATATTTTGAAAATGTTTGATATAACAAATCTAATAAAATTGTTTGTGTATCAATATAAAATATCTATCATTTTCATTTAATTTGAGGTCAAAAATTATTTATTTTGACTAAAAAAATTAAAAATAAACAAATATTCAGAAACAGGTGATGTATTTTTTACTCTATTATTCAACATCATATATCTTGATATTCTTTCTAACTCGAAAACGAAATAATACGTGGCCTGATCTCATGGATGAGCGACTCATGGTTTTACTTTCTTTGGTAGGATCCCTTTTTGGATTTTTCAAATCAATACTCTGACTTTTTGGGGTTGTGTTATTTACACTTCAACGCTTACACAGTGCACTCTTATTATTCCATCCGTCCTAAAACTTTCTTTTCGTTGCACAAAACAAAGAAAAATCTCAAATTTTTTTAATCTATTTTATTTAAATTTTGGAATAGAAATAAAAAATAAAACATACATATTTAAAAACTACATCAAAAGTTCAACAAAACAAGTGGTGACAAGAATATTTTATTTTATCATATAGGCCATGAAAAAACACAAATAAATATAAATTTCCGTGAAGTTGGAATAATGCTTTGGGAAGAAAGTTTTAGGACAGAGGGAGTAATATTCTTTCAGAGCTCTAGTTGTACCGCACGAGAATTCTATTATTTGTAACAATTTTTTATGCGCACTAGACATAATGTGACTTCTCTAAAAATCATATTACCTCCGTCCCAAAGTATTTGTTCACTTTCATTTTTACACAACATCCAATACACTTCTTTAATCCTTTTTATTTTGTAATTTGTATATTAAAAAATTATAGAAATTATATATTAATAATCTATATGTTAAGACAAATCAAACAAGATCACACATGACTATATTTAGGCTTACACATTGAGAGAATTTAATGAGCCAAAGTGCTTAGATGAACAGTTCTAAAAGTCAAAACTGGACGAATACTCTGGGACGGATGGAGTATTTAGATTATACCATAATTTAAAACTATCTCGCCGGACGGGGGTGTAAGAGCGTCAAAACTAGACGTTCCACCTTATTAATATTCGTTTCCTTAAAAAAGGATTATTACAATTTGACATTTTGACTTCTTTTTCAAATTGCATAATATTTTAATTACAAATTAAATTTAGTTTTAAATAATTAAATATTAAAAGATTTGATATATATCAAACTATAATTTAAAACGAACCCACACGATATTAACTCAATTTTTTGAGAGGAAAGGCCCATCAAAGTAGCTTGCGGCTTGGGCTTTCACATTCCGCCTTGGGCTTGCACTACTACTTGGCCCGGCACACCCCATGAAAAAAATGAACCCAAATTTTACTAAATTTTTATTATAGTGAAATATTTTTCCATAATTTAGAGTTAAAAGGTTTTATAATTTGACCAAAAAAGTCACATTATAATATTCTTTTTTAGATAAAAGGAGTACATTGTATCTCTCCACCCAAATGTTAACCTTCTCTAGTTTTGTTTGTATTTGTAATTTTACTCATTTCCTTTTTAGTTCCATCAGCTCTTTTTATTTCCCGAGTCCATATACGAGAGCTCTCTCAGAACTGTCAGACAATCATTTAAGAAAAAATAAATTGAGTTTTAACCATAAACTGACTGACAAATAATAGTACTTGTACTTCTTACTTGGAGAAACTCTTTATTTAGCATAGTTGTCTCTGAACGCAGTTGTCAATAATCGAACTTGAAACTTACTTCTTTTTAGACCACTTGTCTTACCCAATGAGTCACACTCCCTTGCACTCTTTTTATTTCTTCACTTATTAAAGAGTATGTGTTGATTATTCTAGCATAATCTGCAATTTTATTAATTGAGATTTACTTAGAGTAAATGCAAATTTTAATAGACATTGTTAACGGGTTAGGAAGTACGGAATACACACTCGCTTAACAATATTAAAATTTCCATAGCAGGGATATGGGGGTCGCAGCCCCCGATAGCAGGGTCTAAGGGGCACTGGAGCTATAACCCAAATATTGAATATGTTATTTTGACTCTATGATCTACTTGTACTTTATTTCTTTTTACTTTACTATCATTTTAATTCTTAAACGGTCAAGTTACTAACTTTCACATTTCGGATTCAGATAGAAATATACTGTTGGACTCGTCTTTTAAAGACCTACAATTTAAAATAAATTTGATTATAAAAAGATAGCTTTAAAAATATCTTACTTTCTTGCCATTTAAATTTTTATTTAAATTAATCAAAAATTAGAATGACAATTTATTAAAAATTTAATCATTAATTCTAGGATATATTTTGGGGTGTTACAATTAGTGCCAACGGGAAAGAAAACCTAGAATGTGTCATCCTCCTACCAAGTAATAACAATGTTGTTATGCTCCTGGATGCAATATTTAAAATAATATTACCATTTGATCTAAGAGCAGCAAACAATGAATTCAAAGGAATTTTTTTCTAATTCCTCCATAACCATACATAAAGTAAAAACCTCATCTCCGAGTTATCAAAATTTTCATTATCTCATTGTAGGTTTTCCTCTAGTCTTCATTCGTAGTTGATAAATATTGTCTGAGATCAATTGACAATTTTTCTTTGTCGTAGTTCAATTAACCGACCAAGAAATTAGTTTGAAACCATACCTATTAAGTGAGTTGTCAATTGAGAATGACATGCCACTGAACTCTTTTAAAAAGCATCCATTAAAATTAAATAATTTCTTGATCTAAATCAAACATAATTTATGTACTCCGTAATCCATTAGACAATATGGTAAGTTCTATAAAAAATGTTCGTTGAAATATTATTAAATCATTTCTTAGAAACAAAAATCCACAACTAAAAATCCACATATTAACCAAACTAAAAATAAGCATGTATTGCATTAAAGAAATACCTCTACAAATAGATTATTAAAATATTAATCTAATACTCCGTACTTCGTAATTAACCTGTGTTGGCAATACATACATTAAATACAAATGTGGTACTTTTTAATATTCAGGCTCTAAGACAAAAAATAAAAATCTAAATAAAAACAAAGCAATATGTATACTACATAGTCAAAAACATAAATGAGTGAAACCAAAACTCGTGAACAATCACAGAGGAAAAAATAGACACACGCATTGCAAAATGTAACACATCTTTAATAAAATTTGAGAATTTCAAACATTAATCAAGCAAAGATCAAGTGGATGTTCACCTAAAACAAATATCTAATAGCTACAAACATTTTTACCATCACATAGTTCAATTATATCGACACTTAATTAATATAAAAGAATTCACCTAAAAACAAAAATCCAAATTGTGTAATATTCTTCATCAATTTAGTCAAATAAATCTCACCAACCAACAGTTTCCATATTTCCCCCCTCAAACAACACGTGAACGACTCATGACATTAGTCATTAATAATGTGACTGACAACTTTCTTATTTGATTCCTAGACCCTACCTCGATAGTCTCTTTTATACCTTTAATAAATTCTTTATCACTCATTAATAATCACAATGCTTCACATGCAAAATTATTTATTATCCTCAAACTTTGATAACTTGTACACTCTTGTTGGACACTCAAGAGCACTTCTCAAGATATATATATATATATATACACACACACACACACATATACTCCCTTCGTCCACATTTAAAGTTCCCACTTTGACTCAAATTTAGGTGGAATGAAAATTGTGTTGACTTTCCCTTTATGCCCCTCATCTTTGCTACCCCTGTACACCCCATTGGAGCCGTCTACCCCTGTACACCACTGACGCTGACACTTCTGCATCGCCGTTGCCGCCGCTTCTGCACCGCTGCCTCCGCCGCTTCTGCACCGCCGTCGATGATGCTTTCGCATCCCCGCCGTCGAAAGCTCCAGGCATCGCAGCGCCCAGCCGTCGCAGCCCCTAGCATCCCTCTCGCTGTCACAACTTGTTTCTCTCGCCGTCACAAGCCCCCGCCTTCAAAGATCTATTTTTAGACTTCTCGTTAGGGAAGAAAATCAACATCCCACCATAGATCTCGAAAAAAATAAAAAAAATTGTTCCTCCAAATCTAGATCCGATGAAGATGCAACCAAATCTGAAAAAAATTTCTTCTTTTAATGATGAAAGAAGAAGGAAGAAAAACAAGAAAAAAATGAAGAAGAAATAAGAAGAAGAAGATGGAAGGACAAAGAAGAAGAAGATGATGATGAAGAAGAAGAAGAAGAAGAAAACAAGAAAAGAAGAAGAAGAAGAAAACAAGAAGACGGAATTGAGAGGAAGAAAAGAAAGAAAAAGAAGGAAAGAGGAGGAAGAGTGGGGAGGGTGGCTGACGAGGCGGGAAGGAAGAAAAAAGGAAAAAGAAAAAGAAATGTAATGAGGAGGGTAGTTTTGTCTTTTAACCATGTAAAACTTACTAAAAAAAGAAAATGGGAACATTATTTGTGGACGGACCGAAAAGGAAAGTGGGAACTTTAATTTTGGACGGAGGGAGTATATAGGTTTTGGTTCCGGTGAAAATACAATCATATGAAAGAAATAAGAATGAATCTGGTACTTTAGATTGTGAGATCTAAGGGTTTGGATTGCATCAAAATTAGGTGCACCAAAATGATTTGAAAATGCATCATGTCGAAATGCATCGAAATCCTTTGAAAATGCACTATTTCAAAATCTGAGTGCAGGATGCAATCTCAGTTGCACGATGCATCAAATCCAAAGGCTAGATGTTATTCTTATTTCTTTCACCATGGTGCATTCTCACCTGAACCAACCCATATATATATATATATATATATATATATATATATATATATATATATATATATATATATATATATATATATATATATAATATATATATATATATATATATATATATATATATATATATATATATATATATATATATATATATATATAACTCCCTGAATCTGCAAACATCCAAGTCTCAAACATTGAAAAATTGTTCAACATTTCTTTGATAAAAACCCTTAACTTCATATTGGTCTTTGAAGGTGATAAATTTTTGGCCCTAGAAGATAGAAAGTCAATCGATTTAAAAATAGTTGGCCACCGATGGTGTATATCAAAAGCTAAGATTCTCTAAGCAACTTCACATGCTGATAGGCATTGACAATTGTAGTACTTTTCTAGTTCATTATTAATCAATGCATTATCAAAGTCACCTTTAGATTGTCCTACTGCAACAATTACTCTATGTAGTCATTTGTTAACATAATCAAATAGAAACTAGATAGAATTGGATATGTTGCAATATTTAAAATTGACGTGAGCTTAATATCGCATTAAAAGTTCTATGCTATATGGCACTAGAAAATGATTATCTAACTCAATACTTTTTTTCATGGTGGTGACCCATGTATCTCTTCCTTTGAACACTAGGTATCCACGCACCATCATCAAATCTTTTTTTCTCAACATATTTCTTGGAAAAGAATTTTTTGTATTTGCCTTCATTCATACATGACGATTTGGGATTATCTATGCCACATGGACCATGTATCATCATTCGTGTTGCAGACTCATACAAATGAATGTACTTATTTTTATCAGGCAACTCAGTACATATCACACGATCAATGGACTCGGATATTTGGAGTTTATCCTTTTTGTGCAACCATATTAAAATATGTGCATGAGGCAAATATCTATTTTGAAACTCAACATTGTAGAGACCTGCACATGATCAAAATTTTCAAAGATATTTCCCCGTTTAACGTCGTCATTCTTCAAATGATCTAATTTCATTTGAAAACTCTAGATTAATTGGCAGGTCTGTCTTCTTCCTTACATTTGCTTTTAGTCATAAATCTTGCTATCTTTAGCCACTGAGGATTGCATGTAATAATAATAATAAACAAATTCAGATGTCATACCTCCTACAAAACGTCATTGCATGCTGACAGTTGTTAAACATTTATCTCATTTCCAATGAAAGAAGTTGGCAATGCAATTTGTTGCCGAGAGGTTGCTGGACCTGTATCACCTCTCATAACAGATTCCTCTAGGCCAGACATAATGTCTCGTCTAAATTAATCTTGATTTATAATTGTCCATCGAATTCTTTGTGTTTTTACTATTGTGAGCGCATCAACCAAAAAAAGTAAAAAACAGCCTTTGTGTGCGTAATATAATACTCCCTTCGTTCTAAAAAATACTTCTTCTTTCATTTTTTCCATTTCCAACAAAACACTTCCATTTTCTATTAAAAAACCATTTTTACCCTTACTTTTTCACACCCTACCTATCACATCATACGTTTTCTCTAATAATCTATCCATCACATTTTACTTTTACCCATCACATCAGGGGTAAAATTGGAATCAACTATAATTTAACACTTCCTTATTTTTGTCCCAAATCAAAATGGGAAGTCTTTTTGCAAACGGAGGGAGTACTACATGTGCCATAGGTTTTATATTGTATATAAGTTTCAAAACCATCCACCTTTTACTTTATTTTATTAATTATAAAAAACTCTTATATAAATGTATAATATGTATGCATCGTTATTAACTCGTAGTATATAATTTATTTCAAAACTTTCATTGTACTATATTATTTCTTTTATTATATTTTTTCAACAAAGTAAATAGAGCAAAAATAGTTAAGTGTCAAAATTGGGTATGGAGCCCAACTGAAAGTGTTACATGATAAAAAATATTTAAAAAAAGTTATTGTTCAAATATTAAAATAATAGAATTTTAAACTAAAGTATTTAAAAGAATAAAATCCTAAGGTGAAACATAAAAAAAACTATTAGAAAATTAAAATAAATATAATTATACTTGTGAAATGTTAAAAATTGGAATATGTATATGTAAAAATACTACTCGTACAATAAATGCTCCGGATACACTACATAACGTCCACTTATTCCCAACCCTCTTCTTCTTTGTTGTCGCCGCCGACCGCAACCTCTCACTGGTAAGCCAAATTGCCCAACTCAATGCTTACTGCCTCCCTCACACACACTCCGAATTTTTGCTTTCTTTCTTTTTTTTCTTCTTCCCCCACTGGATGCCATCTTTTTTCTCAATTATATGCTCCTGTTTGTTCCTGTATTCAATTTGGGGTTTCTTGCTTGCTTGCTTGTGGAGATTCCGGACTGTGTCTAGAGATCTTTCTATACGGGCATTTTTGTTATTATTATGAAAGATTGAGCTAAAATGGTTGTTTGGGTGCCCGAAAAAACTAGGGGAATTGAATTTCACTTTCGAGTTTATTTATGTTGTTTGTTTGTGGATAGGTCCTGATTGGAGTTTTTAGTGATTACATCTGTTTCTGGTTTTCCTTTTTGTATGGGCTGTGTTGTAACTTCTGTTTCTCAGTATTTTCTTTCCTTTATATATTCTGCCCAATGTGAGGAGCAGCTGTGATTCAGTATTGTTTAATTGCCTTAGTTTTTTTCAGGTGTTGTTCGATAAGGTATAAAATTGTGACGGTCTTTTTGTTGCGTTGATTGGTTTCGCTTCCCCCCTTTCCCGACAAAACAAATACCCCATCCATTTAAATGGTTTGCAGGGAAAAGTTCTTCCTGGCCTAACAAGAAAATTTTGTTTCAAAATTGCATCTTGCAAGGAATGATTCGGAATGAATAAGAGGAGGGTTTAAACAAAGAATCTCCCATATGGAAGGGAACTTAGACAAGAAAAACAAAGGCACAACATCAAATGAATTGGGTGGTGGTGTTGCTGTTGATGTGACCGGATATGCAAGAAACAGTGTCCCTGGAATTCTTACAAAGGAAGATCCAGATGAGACAGAATACTCAAGCTCATTTGCCGACTCAACATCTTTGAACGGTAACATTTCTGGCCCAAGTGATGCTGAAGCTGATTCCCGTTTCGGCAATGAGAGCGACTTTGGTTCTCCTTTTGATGGGTTTGGATGTCTCTTCCCAGTGAGGTATTGTTTTATACTTATGTATATGAATGCATGTATGATTGTCTATTCTTCTTCGCTACCCGGGAGATGAAGTTTTCAATTAGTCCTTGTTTATTTTGCACTTAAAACAAAATATATTAAGGTTCAATGTTATTGAATCATCTCGCCCTGTAAATCAGTTTGGATTTATAAAGTGATTATTGAAGCTTTTTTTTCAGGAAGAAAAGGTTGACCAGTCACTGGAGAAACTTTATAAGTCCTCTAATGTGGCGATGCAAGTGGGTAGAAGTGAAACTAAGAGAATTTAAGTCACAGGCAAAAAAATATGACAGGGTGATGTCTATATATGATCGGGGGAAACATAAGGTGTTAGATGAAATCCTGCTACAAGATTCTGGATCAAAAGCAATACCATACATTCATCAAAGCGAGAAAAAGAAGGCCATGAAGAGGAGGAAAAGAAAAAGAGCCGAAGGAACTGATGTATCATCGTATATGTCAAACCATAAGCTTTTTTCTTACTTTGGTATTATGATTTGTTTCTCTTTCACTTCTGCAAGGTGCAATTTATTTTCTTTCCTCAATAAAAAAAGTATTTTTCTTTTGACGTGTTTTTCTTACAGAAAACAAGAAATCTGACCCAGACGGGGCTTCTGCAGGGGATGATTTGAGTGTAGGTATGTTTAGATTTTGTGAACTCTTTGCATGGCTCCTAACTCATTTTTTTTCTTTAAAAAGACTATTCCTTATTTTCTTAGTCGATGCTTGTTTTTTACGGTCAATGGCTAATTGTGTTTTCAATTAGCATTATTAGACTACTTACCGTGCATGTTCAATTGTTCAATCGTTCAAAATCATGTGTCTTGCTAAGCATTTTGTAATGTAGCATTCATTTACACACGATTAATCAATTGTGGTGTTTCATAAGTTACAGTTAGGAGGCTGTTCATATTAAAAGGTTGTATACAATCATGACAAACCAGTTTTTAGCAACAAAAAAAAGAAAAAAAAGAACTGTGAAGCCTTGGTGCTTTTGTTGAGGAATATAACCTTCTGCATACATTTTGATGAGGGCCCCAACCTACTTGGACACGTCCATGTCTCTCTCGTATACCTCCTATTGTTTGAGGGTGCATCATGGCACCATAGGTTTGTATTCTGCCCCATAGCCTAGAGTTGGGAAGATTTTCATACTTCAATTTTTCATCACCGGCTGGACTTTAGAGATAGATTTAACTTATTTCCATTCTGAAACAGTGTTGGTAGAACAGAATGGCAGTGCCCATGAAGAGTTGGTCAGTGATGATTTGTCAATTCTTAAAGGCAATGAAGATCTACCAGAACAGGTCCTAAGGAAAATTGAACAGCTCTACATACGGGTTCATAAGCTGACTGCTGAACTTGATTCGATGATGGAAAAGAATTCTTTGAAGTTCTCTTCCTCTGAGAATCTGAGCAACCTGTGTGGTGGTGGGTTTTATGAGGCGCAGGACAGCTCTGTCCGTAACACTACAACTTTCTCTGCTTGCAATGGGGAGACAATGTCTGTAGGATGTCTATACACGCCGCAGGTTCAACATATATCTGTCAATGAATTTGGAGGAGATTCCATCATGCATGATAGTGCTATTTCGAGCTTTGGAGACGCTAATGATAATCCTCCAGATATTGTAGAAAGTAGCACTGGATTTTTGTCTTTTGTTGATGCTTCCCAGCATCATCACGGTCAGGTCGGAGATTCCAGCGAAAAAGTAAGATTCTTGAGCTTTATTCTTACATTGTACTTAGCTTTAGGCTTTCCAAAGAGTCGCTAATTTCATGGCATCTGACATGTGTAGATTGTGGATAACATCCTCGTGCAAAACGAAGCATCTGAAGTAGAAGAAGGGTCTCTTTTGATGAAGATAAATCATGAACCATCATCATCCATGGAGAAAAATATTGCAGCAGAGAGCGCCAATCCGGTTACTGTCTCAGTACCACAACCGAGTATAGCCTGTGGCACTTCCCAGGACCAACCGACTTTGAGGCCGTTTGTGGGCCCCGAAGTCCCTTTTCCTACTACCACCAGTAAAAGAAAGCGTGGGGAACGCAAAGCTGGTGGCACTGGTTGGAACTGGCAAAATCCAGAACCTGACAGCTAGTAAAAAGGCAGAGACTCTTATTAAATGGCACTTGAAAAATGAAAGGGTATACCAAATCATGCATGCTTTTATCTTGTAAGGTTTAAATTAAGAAATTCCGTTAAACCAAAGATTTCTCATGGGCCGTGAGCAATTTTCCTCCATTCATCATCGATCTAATAGCCGCGAACTAAAGACTAAACTTTCTTTACTCTTTTTGCTGGTGGAACATCTTAACTTATGGTTGACTGTAGGTGAAGACTGTGGCTCTGATGATATGCCAAGGAAAGAATGCGATGATTATCTTAGCTTCTGCAAAAACCGGAATCTTTATTTTCGGGTTGTATTGTTTTTTTTAAATCTGCTGATGATACAAGTTTATTGTTCTGTTAATTTATCAAGACAGATTTGTATTTTCTATATCTGGTATAGGTATGATCTCCTTAAACATTGGCATTTGCTTCATAAATGCTTTGAGTGTTAAAATATACTTTTTGATCCCCATCCTATTGAGCTTTCTTTTTCTTCTTCTTCTTCTTTGCCTTTTTGTTTTTCCCTTTATCTAAAAGAATTGTATCTGGTGCACTTCTTCATTAGGACTGTGATTTTGGATTATGTTAATGGTTTACTCAAAAGCCAAGGACACCATTGCCCTTGCCAAGGGAGTGTGTGGTATTGCAAAGTTCTGCAGATTACCCTCTAAACCACCAAACAAACAATATACCAAAAGAAATGATAACATGGTCCACTGATTAGTAGCTCACCTAACATAATGGTGGGAACCTTGTGGATGTTGTTAGAGCTATAATACAAAACATAAAAGGAAAAGAAAACAAGAAAAGGGAGGATAAGTGTTTTTTTCTTTTAATCAAGTTTTCATTTGTTTCTTTACGTGGTTTGAATAAAAAAGTGAAATTAAATAATTGAAATTTGTGCAAAAGAAATGAAACCTCAATTTTGAGACTTTGCAAAAAGAGAAATGATATATGTATTCTCCTCGTCTCATAAAAAAGTTTCGTGTTTGACATGAAAATTTTAAAAAAATAAAATTTTATGATTGAAAGTGATGCATCTGAAAAAAGAAATTATATAAACCACAAATTTAAAAAATATAAAATATAAAATGAGACAATTTTCGAGACAGACGAAACAAAAAATGTAAAATGTACAAGTCTTGTTGTTAAAGTAAAGTTAGTTGAAGCAGTCCAACTAAGGTGGGGGGGTTATTGAGTGAGAAGGCGGCCAACCCCTCCTCCCCTTCCAACACCTGATCTGCCGCATCCAATAGGGCCCCACCTTTCATCATTTTCCCCCCATAAAGAATGGAGAGCTGTCATGTACAAGAACTCCTCTTTAAGGTGAAAGAATGGAGAATTAGAAATAAGCTAAGCTAAGACAAGCCAAGATAGGTAATTACAACAAACACAAAAACACACATTCCTCACAAGAAAGAAGAGAAGGAAAAAAAAACATTGTTAGGCAGCTTTGAACAACCTGAGAAGAAGGGAAAAAAAGAAAGAGTTGTTGGGACTTGGGACTTTTACTTTTGGGTTGATTGCAGCTTTCTTCTTCTTCCTCTCCTTCTTTCTGATCTTTGGTGGGAATTTCTTCCCTTTTCATTTTATGGGTAAATTCATCTGCATATGTTGAATAAATCCTTCCTTTGATTTTGTTTCTGTGACTATGTGTTTTGTGTTTCTCCAAGTCCAACTTATTTTCCCCTGTTTCTCTTTATTTTGATTTTTTTCAGGGTGAAATGGGAAAGAAAGGCAGTTGGTTTTCTGCAATCAAAAGACTTTTCACACCCAAATCTTCCAAGGACAAGGAAGTTAGTGTTCTATCATTAGAGACATAATTAATTCATTGAGAATTCTTATCTATAAATCTCATGATCTTACAAACTTGCATGCATGATTTGGTTCCATGTTTCACAGAAGAAAAAATCAAAGGCAAATAAGGGAAAGAGGCATGGAGAGAGCAAATCATTTATTCCACTCTTGAGAGAACCAAGCAGTATTGAGAAGATATTGGAGGAGGCAGCTGCAGATGATGAACATAGACTGCTTCTTAATCCCCAACCAAAATTCTCTCAAAACATCTCTTCGCCCCGACCTGTTACTTCTCCGAGGTACCCCAACTTCCCCCTACTTTTGAGTATAAAACATTCCTTGTACCTAAAACTACAAGTTTGAGTTTTTGGTTGAATTGTTTCTTTGATATAGTATCGAAGCCATGTTAAGAACTCTTGTCTGCACCTTAAGAGGCATGTTAGAGTATAAAACTTGTAAAAAATTGAACATGTAAAGAAGTTACAAATATGTGCATGTATGTACTTCTCCTACTCCTTATAGGGTGACATCTCAAAGGGCTGCTTCCCCTAGAGCTACTTCATATAAGGCAAGGAGGAAACGCAAAGAAGATAACCGTTATGTGCATAGACCCGAACCGGCTTTAGAAGTGCTTCATGCCAAGGCTATCGTGATCCAAACTGCCTTTAGAGGCTATATGGTAATATGCTCTACTTTGAGAGGTTTATTTATTACCCAGAGTATTATTTTTTTGGGGTGACATTTGTGTGTTTTGGCGTGTGATGAGAAAACAGGCGAGGAGGAGTTTGAGAACTTTGAGAGGCTTAGTGAGGCTTCAAGGAGTGATGGGAGGAAATAATGTGAAGAAGCAGAGCTTGAATGCCCTTGAACAAATGCAGTTTATGGTTAGCGTTCAAACGCAGGTTCAATGCCGAAGGATCCAAATGCTGGAAAACCAGGCACTTCAGTTCCAAGTTTTCAAGAATGGCAATAGCGCCGCAAGCAATTGGACACAACTGGTAATCGGTTTCCATTCCTCTTTTTTGAATGGCTAAATACGAGACAACAAACCAACGTTTACTCGTCCCCAAGGCATAACACTAACAATGATGTGTTTGTTTGGGTTAGACCGGTGTGGGTAACACAGAGAATTGGGATGATAGTGTTCTAACCAAAGATGAAATTGAACGGAGGGGGCGAAGAAAAGTGGAGGCAATTGCCAAGAGGGAAAGAGCCATGGCTTATGCATATTCTAATCACCATCATCATCAGGTTAGCCTACAATATAGGGCTTCTGTTTTACAATAAGTATATGAATGAGTGAATCCCCTAATAAGTATATATACGATTCTTTGCAGAAAGGCAATAGCCAGAGATGGGGTTTGTATCCCACCATAATATGGTGGAATTGGTTAGATGATCTACGCGAGTCTTCTGACAAAAATGCCCTCCCAACACCAACATCAACAAAATCAGCTGCTCCAATGGGTAGCAAACAGTCTGAAGATTCATATGGTAAAACGTCGCGGCCTCCAGGCAGCTCTAGCAGTTTGACAAGCTGTCCTCCGTTTTCGGTTCCAAGTTACATGGCACCAACTGCTTCAGCCAAAGCCAGGGAGAGGAATAGTGATAGTCACCTGATGGGTGAATCATCGAAGAGGAGGTTTTCTTATCCTTTAACCCCGCAGAACATTGTCGAAAAGGAAGCAGATAAACATGGAGGAGATTGTGTGAGTGTGGATTCCACTGTTTCTATGTCTGGGAGGAAGCCATTTAACAGATTTGTGTGATTGGATTTCTTTCTTATTCTTTTTAAAGGTTGACATTTTGGTTTCTCTTCTATGTCAATAACCCTTCTAATTTGTTCATTTAATCATGATTTTCCAGTCACTTAGTCATGCCATTCATCGTGTAAAAAAACGCGTAGCAGTTCAGAAATTTCGTAAACAAACAAATTTGGATTAGTAATTTGACAAAATGGTCTTGGAAAAGAATTAAAGAATTAAGTTGAAACTAATGAAAATTTTGATTGCATATTTAAAAAAAATACAGAAATTGAAAGGAAAATGTGAGATGAATTTAGTAGACAAGTCCCTTTCAGAGATCACTCATCTGTGGATACATCTCAGCGGTTGTCTGGCCGCCGCTGATTTCGCACAGCTTTCTATTTCATGCAATTCGAGTCCGGCGTCGGAAATTTGATCTTAACGACGCCATCGCCGATGCATATTCGTTGTTCCGGTAAGAAGATGGAGAGAAAGAGGAATGTTGCGATTTGTTCGAGGCCGTAATCAAAACGAAAAAAGTTTGAAAGGCACGGAGAATCGCTGTGTGATATCGCCAACCTTCAATGCAAGATAATCCGCCATTAATGAGACGCTCTTGCTCTGCAAATTGGCTTATTCGGTCACAAATACAATCGGGAAAGCGAGATTTTTTTAATAAAAAAATAATAAAAACAAAATAGAACAAGAAATGGGAAGAGCATCGCCGGCAGCTGCGTGGAGTAGATGATGGCTCCGAGATAAGATGAATACGTTGTAGAAGGTAGTGGTTTTTATACACCAGATTAGCAGTACAGAAAACCCTAGGATAGTGTGGGCTGGCCGGCTGGGTTGGGCTGGCCTGCCTCTATCGTTCCCCATTCATTATTTTTGTAAATCATATCTCTTCTTTTAACACTTTAACTACGGAGTAATAACTTAGTCTCTACGTCCCAAAAAGTCTTTCCTGTTTCATTTTTTGTGCATCCTATAAACACTTTTAACGATATCTAAAATGCCTAAAATTTACAAAATTTCTTCTTTATTATGGATAGAAGTTATTTTGAAAGTTTTTTTGGTAATCAAGACGGGATAGAAGTGTTTTATGGGATGCGCAAAAAATGAAACATGAAAGACTTTTTGGGACGAAGGGAGTAGTTTCTCTTCTAGTTCGTTCTGGTTCTTTCAAGTTCTTTTAAGTTTCTTTCAATTCCTTACAATTCTTCTAGTTTTTTCTAATTTCTTCTAGTTTTTTCCAATTTCTTCCAACTATTCTTATTTTCTTCAAATTCTTTTTACTACCGACCAATTATTCTAAAAATGATATTTTATTATTATTATTACACCTATTATGTTCATAACTATAGCTTATAAATTATTTCATTTTTTAATTTCAATAATTCACACTGATTATTATTTTTTTCTTCAACTTTTAAACTATTTTTTTAAAAAAATGGTTAAAATAGTTTACATAAAATGTTTTTTTATCTAATTTTATATAAGGAAAAACATCAATATTTTAATCTAAAATATAATAATGAAATGAGATGGAGAGTACTACATAATGAAAACTCAAGAGAGAACTACATCTTTTTTTTGGAAAAAAAAGAGAAAATGACAAAAAAAAGTGTAAGAAAACAAATTCAGATAACAAACAACATCTTCAATGATTAAAATACAACTAAGAAACAAATTATACTTTCATTTATTTGATCTACTTTTTATTATCGTTAATATGTAAAATATTGCGCATGCGAATGTAAATAATCCAATCATTTTCAACATAATCATATTGAAAAATTGTTTATTCCATGGAGATTATGTTCTCCTTTTTTTTCTTTTTCTTCTTCTTTTTCCTTTTTCCTCCCACAAACTTAGGGGCGATTTCCCTGCATGTGTAAGTTACTTGTTTTGTATTCCATTATATGTAACTTTATTATACACTTTCCCAAATAAAGCAAAGCGGATTAGCGTACTCCGTTTGGCCTGCAGAATTTACCAGAAACGGAGTAGGCTACTCCGTTCCACTCATTTAAATACACAAACGGAGTAGCCAACTCCGTTCCAATTATTTAATTAGGAAACGGAGTAGCCAACTCCGTTCATTGTTTTTTTTAAATTTTTTTTTAAAATGAAGTATTTACTTTATTTCCTATATTTAAAAAAACATAAAAAATTATAAAAATCAACAAATTATTGAAATATAATGAAACAAAGAATCTACTAACAATAAAATTCATAGTTAAAATAAATATTTATTGACTTTAAATAATGCACCATACACCGAATTAAAAATAAGAAGTAAATTACAACAAATTTATTGATAGAGTACATAAAATTTATCTATAAAATTAAAGATACAAAACACATGCCATCACTAATTTATTTGTGAAAATCATAAAACATAAACTTGGATATTTGAAGCTTTCTGATTAATTTGTTGCCGTAATACCATGTCGTAACACCGTGAAAAAATAAGTTATCAAACCAAATATTTCAACATAAACAAATATCTCAACAAATGCTTTTGAATCTCAAAACATTAAGTACCCAGCACAATATATTAAATGTAAAAAAAACTACTAAAGATAGTGGCTACCAGTACCACAACGTGGACGACGTCGATTACGTCGTGGTCCCTGTATGCTCGTATGGAGTGCGTGGTACAATCTGACCATCGATGGTAACACACCCATCTGCAAGCGAATGATTATGCACAACCATGAATGAAATGTAGAATATGATTTTATAATATACATAAATAAACTACAAATACCTGACTTCATATGAGACATCTACTAGCTGATCCAATGGTATAACCTCTCTAGGTCTAGTCATAGGCAGGCGCTCCCAAGCCCAAAGCTGTAACAAGACTAGACAACCTCCAATCTGTGCTGCACTCGTCGCACTAGCACGACACATACTGCGATACAAGTAACTGAGTACTGCCGAACCAATCGCACGACCTCGCACAGTGTTTGCGTCACCCATGATTATCTCTAAAAGATACAAACTAACCTTATTTCCCGTCGTGTTGGGAAATAGGCTACCACCCAACAACTTAAACATAATGGCTCTGGCATGCTGCAAGTAATCTACATCTAAACTATGATCTGTTAGTTGTTTAGGAACAATGGCAGACATCTTAATCATAGTAGAAGTAATATCGGAAGTTTGAGGCCGAAATCCCATCATGTCCTCACAAATATGAATCCACTGGTCTCTGGATCGGCCAGTCATCCCCGCCAATGGATTGCCATCTACGGACAATCCAAGTAAAACCTCTACATCCTGTAAAGTAATTCCAACCTCTCCGAAGGGAAGATGGAATGAATGGGTCTCTGGCCTCCATCTCTCCACTAGAGCTGTGATCAAAGCCCAGTCCAACTGCAACCCACCAACTTTCTCAACCCCATAAATCCGTATTCTCGTAAAAACTGAGTCACACGAACCGGTCTATTAACAATAAGTGTCCTCGCATACAAGCTAGTACAAGTCCTGTGACACTTTAATAGATGTTGAGCATATTCTTCACTGGCCCAAACTGCATCACACCTGTGGTCTCCCGCTTCAATTACTAGAACATCTCGAAAAATAAGTCCCGGATGTACATCCATTTGCTTCAAGGATTACAACATAAGAATATATTCAATGAATAAAAACATAACAAGACAATAATATTAGAAAAAATCATGAAGTAACCACTTATACATACATACAAATTTGTATCAAATTTGTTACAAATATGTATCAAATTTGTAAGATTAAACTATATATTTGTCAATATTTTCACATCATCGAAACAAACATAACAAAAAAATCACATATACATACAATCTATGACTAAATATATTTCTTGCAAAATCAAATTTATACAATATTCATAAGAAAAAAAAATTAAGAACAAAACGGGTCCCTTTTTCCTCCTTGGCCATCTCTTACACCTCAAGCTCTACAAAGAGAAGGGGCATCTTCGGCTGTAAAATAACTGCAAAACAGGTCCGGATCGACATCCTTCGCCACGAGATCTTCCAGATTTATTGTTCGTTGTAAAAGATGTTTGGATCCAGATCTACTGTCCGGATCGACATCCTCTGCCGCCTCAATTTCCTTTGCGGCACTGTTCACGGCGTAGCGGGCAAATCGTCTAGAGATGATGAAGGAGGGGATGAAGAAGTTGTTGAAATCCCTACCTTTGGCGTGAGATTTGGGAGTAGACTTCTATTCATATCCAAGGCCTAAAAATTTAACAAAATTTACATCTTTTAAAATTTTTAAAACTCTATCAGTTTTTGAATACCATTAGATTTAGAAAGATTTTTTAAAATCTGAACTAAATATATATAGATTTTAAATGACTTTTTAAAATCTGAATTGAATACTCACAAACTTTTAAAATTCAAAAATTATTATTGATTTCAGATTGAATACATCCATTTGGTCTTTTGTAACAGAGTCTTTTCCATATTTAATTATATATTATCAAATATTACATTCTTGAAGTATCTTTCTTCGAATAATTTTTTTGAACATTCTATTGTGTTGGTGTTGATTTGAGTGACATTTTAACACTTAAAATCTTTCAACATTTTCAAGCTTTTCCAACTTATACTACTTTCTTCCAATGCCTTTCAGTTTCTTCCAACATCCTACTTTGAAATTTCAACATAAAAGAACATAGTTATAATATTTAAGGTCTATGTTCATTTTATGGATTTTAGTACATTGTTATCACTAAAAAATTGGGTCTTTTATAAAAAAAAGAATAAAAGACCCACCTGGCATTCCAGGAAAATTATGAGAAACTTTAGAGCCATATAAGAACAACTCATAAAAAAGATACCTTGTACAACCTAAAAACATGTCCACCCGATTAATGATATTTATAACATTAGAGCAATGCTAGAGTCACAAACATTTCAGTCACAAAATACACAACCTTACTATTTGTGCACCTCACTAAGTGAATAAAGTGACGTTAAATAATTAAAAAAGTAAATATTTAAATACACAAATAGTAAGTTTGTGTATTTTGTGATCAAAGTGTTTGTGACTCTAGCATTTCTCATAACATTATTACGGATTAAATAGTAATTCTTTTGATTTACGGAGTATGTTTTTATGGTCTACAAAGTAATATTTTAACCATTAATATTGACATTTATATATATATTAATTTATAAAAATTTTATACTTCAAAACTATGTTTCAAAGGAAAAATATTGATATTACATTTCTATCGAAACACATTGTATTTTTGTATATATTGAGGTCAAAATTCATAAATTTTGACTAAGAAAAGTAAAATGAGAAAATTAAATCTAGATGGAGGGAGTACCAAACAAAGCCTTATTCTACTTCCCTTTCTTTATGTTCCCCTGTTTCAGATTTGATTAGAATGTTCTTTTGTTCGTTTTTTTGTTTATCTATTTATTTTTATTGATTTTGATGAAATATAATATTCTTATTATTTCTTGTTTTGTAAAATGTTTAACATAATTTTTTAATATTGTAAAATTTCAATTCTAATATTTGAAATTCCATAATTTCAAAATCACAATGCTGTTTGGGAAGTCATAAAATTTCAATTCTAGAATTTGAATTTTGAATTGGCAAAGATAGTAACGGAAGTGGATTTATATGTAGGGGATTGTTATTACTCCGTATATAAGAGAAGATCACTTTTTAATTACAAATTTTAAATTAAAGAAAAATTAAGTTTGAATTTGTAAATGACATGGGGAGGGGTGTGAATTTGTAGTTGAGTTAGTTTTAAATTAGAAGAATTTGGTTAAAATCCAAATCCAAATTCTTTGAATTCCCAAACAAGTAATCTGAATCAAATATGGATTTGAAATCCAAATTCAAGTTTCCAAACACATCATATTTGGGACTGAGGGAATATTTTCCATTTTTTTTCTTTTTTCTTTTTGGTTTCTTGACTAACGGATCAAAAGAAAAGTACTCCGTACACCTAGAAGAGGATGTACAACGAGAAATCCAAGGCCTAAACCTTCCGAGAGAAAAAAAACCCTAGTTTCAGAGCCCAGCTATGGATCCCAACTCAGCGGAACAACGAATAATAACGGAGAGATTGAGGCCGAAAGTGGATGAAGTCAACAGAGCTCTACAGACGCACTTCTCAAGCGTGGAAGACCATGTCAGTTTCACCCTCCAGGTTACCCCAGCTTCCCCGTTTCCGCTTAATTTCCGTTTCTGATCAATTTCTGCAAGTTTGATATGATTTGATGCGATCTTCCATATGATTAGCAATCGTACTTCAAATGCGCGTACGAGTGCTTCGACCGGAGGAGGAAGCATGAGGAGATAGGGACTTGCGTCGAGCGCTGCACCGGCCCTCTTGTCAATGCTCAGAGTGTATTTCAGAACGAAATTTCAGTATTTCAAGTAAGTTTCTCTTTTCATTGTCTTATTCTTAAATTTATGGAGTTTCTATTTTTTAATTGACCATTGTGGGATTCTTCTGGATTTGTTGTTTTGTGATGCACTAAAGTTGAAATTTTTTATTGAACTAGACTTGATAAGTTTCCTGCACTTATGTGCTTTGCATATGCTTCATTCTTAAGACTTGGATTTTCATTTCAAACTTATAGGAAGAGTTGTCCAAATTCTTATATGTAGATTTGTTTGTTTTTCTGATTTCGAACATAGGTGTTGTGCACAAAATTGAAAAAAAAAATTCAGACCAGAGGTGACGGTCAATATCTCACCAACTCTGACCCAGTGGAGGTCAATAGAAAGGGAGATAATGAGAGCAGGGAGATGTTGGGCATCGTTCTGCCTTCCTCGTCGTTTAGTGCGTGCTGGTTTTCTTGATGGGTGACCAGAGTTGTGCGGTTGTCGTAGAGTTTGCGTGTGCTCTGTTTCGTGCATGAACCTTACTTTGAAGGTAGAGGCCTTATGATACGCATCATCTTGCTAAGAAGGACCGTTCCCATCATTTATGAGCGGTGGGAATTTGCAGGTTGGCTCCCAGGCCTGGTCGTCGTCTGGAAAGAACGGAGCTCGCTTTTGCTCCCGCTACCTTTGACCTTAGTCCACTCCAGGTGGGCCTGACCCAATGTACATAGACCCAGATGTGAGGCCCAAGCCTCCATCAAGAGATTTTATGCTTCTCTTCTTGAACGAATTGCAACTTACATCAGGTGCACAATAATGTAGCATTCAAGTTTCAAAGATTGTTTGGACATATTTGTCATATGAAATGTTTATGAACTTCACCTTTGGCGTGCTCATCTTTCTAATCTCTGACTCTACATAGCATTCAACTTAGGCTTGCAAATATAAATGAGACTTGTGGACATGATCATGGATCTTGCTTCTCTGTGTAGCATTTATCTGTTAGCAATGATATGTTCTTTGCACTTGTATGTTTTATATGTATCTCTTTCATGTAACAATCTGGTAGTTTCCTCTTGTTGCTTACCATCTACTAGTTTTGTTGATTGTTTTTGGATCTGAATAAATTTGGCTCTGGCCATGAAACATACATGTTAGAAAAAAAGAGTGATGAATCATACTAGGGATTCAGTTGGGAAGGCCTATATTGGGCTGAAATGATTAAAAAAAAGTCGAATTTGTTGAATTTTGCGCCCATTGCTAAACGAGCTATAAAACTCATTATTGACAATGTTTTAGCTCTGGGTAAGTAATGAACAAAATTAGTATGAGGCGTTAAATTTCAATTAAACATTCTTTGTTTCTTGCATTCTATGAAATTTTGGGTAGTAAATGCACTAATACATCAAGGGTAAGGAAGTTATTGCATCTATTGAATTCCTTGTAAGGAAATGGTTTAGAGCCCAATTATTTTGCGTACAAGCTGAATAAGCTTGATAAAGGCTACCGAACGAAACCATATGGATCTTGTTCATTTGTGTTAACTCCCAAAAAAAACAAGCAATTAGGAATGTATGTGCATCTCTTTACTGCTCAACAAAAGTAAAGTATACATACAAATCATAAGAAAAATGGTTTTGATGGGTGCAGGAAAAGCTGCAAAGGTCACTGCTGGTCTGCCATGACAAATACGAGTCTTCAAAACTCCAGGCGAACAAAGGCAATGCCATGATGGATTTGGAGTCGTGCGTTGATCTTTTGGTTCAAGACAGCATCAAGACATTGCCTCATGTTGTTGAAAGATTGAAGGGCAAAATGGGCATGACTGATTGATTCTATGTAGTAGTTTGGTGGGAGATACAGAGCTTTCATATTCTCATAAATAAATATCCAGCCACCACCTGTGGCATCATCACTAGAGTGCAGTATTTGTAGTCACTGCAGAAACATGGTTTATTTATTTACTTCATCCATTATAAACTACTACTCCCTCTGTCCCATTTTAAATTGCTTGTTTGCCTTTTTTCTCCGTCCCAAAATAAGTTGCCTGTTAGTTGTTATCATAAACTTTTATGAGCAAAATACCTAAATTACCCCTAAAATAAGTCTCTCTTCTCCACCGTATCTTCTCATTCATTGTCACATCTCTTAAAAAGTAATGACAATTTCAAAAAATCAACTCTATTTTTTATTTTTTCTTAAATATGCCCAAAAGTCAAAACAGACGACTTAAATTGGGACGGAGGGAGTACTAGTCATGAAAAGATTTCAATCCAACGGATACTGCCATTCCGTTCACAGTCTATTACGTCAAATCTCGCAAATCGAAAGTGGTGGTGGGGGCTGCCAAGATGGGGAGGCAGTGGGTGGGGAATAAATAAACTTAAAGCTTATACCAGAGTGAAAAATGGGATGATCAAAACCAATACCTTGCAAATTTGATGAATTTAGTACAATTCCAAACAACACGTGTGGGTACGAGATTGTCATGTAGTCATGTTGAAACATAGTAATAACTACACCGTATATATGAGGAGCATAGCTTAAAATAAGCACAACATTTTCTAATGAAAGAAAACGTTATAGTATATGATGGATGATGTGATTTTGGAAGCAGGTTTCCCATTATCACCAAAATGACTGATGTTTAATAAAACTCACCAAAGCTAACCAACCACTTAAACATGAAGGGAAATCCACAATCTTGATTTTCTTTACAAGAGAAACTTCAAAGGATAATTTTGATGTGCTTAGGTATTGGATGCCAAGCTTGGTTTGGACTCTTTCTTCTGTTTCTCCTTTTCAAATTTATCAATGGCAACCTGAAGTTCATCAGAGCCACCAACAGCTCTCATTGTGTAGAAATAGACCCCAAAGACGAATGCAGACAATCCACCCGCAACTACCATATTCTTCGCCTTGGGTGCAAGCCGTCCAAATGTTCCATCAACTATACCCATCTTTTCAGTCTTTGAAACCGCTGAAATAACAATATAAAAAAACCCTTAAAACATCAATCTTCGAGTCACTTCTATGTAATTTAGTTCATTAAAAGAACATTTTTGAACGAATATGTTCATCCAGCCACTCGAGACTCTTGTAAGTCTTGTTCAATCTACCCCTTTCTAATTATTAAATTACAGAGTAGCATTCTTTTTATTTCTTTGTGCCTTTCAAAGAGCCAAGGCTTTTGAGGGAAGTAAGAAAGAATTACAAGTAGATCACTATATTCCTTATTTTCAAGCAAGTATGCAAAGCAGTAGCAATTGGAATATTAGATACAGTGGCCTCCAATATTACATGCAGTATAACATTCAAGGTCAATCCATCTTTGCTTTATTATTAATATTCTCTCCGTCCCGGAGTATTCGTCTATTCGTCCAGTTCGACTTTTTCGAATCAAAGTGGACGAACTTTAAGTCTTACTCCGTAATTAAGTAAAAACTATAATATATATTAATATAAAAATGATTTTAATATATTTAACTCGTTTAGAGCTTTCAAAATTTTATTCCATTGTATTAATATGCAATACAAATTGAGAGCTATTGATGATTAAAGTTTGTCTACTTTGACTCAAAAAAGTCAAACTGGACGAATACTCTGGGGACGGAGGGAGTACCTCTCTAATAGATTAGAGAAATTTTTATGTTAAACAAGAAAACTATCGCTGATTTTGATTGGACTGTAACCAAGATGGCACATATGGATAATGAATGAAAAGAGCAATCCCTGCCCCTACACTTGACACATCAGTGTTAGAAAAATGATGAAAAGTTAAAGCTCGTGAGTTGTGATGAAAAGTTAAAGCCCCTAAACTATGATTCGGGAAGTGTTTAATGTACAGTATGTGAAACAACTTCGCTGTCTAGATTCAGTCTTCAATGCAAATCCGTATATCGGATGATCACACACTAAGTTTGTCTTTCCCTTTTATTATATTTGTCAATATGTTTACCAATTACAGCAACACCAACAACCCAATATTACCCCTGTAAGAGGAGATGGGCTATTTCCATTGCACCCTAGACGCATTTCTCCATAACAACCCAAAACATCACCGAAAGTAAGAAGCAATGGAAGTTTAATGATTTATTTTGATTTAGTCTATCATGTGTCTGAAACTAAAAAAAACCAATAATGACTCCTTTAGCTCCATTGGCAATGGACGGGAATATGTTTACTGGTACAATACTATACTCAATCTGTTCTTGCAATTCGTTTTGGCAGGTGGTTTCTGTTGTTAAACTCATAATTAAATTTAGTTTTCCAACTAGCTGGTGTGTTTTTATTGTTCTTAACTCAATGCCCATTCTTGATTTACAGAGTTTCCTACTCTAAAAATATCTCATCACTTCAAAAGGTGCACAATTACAAAATTCAACCGTCTTGAAATGTATCATCCTCTAAACTCCACAACGACAACTTTTTGAACTAAAAATTTGCACCTTCCCACAACAACAATCTTATAGCATCTAATCTCTTCATAAAATCTTATTTTACCTAAACAATTAAAGATCTGACAGAAATGCAGATCTCATACACTCTGATAATATTAAAAACTAAAGACAGCTATTTTAATGCAATAGATCCTCCTAAAAATAAATCTGAAAGACGCATATTTAGAAGAAGAAAAATACAGCCGATTCAGTTGTAGTTGATAAAGATATAGCATAAAATGGAAAAATCTGTAGAAATAAAATACGGAGTAACAAAGAGAATGTTGATCTGGAACGTGAAAGTGCACTTCTTCGATAATAAACATCAAAAATCCAATATGGAGTAATAATTTAAACATCTGCTAATTGCGTTTCGTGTAATAACTCAATCTGAGAATAATTGATAAAGTTGAAAGGTTAAGCAGCAGGAATATCAGAGATGGAGCTTAGAAGAAGAAATACCTGCGGTTAGTTGGAAGAACGGCGAATTCGAAGAGTATGTGGTCGTCGGTAAGGAAGAAGGCCAAAGTTGAAAGGTTTAGAATTGGGCGAGGTACGAACGCGTATATGGCATTGGCAGGCCCAATGTCGACCCATTAAAACACCATGATGGTCTATATCAAATGTACACAATAACACAATCTAAAATTTAAGGGCCTCTTTGAGAATAGCGTTAGAGATTAGCGTTAGCGTTTTGGATAAAATTTTAACGATTTAGATTACTTTGAAAATGCTAACGCTAAATGCTACTCGTAGATAGCCTTTTCAAAACGCTAACGCTATTCTCAAACATGCCCTAAATCACACACACAATATATCTATGTCCAATAGACACATCTCATATGTAGAACACATCTCATATGTAGAGTAAATTTTCAAAACAATCCTTTTTAATAAAGTATTTTCTTAAGTTAGTCCTCAATAGATTTTAATTATCTACATGATATTTTACAATGTAGATTTATTTCTTAAGTAATCTATCGTAAAAAATGTTCCATGATTAATTGGAAGATATTTTGATATATCCATTATCTAAACTTAAGGTATATTCTTAAAATAGACACTTTTATACAAGTTTCATGTAAAATTAAAGAGCAATGCTAGGGGTACACCAAAAGTGTACCCCATTTGTCCCCCACCCTCTTCTCCACCACTCATTTTTATCTACTTTTTATTTATTTAATTTTTTAAAAATTTTTTGCCCATTTTTGTGGTAATGGAGGGGGTGGGGGACAAATGGGGTACACCGTCCCCTAGCATTTTTCAAAATTAAAATAATCATTAACTATACATAATCCACAAATTATTAAAAATCTGTCAAAATATTTAAATTTGAATTAGATTTACCTCTCTGCACAGAAAAGACCATTTTGGAAAAAGACTTCATTAGAATTGATCATTTTAAAAGTTACACTAAATTTAGATGATAAAATATACCAAAATACCCTCTACATAATCGATATTTAAGTGACATTTTTTATGTAGGATTACATAGGAAATAAAAATTGGAAAGTATCATGTGGGTAATTAGAACTTAATGAACACTAATTTAGGAAAATACCTCATTAGAAAAGACCATTTTAAAAATTTATTCTCTCATTTATAACATAAAATAATTATTCCCTTTACTTAGAAATATTCTTTTCATACACTATTTATACAGTGAAATTTAATTTATTTTGTTTGCTGAATTTTACTACTCATTTTACTTCATACAAGAAAATATTGTCATGTCACTTCGTATTTTGTAGTATTAAAATATATAAATTTCATATTTAAATTTTATACTTATAATCACTACTACAAAATCAAATAAATAGACTACATCAATTGCATAATACAACCTATGCAAAAAGTCTAAAGCATCGGTGCAAAAGCGATGCAAAAAAGTGTAAAACAACCAATGCTAAAGCCTTAATGTGTGTAGTGAATGAAATGCATTGAAATAAAAATAACTTCACTCAAAATTCGTAACGAAAAAAACAATTTTAGATAGATAGAGTATGTTTGCATCGCACAAACACATGTACAAGTTATATATTTTAACCCTACTTTACACGGCCCCATCCTTTAACCCATCTCTCTCATGCACATTCCACTTCCCTGTCGCCGACACCATACCCTTCTCTCTTCCGATCAATCTTCCCCTTTTTGTTGGAAATAGAATCACTACCAATGGTGCTTCGTGACTCTACGATGCCGACCTTCAAGCTATTAAGCAATAACGACGAAGAAACACCTTCTCCTTTACCTACCCCAACTTCTCATAAACTTTTGAAACCTAAATACGACTCTGCTGAGAGCGGATCTGGTAGCTCTGATACTAATCCAACATGGTGGTACCAGAAAAGCATCTTGGGAGAGGCCATTTTCCCTCAGAGGATGAAAGAGGTTGTGTCAAAGAAGACAAGGAATATGAGGAATCGATTACTTCAGCGTAGATTTTGAAATGTCTAATACGGAAATCGTTTTCAATAAAAGTCATGAAATGTTTGGCAGATGGGGATTGATTGGGCAGATACATGATCCTGATAGAACTTTAGTTTTTTAAGCATACATGTTTACACATAAGTGGCTTGATGGCCCTTGAATGCCTCTTGATCTCCTTCCACTTAAGCCATCTATGGATAGTGGGTTTTCACACATCCATAACATAGCTAAGTGCAAACATATTTTTTGCACCTATTAAAAGGCACAATTGTCATTTTTCCATGTCAATAAGGACCCTTCTCTTCCACACTTTTCTTTCCACTTGCATTGAACATCAATCGGTAGACCATCCTAAAAGCTTTCCAAAAAGGATAGACCGCTGAAATCAGACACTTGTAGCCAAAGTTATGACCCAAACACTGTAGCGGCCCAAAATGCTTTGTTTTTTCTCGTTCTTGCGCTTATCCCGCCATTCATGGTAAAGAAGTGCCAGATTAGTCATTAGATCTGATAGTTTAGCCTCGTTCGTATCACCCGCTCTTGCATCACACATGACCTCATGTGTGATGAGAGTTCGTTCATTCAATTTATTGAAAAAAATAGTGAAATTTGCACTAAATAGGACTAAAACATAATGACTTTTCTAATGTAGGACTTAAACTTTTTTATTCCCTAAATAGGACTTAATAGTGACCTAGTGAGAGGAATAATGTCCAGTAATGATGGACATTTAGTTGAATAATGACTACTTGATAATGACCAAGGTCCTACATTGGAAAATAAAAACATACGGAGTATGATCCTATATTGAGAAAGCCATTATGTTTTACTCCTATTTAGGTACCAAAACCATATAATTGATGCATGATTGCATGGTATGTATGGGTTTCATTATTTAAATACTCCATAGAGAAAGGAGGAGAAAAGATGACTAGCTGCATGCGGCATGGCACGAATAATTAAAGTCGAATGATAATGGATCGATCAGCCAAATTAAACCGGAGAAATTACTGCAGAAGAAACCTTTTTTGAATCTAATTCCTATGAGGAAAGATCAGGTTTTGAAATCCCGATAATTTTTTGTGTTTATTTTGAGATGGGCAATGCTACACTTACATCACAAATTATACCCTATTTGTACACCACAGTTATAAACAAACATTTTGATGGTTTACACCGATAAAAGTATTAGTGCGTTAACAAAAATTTATACGGACATAAAGTGTTGGTGCATTAAAAAAACTTAGTTTTACATTAATACAGAGTGTCAGTGCAAACATGCGGGGTAGAAGGTGAGGTAAAAAAGTTGGGGTACAAATAGTTTTATCCGTAGATTTAGGAACTACGGAGTAGTTTTTTAGGATTTCTTTTTTAAATAATTAGGGATCAGGTTTAGAAATCCAAATCGGATAATATATTTGATGGATTAGGGATTTTTCCTAATCCAATATTATTTGAACAATACAAGAAAGCCCAATTTTATCTGGCCCAAGATATAAATCAGATAAATTATTCAAGACAGAACTAGAGATATATGGACAGAAGAATATATTTGAAGTGATGTGGAGACATTTGGCGGGACCCGTGGAACACTATCACATGGAAACCACATGCCGCACATGGGCTTCACATGGACAATGTCCACTCTTGTCTCTATCAATTATTTCCTTCTCCTCTTTAAATGCTGATGGTGTAAATTACGTGACCGGTCAAACTATACTAGACCGGGTCTAGAATAGTTTGTTCGATTCGACAAAGTAAGAAAGGTAAAAATACGCAGATTGACCGGTAGGACTTTAGGTGGAACACCTGTAGTCCAATTTATATTATAACGGAGAATGCACGGGTGCTTTTACAAGGGAATTTAGAGAGAAAGAATTCGGATCCCTCTTTCTGAGGTTTACATGAGTATTTATACTAAGCTGGGGGACAGGACCACGTGCACCCACGTGGGGGCATGCTGCTGATGTGGTGTTATGACTGTTCCTGAGCCACCTTGTCATCTTGCGAGGGGGATTACCCTCCTTGTCACGTTCTGGCTTGGAAATATTCCTCCAGCATCTCTGCAATTCCAACCATTACAGTCCAAGTCCTTTTGGACTCCTCCTGCCGACACTCCCCAATCTCTAAAAGTTGCACCGGTTGATTTCTGAAGGTTTGGATTAATTGTCTTCGGAATTGGTTCCTGCTGATGGAGTAATCTGACCGGTATACTATCCGAAGTATACCGGTCAACTTCTTGGTCAATCGGTCGTCCATTTGCCGACGATTCAGATCTCTCTTCAAAGTTTGACCTCCTTGACCGGTCAACTATCCGGTCCTGACCTTTGACCGGTCGTGAGTGAAATACACCCATCAAATGCAGGTTACGAAGGAGGGAGGAGGGAGACCAGATTCCTACAACATGTTCCTACTATTCTTCATTCTTCTTCTTCTTTTAGCTTGAGGCTCCATTATTGGCTCCAAGCTCCTACAGTGATGTATATGTAAATTCCCCCGAGATTAATAGAAGTTCCCCCCCCTTTGGCATGGCACCGCCTAAAAAGGCCTGTGGTTTTCTCCCGATTTAGGTTTCCACATATAAATATTTTCTCTCCGTTTATTTATTTACTTAATTTTCGGATTTTGCTATTTGGTGCGGTGCCGACCCGATACCGATTTTGTCGGGTCGACGCCCCGAAAAAACGGTTTCTATCAATATTTTTTTTGGTTTATTTTAGGATTTAGAAACTACTCCCTCCGTTTTCAAAAAAAAATTTATAGTTTGACTAAGTGTGAAAATAAAGAAGTGTTAAATTGTAGTTGACTTCTAATTTTGCCTTTAATATGATGGATAAAATTAAGATGTGATTGATAGAGTGTATGAAAAAATAAGGGTAAAAGTGGTTTTTTAATAAAAAGTTGAATTGAAGTATTTTATTGGGAGTGGAAAAAAAATGAAAGATGAAGAATTTTTGAGAACGAAGAATTTTTGAATTCAAAGCTTCAAACTCAGCGACGGGTTTGGAAAAAGAGTGTGAGGGGAGATTGGAAGCTTAATTGAGGAGAGAAAGAAGTATTAATTTACAATTTTATCCATGTTCTTAACAAAAATGTTAAAAAGGACCATTTGTGAAAGTGATCTAATAATTGAGGACTAAATTAGTAAAATTTGATATGTAGAAACTAAATATGTAAAAAAAATTATAATTGGGGGCCTTTTATTAAATTTAATCTAACTTTTTTTATTTAATAAAAATCTAAATGGGGAGCAAATTTCTTTACCAATAAAAGATGGGATTTCAAAACCCGAAAAGAGGACCAGCTATTAAAATCGAGATTTGAAAACCCGATTAACTTGGACACTAAAAATTTATTTCTTTAATTTAATTTATTTCGGGATTGTAAATCCGGATGTTCCAATTTAGGAATTCCCTACAAATTCTAAGAATTTATCATCAAATTTCTTCCTCCTGCGGGAAACAACCCAATTGAACCCATCGATGCGCAGAAATCAATCAACGAAACTGGCCGGCCCGCCGACATTTCTTCGAAGGGCGCAAACATTATATTATTGGATTCATCGACTGACTTTATCTCGTGCAACTCTGCACTATGCGACAACAACAATAATGCTTCCTTGAATTGGTGCACATCAAACGGGCCAAATAGCGCCCGCAACTCTCTTGATTTTCAAAACAGAACACCTCCTCTATTTTCAAAACTTATTTTTAAAATTTTTGTGGTTTCAAAATATTGCACCCGTGCCTCCTTTGATCATTTTCCGGCCATTTTACTGGCAAAGAAGGGGGCATTGGTGCATATTTTTTAAAGAAATATTTGCACTAAATAGCACTAAAACATAAGTCATTTCCTTAAATAGCACCTAAATTGTTTTATTCCCTAAATAGCACTTAATAATGTCTTGTGATGACGAATATTTGTTTGAATAATGACTAATGCATAATGACTAAAAGTGTTACATGGGAAAAAAACACATGTGATGCTATTTAGAGAAAGTCATTATGTTTTAGTGCAATTTAAGTAAATTTCTCATTTTTAAATCATAGAAGGTATTAGTGCTGATTTTTATTTCTCGCTTATTTTTTGTTTTTTCCATTTTTTCCTTTTTTTGTTTCATTTATTAATAAAGGTTTTTTTAAAATTATTTTTATAATGTTCTTAAAATTTAATGTTATTTTTGTTTGAAAAAATTTACATATATATATATATATATGTACGTCTCAAATTAACAATATTTTGTCCTAATTCATTTTTTTGATACATTAATTATGTTTTTGGACCTGTCACACAGAGTGGTAACCACACACGCACTCCAACTTGTCAACTTGCCCAATGCAGTTTGGTGTATAGACATTATTATCATCTCAGAAACCGATGCTCTCGAGTCTCGACTCTCGAACCCTAAATTCCACTATTGGTCCTTTAACTTTATGAATTGTCCGCGATTGTTTTTTCAAATTTTAAAAGTTTATAAATAATCATTCAACTTTATGAATTACGCACGATTAGTCCTTCAAATTTTAAAAGTTCATAAGTAGTCCTTCAAGTTTCAAAAGTCCATAAATAGTCCTTCAAGTACACGTCAGTCCTCTAGATGAGGTTCTTTTGACGGTAACCGTTAAAATGGAACAGTAGCTCCATATAATACGGAGTAGTTGGACCTAGTGGAATTTACTCGTATTATATGGAACTAGTATTTTGTTTAGCTTTTAATGTTTATTGTCAAAAAAACCTCATCTAGAGGGCTGACGTGTACTTGAAGGATTACATATAAACTTTTGAAACTTGAAAGACCAATCGTGCACAACTCATGAAATTGAAGGATCAATGACGGGTTTTAGCCCATTTTTTATTCATCTGCACACAAAACGGATAATAACATCTTTTACCAATTTCCTTAATAATAAAAAAAGAAAATCCTTCACCAATATTTTTGTAGAAATTTTAATTTAAATAACGTATGAAAACATTTGGGAGCATTAATAAAGGACGTACAACATTACTCATATACTTCATTCGTCCTAAATTATTTGTCTAATTTTAACTTTTTATGGTCAACTGCGACGATATTTTATCTTTAATTAAATGATAATTACATGGTATATTAAATAGACAAAGTAAAATTTTAAAAATATCGTATACAATAAATCTAATGAAATTATTCTAAACCATCTGAAAGACTAAGTGAGAATTTAATTTGGAACTCATAAATTATACTCCCTCCGTCCCGTGAAACATGGGACATTTGCTTTTTAGGAGGGATTTAAGGGAGTGTATTTTGGTATTGAATTTCCAAAAATGTCCTTTGATGTGATGGGTAAAAGTATGATTTGATGGATAGATTATTAGTAAAAAGGTATGATGTGATAGTTAGGGTATGAAAAGGTAAGGGGTAAAAGTGACTTTTTAATAGAAATGAGAAGTGTTTTGTGGGACGGATAAAAAAAGAAAGGGAAAATGTTTCACGGGACGGAGGGAGTACTCGGTATCTTTTTTTTCCGCACTATATAAGTAGACTATGAAAGCTTGCATAGATTCCACCGCCACAAGCCCACGACCTACCAAAAATAGAAAGAGATTTATATATATAAAAAAAGAGACCCATTTGTGGAGAGAGAGCAAAGAGGGAAATATAGATAGATAGGATGGAGGTCCTCTCTACACCCAGCAACGGGGCGGTCAACGGCCACAAGAGTAATGGCGTCACCCACGGTGGCCACCATAACTGCACCGCCAGCCACCATGAAAATGGTGGCCGAAAAGAGTTTGGGAGCATAAAGCCCGGCTGGTTTTCCGAGTTTAGCCAAATGTGGCCAGGTAATTAAAAAAACATTTCAATTTGAGCTAAATTATATTTATAATTTTTTTTATTCTTCTAGAAATGTTCTTCCAATTTGATTTTCACGGGTTCTAATTTATACTTTGACCATTAATATACGGAGAATACGTATTTATACATAGATATATTTTATAAAAAAATAATATTATAAAACTACGTTCATTAGAAATATATTGATATTAAATTTATATCATAATATAATACTCCCTCCGTCCCAAAAAGTTTGTTACGTTTCGAAAAAACTGCGTCCGGTAAAGTCCGTTACATTTCTATTAAAAAACCACTTTTACTCCTTACTTTTTTATACTCTACCTATCACATCATACCTTTTTTCTAATAATTTACACATCACATCTACTTTTACCCATCACATCAAGGGTATTTTTGGAAAACCAATACCAAAATATCCCTCCCTTAATTTCCCAAAAAGTCAAACCGTCATATTCTTTTTGGGACGGAGGGACTATATTTTTTCCACAAATTGGAGGGAAAACAAAATTTTCCCATTTTGGTGAAGAATGAGAGAAAACTATTTTTTTTTTTTTTTTTCTTTGAGTAAATTATTTTTTTGTACGAAACAATATTTTGACACATCCAGCGAAATATTGTTGCTATCATCCGTCCCACCCATGACAGTCGCGTCAATGAGTGCCATGCAAGACCGAAGAAAACCGTAGCCAACCGTCCCACCTTGCTGTAGCAGCGAAAACTTGCCGTGAAAGCCTTTTCAATTTGGTGGGTTCCGCCTTTGTATGCAATGGTGGTGTAGTCGGTTTTATGGTGGCTCTAAGTGGGTGGGACGGTTGGCTGCGGTTTTGTTGGCCTTCGA
Source organism: Cuscuta australis (assembly GCA_003260385.1). Taxonomy (NCBI): domain Eukaryota; kingdom Viridiplantae; phylum Streptophyta; class Magnoliopsida; order Solanales; family Convolvulaceae; genus Cuscuta; species Cuscuta australis. The sequence continues at coordinate 1,456,888 of NQVE01000098.1, read as the reverse complement.
AATGCCGGTTGTTGGGATGCCGGCATTTCGAACGGGGGAAAACTATTTTCTTTTCTTTTTTTTCTTTGAGTAAATTATTTTTTTGTACGAAACAATATTTTGACACATAGCACGTGTCCAAGTGTAATGATATTTTCAGTTATAGATGTAAACTACGTTTCACAACCTAACGTATTAAAGTGTAAAATAATACTCTCTTTCTTTGTCAAAATCCTTCTCATTTTGATCTAAAGCTAAATTAAGAAAGTGTTAAATTGTAGCTGATGATGCAAAACAGAGTCTTAATCAGATAATTTTTCTTTTAATAAATATGTTCAATATTTTGATGCATGATTCTTAATTAGGCGAAGCTTTCTCTCTCAAGATAGAGAATCTACTCTTTAAAGGGAAGTCAGACTACCAAGATGTTATGCTATTTGAGGTACACACAAATATGTGTCTGTTTGACACGCATGAATATATAAAATGAAATGTAATACTCGTAGTGTATTTGTCAGATTGATTTTTTCGAGCCAAACTGGATAAACTTTGAGCTTCAATTAAATAAAAACTACTATAATGTATTTTAACATAAAAATGACTTTATTGGATTTATCGTATTGAGAACTTTCAAAATTGTATTTCATTATGCTAATATGCAATATAAATTGAGAGTAATTGGAGTTCAAAGTTTGTCCAATTTGACTCGAAAAAGTCAAACTGGACAAATACACTGAGAGTAATAAATAAAATAAAAACAAGTGGTGGGTGGGTCCATATATATGATGCATGGATGCAGTCAGCTACGTATGGGAAGGTGCTGACACTGGATGGAGCAATCCAACACACAGAGAATGGCGGTTTCCCCTACACTGAAATGATTGTCCATCTCCCTCTTGGTTCCATTCCCAACCCCACCAAGGTATTTATTTATTTTAATTTTTTTTACTTTGGTATATATTTTATATTTCATAAAAAGATTTGTACATGACACAATTCCATCAATTACGAAACTAATCTATTGTCAAGAATATATTGTATGTGACGTATGGTATAAGGATAATATGAAGAACGTGAACAAGGATAATAATATATTAAACTCTTAGATAAATAGAGTCCCAATGTAACTTGTATTAGCTTGATTTAACTTGAGTTACAATAGAGTTTTCACCCCATTTCTATATTCTACGTTCTACTACGTATGTACATGGTATGTAATCGTGTCCTGTTTTCTCGGTATTAATTAATTAATGGATACTTATATATATATATATATATATATATATAATTGAACAGGTCTTGATAATCGGAGGAGGAATAGGGTTTACAGTGATGGAGGTGTGTCGCTATGCCAGTGTGGAACAAATAGATATTGTTGAGATAGATAAAATGGTGGTGGATGTAAGTCCATTTTAATTAATTACTCTATTTTTTTCTTTATTACATGTAATTTTTTTCAATATTACCCTTTCCACATATATAAATGATTATATTTGTATTATTATGAAAATGATTGATATATTTTAGTAATATTAAAAAATAAAAAAAAACAAATGAAAGGTGTCGAGGCAGTTCTTCCCATACCTTGCAGCAGGATTTGAGGATCCTCGTGTCACGCTCCATATTGGAGATGGTACGTACCTACATTCATATTCAATTATATCTCTTCCCTATCAATTATTGTTGTCTTTTTGTCGACTCAATTAAAAGTTTAAATTTGTAGTTTAAACTTTAATTCGCACTTTATTATTACGGAGTAATTTTTATTAAAAATTGAGTGGCGGTAAAATTTAAACTAACTTGTAACCCGTAAAATATTTTATACTCTCATAATACGACGTTGTTTTTTTAAAAAAAATTAAGGAGCCGAATTTGTGAGGGGGGCAGAGAAAGGATACTATGACGCGATCATAGTGGACTCGTCGGACCCGATAGGACCGGCAAAGGAGCTGTTCGAGAGGGCGTTCTTTGAGGCGGTGTGGAGGGCGCTGAGGCCGGGCGGCGTCGTTTGCACCCAAGCCGAGAGCATCTGGCTCCACATGCACTTCATCAAGCATATCATCGCTAACTGCCGTCAGGTCTTCAAAGGCTCCGTCAATTACGCTTGGACCACCGTCCCTACTTATCCTAGGTAAGTACATCCCTACGTACATACATATAATGTCTTACGTACCCATAAAGGGAGACGTAACTCAACTGGTCAACTTTTTCTTTATTTTTTTTTGGACAAAATAAATAAGTAAATAATGGGATAAATAATAATAATAAAAATGTTGTTTGTTTGTGTGTTGTAGTGGGGTGATTGGGTACATGTTGTGCTCGACAGAGGGCCCAAAAGTTGACTTCAAAAATCCAGTCAATCCTGTCGACAAACATCATCTTAAATCTAATAACGCTCCCCCGCTCAAGTACTACAACTCCGAGGTATCTAATTAATTACTCATCCATCCATCTCTCCATTTTGTTTTTTATCAATTTTAAGCAAAATAAAATTTGTATTAAATAGGACTAAAACAATAGTTATTTCTTAATGTAGAACTTAAATTTCATTATTTCTTAAATATATAGTACGAACTACGAAGTACTTAATAATGTCTAATGGAAAAATTAATGTCACTTGAATAATGATTAATGGATAATGACCAATGGTTCTACATTCAAAAATAAAAACATATGATCCTAAATTGAGAAAGTTATTATGTTTTAGTCTTATTTAGATAAATTTTTCCCAAAGCAAAACAAAACATCTAAACAAAAATTACGGAGTACTACAAACATTAATGTTTATTTGCAATGCTCATTTAGTGCCTGTTTGGGAATAGCATTGGTGATTAGCGTTAGCGTTTTGAAAAAGCTATCTACGGGCAGCGTTTAGCGTTAGCATTTTCAAAATAATCTGCACCGTTAAAATTTTATCCAAAACTCTAACGCTAATCCCTAACGCTATTCCCAAACAGACCCTTAGTTTAGTTTGAATAATAATAAATAATGAATCAAGTTTTTTCACTATTGGTTAATAATCAGGAGTATTAAATTAATTAGTAATTAATGGTATGTTTTTTTCTTTCTATGAAGATTCATAAAGCCGCATTTACACTGCCGTCCTTCGCAGCGGAATTGCTCGAATAGCTACGAACGAACGAACGCAGAGACTGAAGATTTTTCTGGAGATTTTAATTATGTGAGGGGCATTAATTAAGCAATTATCTACTAATTACGCTTCAGATTTATGAGCGAGATTATCATCAATAATAAATATAAAAAAATAAATATATTATAATATACGCCGTAAATTGTGGCTCTACATGCTGTAAACCAATCAAGTTTTAATTTACTTCCTAAATGCAACATTGTTCTAATTCTGTTTTAATCTATGCGCGCTCCCTACTAGCTTCATGTTTCATTGCTTCATGTTTACTTCCTGTTTTAATACCTTTTTGTTACAACACTAAAAGTTAATGAATAAAAGTTGTAGTAACAAAGAGGAAAATAAAGTGAGAAATATATTTTGAGACGTTAAAAGAAAAGAGACTAAAGCATAAAATATATGACAAACAGGACTAATTGGAGCCGACAATGGCATGAGGTTTATTCAAACGTATGGTTTCGATAACGTGCACTTTGTGATCCGCCAAACATTTTCTCCCACCGGAAAATTATAACGCACACACAAACATCCTCGGACCACCATATGGACCATACTTCACTACTCATCTAGAGAGCATCCTCAAACCGCGAAAACAATGTCCACGCCATCCAATGATCTTGGCGTAGGACCCGACATCGTTATCAAAAGACCTATGTCCTCGTGACCTCGTCACAAGAATATTGTTGGATGACTCCAACACACTGATGGAAGTGATGGACCGACCGTACATAGACATGGTCACAAAGACATGGCCACATGAGAGGGAACTCGGCCAAGGAGACTAGCTCGACAGCCTTGAGGTCGGTTATGATGGTCGACTATGGTGGCAATAGGTTGGCTGGGGAATGCAATTATAGTATGATGCAGTCGTACTAAAATCATACTCAAATTGTCTTTTATTGTCATGCATAGAAAATTTAATTTGATAAAAAGGCATATTTGAAATTTTAAGAAGCCTCAATAAGTACGGAGAATTTGATAATTTAACCAAACCTGAGAGGAGCAAATGTAATTAGCCCTTTATATTAAATGGAAAAGCTGTAAATGAGAGGGGCAGCATTAGCACTATTACCATTTTGACTTCAACTCCTATGCCATACATCCCATACCTAAGCATAATTCAAACATGCAATTATTCAATTCCCATATATAGTGATTCTTATATCCTAAATCATTCTCTTGGACTCCTAGAAACCTTGAAAGCACTGTAAAGTAAGTGATCAGTATCGGTATTCAAACCAAGTGAGTGATAAAGTGATTCAAACACCCAATCGAGTCAATGTTTTTACACACATCGCAGTTCTACAAACTCCAAAAAGTGAGGGAAAGCCCATGATCTTGCAGAACACTGTAAATTAAATCTGGCTAGAATAAAAGAAAGTACATTCAAGATTCCAGATGTGTACCTGACAGATGCATTCGGAATGCTCAAATCTCACCAAGATATATCTGTTTATCACTACTACATGAACCAATAATAGGTTCAGATGGATGAAAAACACATTCATTCACAGCTCCATTGTGCCCTGGGAGTTTATACAAAATCCGCCTTGAAGTTGTATCCCATATGTAAACCATGCGATCAGAACTGCCAGCTGTAACTCTGCTTCCATCGGGTGACCAGCCACACTTCAGCAAATTCTTTTCAAAGTTGTGTTGGTGCCCTTCGAGAATTTTAACGCACCGATTCTGGGGAGCATAAGGCCGCATGTCCCAAATACGGAGACTGCAGTCCATGGAATTGGTCAGAAGATAAGAGCCGTCAGGACTCAGTGACATACCTGTTATAGTGTCATGATGTCCTTGAAGCGTCATAGTGACCTCACTCCTACGAATATCCCATACTTTCACATCGTTATCAATGCCACCTGTGTATATCTTATCAGAGGCATCCGAGAAACTCACTGCAGTTATTTGATATTTGTCTGGAAATGTTTGTATGGCCCCTCTTTGGCGCATATCCCAAAGTTTGGCAGTTCCGTCATCTGAGCCACTCACAATGAGAGGTGGACCCCTTCGAGCGGGACAGCATGAGTTAACGAAAGACGAATGTTCCACCATTTTCTTAATCTGTTTTCCAGTTTCAACATCCCAAGCTCTTAGTGTCTTATCCGGACTAGCAGATATTATGACTGACCCATCGGTCATCCACTGGACATCCAGGACAGCATTCTTGTGCCCTTTTAAGACCATGAAGTTTTTGCAATCACCATAAACGTTCCAGAGAAAGATTTCTTTGTCGTGCGAGCCAGATGCAATCACAGTTCCTGCAGGATTGAACTTCATTGTATAAACGGAACTTTGATGACCAGTCAGCAACATGATTGGAGATTCCAAGCCTGATGTTCGCTGTTTCCCATTTGGCCCGGGTGCTTGGGGTCCACCGAAAGGACTAGACACTTCAGAAGGCCTTGGGCCAATTACAGACAGAGCACTTTCAACTTGCATTTTGTTTTTCTACCCAACCTTTGATGCTGAATGAGTGGATCCAGGCAGATGAACTTGAAATAGCATGCATAACAGGAGGAAACAAATTAATAGATTGGAAGTGTACAGATAAAGAGACCTTGTACAAGAAATTAGCTAATGTATACAAAACCTCAAGAGAATAAAATGGCTAGTTAGCCCTGGGTTAGTGAATGTCACCTCCACTGTTCAAACTAGTTATATTGTAACACTCCTAATGCTTGTTAGAAACAAAACATTCACTAAGCAAACAAGAAAGATGAAGTTCCATGGAGAGACAATAAAACTAGTACGAAACACTCATCAATTTCTCCATTATTTTTCTATAGCTTGTTTTAGCTCTCACATATTCTATAATGGCACCCACCCCTAGTCTTCATTCAATGAGACCATGCAAGTTTCCCCTCCTATGCAGGTTCAATCCCAGATTTTACCCCCAGGAAAAACAACAAAAGCTAATCATGGACCAAATATTGCTTTTCATTTTATCTGAAAAGGCATAGACCCAATTCAATTAGCAATTTATAGTTATACTTTTGTAAGCAATATAATGCAAAGGGACAGAAAAGATCAATTGGCCGTGTCAAATCGTAATGGAGTTTTAAAAAGTTTAAACGAGGTTTGATTTCCCCATCTAATTGACACGAACACAGACAAAATCCTTAGACCCTAATCACCTTATCAGGAATCAAGTATTCTTAGGGTAAGAAAATGCAAGCAGAGATCTGAAGTATCAAATTAAGAGACAAGGACAGCGCAAACCTTGCGACAAATCGCGAGTAGCTGATAAGAACTCAACTCAAAACTCCGCACCTTGCTCTTAACGCAAAAGGAAGACGAGAGGTTGAGCCGCAAATGAGCTTAGCTCATAACTCTACCTGGCGGAGCAAGGGCGGCGCGGAGCAGCTGTGAGGAGGTACGCGGTGGTCAATGCACAGATCTACTACGGCGGCGCTTGCTTCCAGATCGTTATAGAATTAGGGTTACTAGAGTGGGTTCGGAAACAGCGGTTCGGTTTTAAGTACGGTTCAATTACGGTTTAGAATCAAAAGTATGTTATCAGATTCGGTTTTAAACCATTCTTTATTTGGGTAATTTACCTAAATAGTACTAAAAAATAGTAATTTTTTTAATGTAGTACCATATATTTTTCTTTTTTAATGTAATATCATTGTTCAATGTCTACAGGTCACTGTTCTAGTAAATGTCCAACTCCAATAGACATTGTTCTAGTAAATTTCCCCGACATTATTCCAGTAATGCTCTTTTAACAAAGTAAATCAATTTTACTCCCTCCGTCCATTTTTAATCTTCGGACTTTGACCGGGCACGCATATTAATCAATGATAAAAATTACTTTGACTTTCCACTTATACCCCCTATTCTTCTCCGTCTCTCCCTGCCTCCAATCGTCGTCGAGTCCAGCACCACCGTAGTCTGCGTCTGACCTCCTTGGCTCCTATTGCTACCATCCTCTCGTTGAAGCAAATCTGGGAATGATGAATATCTCCTTCATGTTCTTGTTGAGGGCAACACAGTGGCGGAAGAGAAGACCTGAGCTTTTGACGGTGGCAGAAGAAATTAAAGGCGCCGCTGCTAGCAGAGATGCATCTGATTACGGATTCGTTCAAATCGAAAACGGGCAATTGAAAATTGATTACAACCAATTGCCATTTCAGGGATAGATTTGTTTAAATTATCATGGATTATACGCATCCATCGAGTAGATGATGCGGAGGATGAGCAGATCTGTAAAATCGGAGGATGAGCAGATCTGTAAAATTGAAAAAGGTGGATGGAAAGATCTGGGCATTTACTTACTGTGCGAAAATAAATCATATAATGACTATATTAAGAAGAAAATAGTGAAAGAAGAAGAAGAAGAAGAAGAATAAGAAGAAGAATAAGAAGAAGAATGAGGGACTGTTTGTTTCAGCCTCTTAATGGTTCAGATGTCTGAATGATTCAGCACTTAATGGTTCAGACTGTTTGTTTCAGCCTCTTAATGGTTCAGATGTCTGAATGGTTAAGAGATTTGCCTCTGAATGGTTAAGTATTATACAGAGTCTGAATGGTTAAGAGCTGTTATCTGAATTGATCAGACATTTGTCTCTGAATAGTTAAGCAATATACTAGCTCTTAATGGTTCAGACCTCTTACTGGTTCAGCACTTAATGATTCAGACCTCATACTGGTTCAGCACTTACCCATTCAGAAGTTGCCAAACAGCCCCTGAAAGAAGAAAAAAAAAGGAAAGGAAAAAGTGGGTCGGGGGGAGAAAAGAGAGGAAGAAGGAAGAGGGGAGGAAGAAGAAAAGAGGGAGGAAGATGAGGTAAAGGATAAGAAAGGTACGAAAGGAGTATTAAAGTGGGTAAGGGGTATTAAAGGCATTTCACTTATGATTCTTTGCCTAATTTAGAAACATGAACATTATTTATGGACAGACCAAAAAGGAAAGTACGAACATTAAAAATGGACGGAGGGAGTATGTAAAAAACAACAAAATAACTATTAAATCTAGCAACTAAATTTTACAAATAAAACAAAAAGTAACTTTTTAAAAAATAAATCAATTTTTAAAAATTATAAGTGCACAAGATTTCATCTAAAATAATGTCAAAGAATTTTACTCCAATTTTACCCATACTTGGTCTGCTAATAAATTAAGGACTTGAGTAGCCTTCTACACCAAAAGAAAAGGTAAGGGAAGTCTTGGGGTACATTATATAACTGTTGCTTTTTATATACCAAAACCAGAGTTCCCTTTACAAACGAATAATATATTATGCTTCTGGGAGATCCACACTTCCATTGGGAGAAGCCATTGTTGCAGAGGATGGATCTTCCTATGGTTGGGACTCGTGCTTGGCAGCAGCTTGCAACACCCTGCTATGCACATCGCTTGAACATGGCGGTAAAGTGGGCAGCCCATTGCCACTCCTGTCAAACTTCCCGATTGCCCAAGAAATCGCCCGTCCTCCCAATCTAAATGGGCCCAGCAGCAGCCTGAACAAGATATAATATGGTCGTAAAAAAGAAAAATACTACTTTAACATTAGGGATGACATTTGTGGTGTGAAAATCACTGTTTGTGAAACCACCGGCGATGTCATTTGTGGTGTGACTGTAGCATGACCCTAAAACAAGTGTAGATCCTACCGAATGAAGAAGTGTGCAATGTGGTCAAAACAGTTGATGAAATTCGTCATGGCAATTTGCATTACCTAACATCCTGTATAATATCTTCTGAATCCTCGTAGGACGAAAGTCGCAGATATATAGTCTGTTTGATAGCAACCAAAAAAAATTGTAAGAGAGCAACAAGAACACAGAAAAGGGGGATGAATTTCTAAAAGAAGATATTCACCAGAAGAAGACCAAGGAAACCAATCAGTTGCAGTGTCTTCTCCCACTCTGCAACAAAACAATACCCATTTGGTCAAGACACTTGTTGGTTTAATGCTATAGCTTTTACCAGTGTTGTCATTTTTTCCTGGTATATCACTTCAATGGACAATAGCTGCCATGGTCCATGCACGACAATTGACAATGAATACTCACCGAGTAACGCATACACAAGTGCTATAAAACCCTGAAAAAGAGAGAATTATTTCAATAAGGAGAAAAAAAGTGCACAACTACGAAAAAGAAGCCCTTAATACCGTTCCAAATCCAAGAAGTTTCAATGGGGTTGGGTTGATTTCCTCAATGATTGCCTCAACTTCCTGTCGACAGTGTCAAATGGATCAACTTTTGTATTAAAAAATGAAATTTGAAGAATTACATCCAACTGATCCCATGCATGGTTTTTAAGAAATTTGTCTATAAAAATGAAATTTCCCAGAAAACCCTAAGAACTGGAGTCATATACCTCATTGATGATGCTAAGAGCTGTCTCAGGCTTTAGTTCTTTAATACGAAGACCCTCGTTTATCCATGAGCGAAACCCACCTTGCATCACGTATGGCCTCTGTCATGTAAAATCATGTCAAACTTCAAAACATCAAACTGTCTTGTGGAGAATTTCATAAAACCCCTATTGAAAAAGAAAAACGAATTCTCTAATTCAGAATTATTCCTTCCCCAGGTAAGTAAATGCAACCAAGCAATCAAGATTCTGGTTCCTTTATCAATGTTCAACTAGTCTTATTGATTAATGCCGCTAGTCACAGAAAATTGACAATGCTATTTGTCACCAATATACATAAAAGATTATCTAGCAAATACAACATTATTACTTGCTTCTCATAACAAAAACAGATAGGGGAGGTGGGGGCGTGGGGATTCAAATTGCACTTAACCTTGAGTCCAAGCTTCCTCAATGAACGTGCAATGCCCTTGGAACGTGCACCATCATCATCCATAACTATAACCATGGTCTCATCCTGTTAATATAGAATGGCGGCCAATATAAAGAGTGACCACATATCAAACGGGACAAGAGGTAAGGATCTCTACTACCAATCCTCTGGCATTCATATTGAGTTATTGACCAACTATATACTTTAAGGGACCACTTGGTAATGGTTATCTCACTGAAATTTCTAATAGAAAAAACGTTTGGCAACAGTCATTTCAATCAAATAACTAGGTGAAATGCTAGTTATGCTTCTTATAAAACTGGCTACTAAATGGAGTGAAAATGTTTTTTTTTTGCATGATTAATTGGCATTCCACTGCCTGGTTTTCTCTACATTAGTTTATGGAGAATAAAATTACAATGTGCCCTTTACGATTTAGAGCATTGGCATAACTGCTCCGTCAATCCGTGATATATGCGAACTGAAATATTTAATCTGATAGGTCAGTTGTATAAGTGAGCAGTATTTTAGCTACATTTACTAAGATGATGAGGTAGACAGTGAGTTAAGCAATGATGTCAATCGTGCTGCACGGAACCTTAGAACAAAAGATGTCAACAACCCTTACAACCTGCCTTTGAATGAGAATCCTAGTGCAGTATTGGTGAATCCACCACTGATTGGTGTAAATTACCAATTTTGTTTAAGGCACTTACAGTAAAGAACAAGGTATGCCTTGGGGGACAGTGACTGATCAGAGCTACAATGTTTGGCATCGGTGTAAAAAGATGGACTGCTCATAGATTGTGAGGGTCGCATCACCTCACATTGCACAGAGTATCGTATGGACCAACTTGGCATCGGACAAGTGGGGAGATCTAAATGAGAGGTTTGACCAATGTGACTGCAATAGAGTTTCAGATCTACTTGAGGAAATATATTCATTAGAACAAGGTATGAACTTTTTTTAAAACTACTTCACCAAGCTAAAAATGTTACGGGAAGAGCTTTGAATATCATACCAAATCCTACATATATGTTAGTTCTCTAATAAAAGTTCCCTTGATTGAAATTTTAAAAAGGTTAAGAACTCAGAAGTCAGACCTATCTGGGGGGGAGTAGAGGGTAGGGGCAAATTAAAAGGAACACGTCATAAGTTTCTACATGGAAACAGCATGACAAGTAAAAACATAACACATTACTTTAACAATCTTCAAGTCACGAATGATAGCAGCAAGCAGGGTGATTTCAAGGTCTCTCCAACTCTTTAATAACTTCTTTAGTGATTCATCAACCTGGAAGTTTTATTTATTTAAAAAGAAAGTCAACATGATAAAACTTATCGGGATCAACAAGTGGCAATCCCTATGACAGTGTTGGGCGTAGGCCTACTTCGGGTAGTGAGATGCTGGCATACCGAAACCGAGCAGCTCGTCTAAGGTCAGGAATTCCATCTCTTTTTCTGAGCCTCTGAGGTCCTTCAAAAAAATTAAAGGCGATAAAAAAGAATGCATAAAAATTACTACCAGTATAAGATAATATACTCTTTTCCTGTCTCAAAATGTGAAATCTTATTACAAATTTTCACAAATTAAATTTGATTTTAAAAGTGCCCTAAACAAACGAGACAATAAGATAAGCTCAAATGAGGTTCCAACTTCCAACCCAAACCAATTGGCATTGGGAAGAGTAACTCACAAACATATATGAGTAAATTATATGAGGAGAGATCCTTTTCGTGCCTCAAACTATCTAATGTTATTACGTTTTTCACAAACAATTTTCACAAGAAATTTGCAAGTAAGAATAGGAGAGAAAATTTTACAATCTCTTGCCTCGGGCCGGACATCAATAAGTACAGCATTCTCTTTTCCTACTAAAAGCTGAAATGAAGACTTGGGAGATAAATCTCCAGCATATCCTCCATGTTTTAGTACCAAATATGTTCCCCTACATGAACGATATGATTACTATAATTGCTAGGAAAAAAAATCAATGAATGTAATTGTTAGAGAAAAAGATCTTTCAAATATGAAAAGAAAAAGCATCCCATGATGCTGGAAATTAAAGGAAAAAGAAAAAACTATTAGCAACGAGAGGGCATACCATAAAGTGGTTGACGCTCCAAGGAAAAGCACAACGGGGACAATTGGATCATCGGGGTCCAAGCCAATAATAGTTTCCAAAGACTCCAAAAAAACATAAGCCTGCAATCTTATTATTAGCTTTCCCATAATAGGTGGATGATTAGAGATTCTGCTTGGCACTCTGAAAATAATATGGATAGAAAATACAGAAGAGTAAAGGAAACTTGAAAGGAGAGATAATTTGTAATAAAAAAAACAAAATATAGGCTCAAACCAAGTTCTTTTACTTGAGATATGTGTTCAATCTTGTTTTACGGAGTATTTTTTAAATTTATGTTTTCCTTTTCCCAATTGTTTGACAGAATCCAAACATACCCTTACATTCCTGTTTGGAACCTGAAAAATAGCAAGAAAATAGGGAAGGAATATGGGGAAATTTTTTATAGAAAGAAAATGTGAAGGATAATAAAAAATAGGTTCAGAGTCAAAGGATCCATGGATATCTGTTAAAATTGCTTCATTTCTATTCTTCTATTATATTAAGATTAAAAAATCTAAAAACATGTAAAAAAATAAAAACATCAGTCAAATTTTATTTCTTTAATTTACCAAGGCAAAACCAAATATTAAGGGTCAGCCCGAGTGTGTGTTGTGCCACAGGATTTCTGCCTAGCAGGGTGTGGGGAAGGGGGAGGAGGCACCAATGCACCATATATGTATGCAGCCTTCTCCTAACATTTTTTCCCAAGAGTGGAGGGTTTCCATGGGACAAAAACCAGGCATCGTAAAACCATTTCCCTTAGTACCTTTTTGTACCAACTGTATGTTCTAAATAATGGGTTGTGTTTTAAATAATTGATTATGTCTACGGAACTGGGTTGTTTAATAAACTCTAAATAGGATCATACTAGGTTTGTTGGTGCTTGTTTGTTAAATTAGGATGCAATGGGCTAATTGCTTCTTAAAAACATAGAAGTTAAAATTATGCAAACTGTATGGCAGCTTACAAAAAGTAAAAGATTACTATACCTGATGAAAAGCCATACCAACCGGACTAAAAAATATGTGCATCTTCTGTTCTGAAAAAGTGAGGAAATGCTGTAATTCTAAGGGAAGCAAGTCCTTCACTAACCCATAAACATACACAATTGATGTGGCCGCTTTAGATAAAGCATCCTCAGAAACAACAATTGTACGCCTGAACATATCAATAGCAACAATCCCCAAATTGCTTGTGGCATCCTTTAAAACACCAGAGAAACCAGATAATCCATCCTTAGCTAATTCACCAGTTTTGTCCAATGTTAATGACATCTCACGAAAAGCATCATCAACTCTCTCAAAACCACCTTTGATAGCAGAATTCACCGGCTGTATAATTGTATCCAATGAATTGTTCAACGATGTTTGTGCGTTCTCCACATATTTCAGATTCCTTGGACCAGCATGCTGATAATCACCCACGGTTACTCCACTAGAATTGATAGTATTGCTTAATCCATTCTGGTGATATGAAGTTTTGACGGCATTTGGGGGACCCAATCTGCTGCATTTTTCTGCAAAACTCAAGCTCGGAAATGCGGAGAGGTGTCCTTTGTGGAAGGATGAACTTCGAAGTTGAAATCCATAGGACCAATCACAAGTCTTCCAAATGGCAGAAATCTGCAGAATCAAACACTACACTCATACATACTCATATATATATATATATATATATATATATATATATATATATATATATATATATATATATATATATAATATATATATATATATATATATATATATATATATATATATATATATATATATATATATATATATATCTGAAAAAATGAGCTAAGGAATGTGGAAGTCCATATCATATCCTGTGCAAAGATTCGTATGCTATTGGGATAGGATTTGCACACATGTATTCATAATGGCCTGTTTGGATAGTTGCATTTCATCTGTAAATCTGAAATTAACCTAATTCCCTTGTTTGGCAAGCTGTGGAATTTGGAATTGGGCCAAACCCAAATTGATACATTGTGATCAAGAAAACAGAGAAATTGTAGTTTTTTTTTTAAAAAAAAAGAAGAAGATGAAATTGGAACTTGTAAATATGGCTAAGCATGAAAAGAAGAAGTGATCAAGAAACTAACAAGAGCGTTGATCGTTTGAATAACCTGGGAGTGGGACTGGAAAGAGGAACAAGCGGTTGAAGAACAGAGGAGAAACATTTCAAAGCAATTCTTCAAATGAGCAGCACTTGGGAATTGAATGCTACTGCTCTGCACAAGAATCCATCGTCTCCAACGGGACTATTGAAAATTGAAATGGGTGTTTTCTGATTGGGATGTTATTGAGAGTTCAGAAATGTGGTCGACTAGAGAGAGTGTGACGTAGCCTCAATCTTCAAGCCAATCGAGCCCCATCCATACATCCACTCCATTTACATAATCCTATCTAAGTCTCAAATCTGATTTGATCTGATTTTTTATAGTATTTGATTGGATATAATTAGATCTCATTTTAATAAGATTAAGAAAAAAATACTGATCAGATATAAAGAGGGAGTAATAGAGTAGTTTTTAAGGAGTATTATTTTTGTGCTCACCTTAAATATGAGAATTATACCGTAGTACATGTTTCTTGTCCCCAAAAATACTGATCAGATATAAAGATTTCATAATCCCTCTTTGGTACAAATGTTTTTTATGTAATGTCCAAACATTTTAGGGTGGTCCGTAAAAAAGTCCAAAACCACACATCCATGAAATTCCCGAACACCATTCATTTTACATCCTCCATATCACAGAAGAATAGACAATACATAATCCCATATTTGCCTCTTCTTGTAACAGTCTGAGATATTTTTAAATTAAAAAAACGAAAAAAACTGGATGGGAAACAGACAGAGAACACCACTAATGTCACGCACACCATCATCTTATAATGGTACAGAAGATTGAGTTGAACCCATAAATGGGGAGGAAGAAGAAGAAGAAGAAGAAGGAAAGGTCTTCTGCCAGATCCACTGTTGCAGAAGTAGCTTAAAATAAGTTCATCTCTCATGGGAAAGAAAGTATCATCAGCTTTTGACGCTCCCGAAGAATCTAGACAGCGGCAGAGGCCCTCCGGTCTCTTCAGCATTGCGATCTTTTGATCTCGACCGTCGTTTCTTTTCTTTCTTTTTCCTCTTTGACTTCGATTTGCTTTTCCTCGAGTCCCTCTCTTCATCATCACTACTGCTTGAACTTGATTCTGATGAAGAACTTGAAGAACTGTAGTCGGATGATCTCTTATATCTCTGGATTAGGGAGCAAATGTCAGAAAAGTTGAGAGACATGTGATGAATGATGATCATTAACAGTCAAATTTCATAACAAAAACAGAACATCAACACCTTAATCCATATTATGTTGTAGCGGGTGGCATGAAATTCTGTGTCCATACTAAAACACACACATGTAGTCGCAGATTCCAAAATTGTCATTAATCATGGGAACCTATAATGATGACTAACGATAATTGCAGAACACTAAGATGATAAAGACATGGCAACAGATGACTATAACAGAAATATAACTATGCAAACATTTAGTATTAGGGATTTATTTAAAGCTCTTTTGGGAAGGGTGAATTTCGCTGGAGAACTATATGTTCAAATTATACTTTTTGACAAGAAAAAGTTGAAAAACTATGTGAAAATGATCATATGTAGCAACTTCAGCCATAAAAAGTACTTCTAGCCCTACTTTTTTTCATTACTATTCAATTCAATGTGCACTCATATGATTAGTGTTTGGTATAATATATCAGGTGGATAAGATGATGAACATGGCTACCAAAGAACCACTAAGACTAAGTTGAAGAGCATCATTTATTTTGGGAATCCACAGCAGTATTATTCTTATCAAGCTCATTATGTAGCAGAAAAAATACCATCAAGAACATACAAGAAAAATAGCTGGTGACCCGTGTCTAACAGAGAGCAACATAATCTAAAAGTTGATGCATTGATCCTAAAGTATGCACTCATACTTGTTCAATTACATAATGTGAGTGTTTTATCTACTTTCAAGACTATGATTGTGTTATCACTTGGCTATAATGTGAGTGACTAAATCAATACTAATTTGCAGGGGGGCTGGGGTGGGGGCGGGGTGAAATTGATGGGTCCGGGGGGTTTAGGGAGTGGGTTAGTGGGGGTAGGAACCATCAATTTTACGAACGTAGCACCGTTCGTGCCCCAAGACTACCAGTGTCACGTACTGGTGTCATTTTGTGTGTGTGTGTGTGTGTGTGTGTATAAAAGCAAAAAAGAGTTATACCACAGTGTGTGTATTTGTGTCTATTTCTAGTAGCCACTATTTACTTCTCACTTCTTTTTAGAACAAACATTTCCATCATCTCCGATGGAGCCAAAGATTCATTATTTTTTGGCTTTGGGTGTGATGGAATAAAGCAAAATAGATCCCTAAACTATCAGAGCTTCTTTGATAAATGAAGTAGCAGTTAGTCAATCAATGCAACTTTCAACGCTGAGCCGGGGATCTCTTTGGAAACTACCTCTCTACTTTCGAGTAGGGGTAAGGTCTGCGTACACAACCCTCCCCAGACCCTACTCTTGTGGGATACAAATGAGTTGTTGTTGGTGTTCTTTTTAGAACAAACGTCACATTTTTTCGGGTTGGGGCAGGGTGGGGGATTCACCGGGGGGTTAGGGAGTAGGAACCGTCAATTTTACGAACAGGGCACCGGAGCACCCCCGGGTCATCCAACTAATGTCATGGGAACCGGGGTGAATTTTGATAACAAGAACGATAAAGCAAAGCAGCAGACAATCTGGAAGCTACATAAGCACATAGTAAGGGTAGCTTAGGAACTTGTTGTCCCATCATGATTTGTGGTAAATAATGATCCAATGAAAAATGCACGCCTTTGATAAATGCAATTGGTTCTAGATGAAGCCGTGAAGGTAAAACATCTTAGTCCATATTTCATTCAAATTAGAGCTTAACTAAATATTTAGACTAAGAGAGAAAATACCAACAAATAGTAGATCGGTATTCACCTTTCTCTTTTTGCTTCTGTGTTTTTTTGAGTCTTTGTCCTTCTTATCTACAACACATATATATTATTGGTATCAAAAATCAATTATTAATCATTATAACTCTAATAAGGAATACCACCACACTACCTTTTTTGTGACTATGTTTGTTGTTTGAGTGGTTTCTTCCTTTAGCAAGCTTGATGGCCCTCTCAGCATCCAACTGGGCCCGATATTCCCTCATCATCTTATCTTTATCAGCTTCTATCTCTCCCTTCTTGATTTCTTCTTCCTAGCAGAATCGCATCATAAGTATCCAAAAAATGCACTTGCACAAAGAATTATTGATAAAATTTAGGACGAGTTAGGGGTCATTATACTAGGTCATAAGATACTTGGGCTGAATTACTTTAAAAGATTGAATCCAATCAATTACTTAGTTTTGATGAACTTATAAACTCATTATTTTCTCTTCAGAGTTCTAATGTGTGACTAACAATTACTCCCTCCAACCTAAAAAAATTCTCACTTTGAACAACGTGCACAATCTAATCTCTTTTAAAATTAGTTTATGTACAAACTACAAATTGGTATAGAAATAATTAGTATGAATTAAAAGAACTGCATCAAAAAGTTCTACTCCCTCCGTCCCAATTTAAATTGTCTATTGTTGTTTACGAGGTTTGACTGAGGTTATTTTCAATTCAATTTATTTGAAAATTTATATGAAATTAAAAAATAAGTTCATATATTTACAAACTACATCAAAAGTTCTATAAAAGGAGAGGCAACAAGATTATATTATTTTCTCAAATGGGTAGCGAAAATGGGTAAAAAACATAGTTAAAGTTTGACCATGTGAATAATAAACAAGCAACTTAAATTGGGATGGAGGGAGTATAACAAGATGTGACAAGAATATTTTATTTTATCAAATAATTAATGAAAACACACAAAAGCAATTACAGTAGTTGATTAAAACCAGGAAACAAGTTTGCATAAAACACCTTTAGATAGTGAGATAGATATTCTGTAATACATTAGTCAACAATCAAAATAAGTGAACAGCTTAGTAGGAACCCCCTTAGCCCTTACATAGTATTCTTAACTCTTGTGTCATTCCTCATGAATGCATGCATATGCATCTCTAGAAAAATTATGTTCATGCAATGGGCAGAATTCATCAATTTGAAAGAGTTTGAGTTATTTTCTTTTTTAATCTAGCCACACAAGCAAAGACGATGAAAAAGAACTGCTAATGAATGGTCAAGGTTCTCCATTGTTCGTTTAATCATTTATTACTTGAGCCGTGGCCACAGAGAATGATACTCAATACATCCTATTTGAAATGTGAGGTCTTAAGCCACTCAAGCAGCTCTTGGTGATTACAATATAAAACATCGTTCATATGATAATGATTATAGGATATATTTCTCAAGGTAGCAGCTACAAGTATTTCAAAATACATTATGCATTCAGAAATTCAGAACTCAGAAAATGGGATTACAGTAGTCAGTTTTTGCAACAGTGAAGTGCATTTGGAATGAGCAAACAAGAAGCTTAACATACAAACAAGATTAATATTTGAAGCCACTCCACTTAATAAGAACAGCTTTAACCCGTGGTCATTCAGAGTATTTAACAAATTTACCATGAACATTGCTTGGGATTCACTTCAATATATATGCAAGATTTCATGTGGAAAAAAACTTGCCTAACAATTTACCTTTTGCTTCCTTTTGAATTCTTCCCAGGTGACTGTGTGAGAAGTTTTGAGGCTTGCCAAACGAGCAGCATGCCACTCTGGTGTATGAAAAGAACCATCCACCTGCGACTGGCCTCATCAGACGTAGCACAGGAAAGACAATCTCGGCTATGCCAGAGCAAACAATCATATAAACATGATAGATACATACATACACACACACACACACTATGTACTGTGATTGTTTTTTCAAGTCGGGTGCTCTAAATAGGCACTCTTACATGAGTGCATACTGTTTTTAATACGTACAACCCGAAAAAGAATCTTGATATTAACATTTTCGGATAAAACAACATCACCATTCACCAAAAGAACTATTTTCTATTGAAATACTTATTCTTCATCAGAAATCATCACCACATCCACCTTAACACCCCTCTGTGATAACCAAATACGAAAATAAAAGAGATGAAACGTTACGTGCTAACAATGTAAGACTTAAGTGCAAATTTACTTCTTTAGCATTGCCAATACTCAATGAATCACGCAATTAAAACAAGTCACCGCAAAAATTTCAAGAATGAATGGAAAAAAATTGCAAAAAAAAAACTAGTACGGAAGAGTACGAACCATGCCGTCTTCGACCTCATCGGGGCCGGCCGAGCTTGAGCCTACCCGCGCTCTCTGCATCGCCTTGTAAGCTTGATTTTTCCCCATTTCCTCTCCCTCTTCTTCCGATACTAATTAGGGGAAAAGATTGGGGATTTATAGGTTTGGGATCTGAGAGCGTTCGTGAAAAAGGGGGCTCTGTTGAATCTGGAAGCCGTGGCCTGGGATGACAGAATCCTTTGGAGCTGCTTGCCCGGGTGAAGGTGATTGGGGGGCGGGCGGGCGGGGCGGGGCGGGGCGGGGATGGACTTCCATTATGCCCAGATATTTGTAATGAATTGTCAATTTCTCTAGCACTAGGTTTTCCACATTCTTTAAATTAAGATTTAAGGGTCTATTTGATAAATAAAGCAAAATTGTTATATTAATTGGGTCATGTCAGGGATACACTAAAATGATGTATTTTATTTGTAAATCAGACAAACACAGATACTATGTGTCTGTAGATTACAAACAGATTATGATTGTGTTGTTTGTGTTGGTCTAGTATCCAAATGAGATACACTATTTTAGTGTGAGCCCGGTTCTATGGCCACGGGAATCCAGTAGCCACGGAAGCCACTGCCCCCCTACGGTGTTCTTCATGAAATTGATGATTTATTCCCCCCTAACCCCCCGGTAAACCCCCTGCCAAGTCCCGACCCAAACTAATCACCCTACCTATGTCAATTGCATCTCGTACGTATAAAGTCAAAACTTTTGACTTTAAAGTCAATTATATTTACGAGGTGCAATTGACGTAGGTGGGGTGATTAGTTTGGGTCGAGACTTGGCGGGGGGTTATGGGGGATAGAAATCATCAATTTCATGAACGAAGCACCGTAGGGGGGCAGTGGCTTCCGTGGCCACTGGATTCCAGTGACCATAGAACCGGGCTCTTTTAGTGTTCCACTAACTTTATTTATACTAATGACTAATGAACTTGAATGAATAATGGTATGGACTATTTGAAAAAGATTGAATGATTTTGAAACTTGAACTAGAAATGGTGGGTGGTAATGGCACTGGTGATGGTGGTAGTGATATTTATAATGGAGGTGACATTAATAATAGTAATAGTTGTATATCTTGATTTCATCTTTTATAGTATTAAATTACAATATTTATTTCTTAAGTTGTTAATTAACTTTAATATTAAAAAAGACCAAAACAACATAGTACACACATATGATCTAATTGTTATTAGTGAAAGGTGGAGCTACAAATTTATACAAGGAGGGTTCATGTTCAAAAATGTAATCTCTCATATACGGAGTATATGCTAAGAAGAAGTGGCATTGTAACTTGTAAGTAATGTTGGAGACATGTGGTCGGTATTGTAGATGTGTAATGCGCATACACGTAGACATGTGACGTTTCACTTGTGAACTGCCTATGAATATCAATTGGGCCCGTTAGACGTGTATTGTTTCAACTACGACATTTATACATAGCATAGTCATGTCTTATTTCTATACATTTCCATTATTCAATCATTATGATCAGTTTATGTATTTTTAGCCCACCCTGAAATATAAGTTAGCCTAATCGATCCAAAATAATCTCCAAACGTGAGAATTGAGTACCTTCTCCGAAAAGAATGCCTAATCTAAAATGTTTGACCCCTAAGTTCTTAAAATAGCATTGACCATACAATATTGGGTTTAGACTCCTCAAAAAGTTCATTCAGTTTTTCTCAAATTCATTTCTTTTTAAAAAAAGTCTATCTAAACATGACTAAAACGTTAAACTTGATATCCAAATAGAACCTCTTTTGTTTATATCGCCTAAATATGAGTGTGAGCATTGCCAAATAAATGGAGTTGATCGAGTCCATCCTAACACTGGCGGTCCAGCACCGGAGTAGGTAAGCATGAGTCATGAAAATTCAATCTTATAGTTAAAACATTATAAATGAATATTCTAATATTGTTCATATTAAGTACTCGGTATGTTTTTATACTTGATTAATGTTAATTCATCGCTTTTTATGACATTGTTCTTTTGGGAGGCTAGAGTCTTCAAATATATGGAAGAGTTTTATGAGTCATTGGAAGTGGTATGATTTTTTTTTCCTTTGAATTTTTGAAGTATTCGACAGAAATTTTCAGAAATCTTTAAATATCTTGAAGTATTCGTTATAAATTTTCAAAAGTCTATAAAAATCTTGAAGTATTTAAAAATCTATGAATTTTAATATTCCATGGATTTTGTTAGATTTTCTTCAAAAAAAAATACAAATACTTACACTAATGTCTTCCCACAGCAGGAGATTTATATGGACTTCACTTGTTCTTTGTCCCTCGCCTCTGTGCGCGCTCTCCAATCTCTTTGCAGAAGTCAAACAGCCCCCTTTTGGTCTTCATCTTCTTCTCTGTTTTCTCCATGCAAAGGCATCGAAAGATACCCCTTTTGGTCTCATCTTCTTATCTATTTAGGCTGCCTATTCCTGTTAAAATTGAGTTGAAATCTAACACTCCATAGTTCATTATGACTTTAGCACATTGTGTGCAAGGCACGAGGATTCACGCTCATCTCAATAATTATGAAAAAAACGTTTTGAAACTCAAATCATATATAAAAGATGGTTGTTTCGGAATTCGAAATATCTTTATTCATAATAACTACCTCTAATCATTTTGTTTTCGGATTAACTTCCTCCCTTTTAAACAAGGCTTTATATATAATCAACTCTTTTATTAGTCAAAGTTTAGGATTTAGTTCTATGAAATGATATGCTTTTCTGATTTACTCTGTATTACTTATATTTATCTTCTCTCTTTACTTAAATTTATTTCTTTTTTATAAAATTGTTTTCTAGAATGAAAGTGGTAATAATATAAATTTGGTTAAATATTCTGCTCGCGGATAGCACGAATATGAATCTAGTACAACTAAAAATGAAATGTTTGGCAGTTGACTTTTAGAGTTAGCACTTAAGTTCAAAAGGTCAAAATATAAAAAAAAGGAGCATGCTACATGTATCCCAACATTTGTACCTAATTTATATACCAAATGTATGCACCAAGATATTGATGGTTCACACTGACACATGATGTTGGTGCGTTAGCAAAAATTTACATTGACACAAAGTATTATTGCGTTAATAAAACTTAGCATTACACCAACACAAAATGTTGGTGCATCCATGCAGTGTACAAAATGGGGTACAAATTCTTGAGGTTCAAATAGCATTATACTACTTCCTCCGTCCCACTATATTTGTCCACTTTTATTTTTGCACACCATCCAATGCATTTCTTTAATCCATTCTATCTTGTAATTTGTATATTAAAAAATTATAGAAATTATATATTAATAATCTATATGTTAAGACAAATCAAACAAGATCACGCATGACTAAATTTAGGTTTACACATTGAGAGAATTTGATGAGTCAAAGTGCATAGATGAACAGTTCCAAAAGTCAAAAGTGGACGAATATAGCGGGACGAAGGGAGTATAAAAAATTAGGAAGAGTAGCATTTCAAGTTGGATGTTTCACAAAAATGAAATGCTTTTACTATTCCATTGTTGCATGTACTCCCTCCGTTCCATATCTTTCTTCTCACTTTTCTTTTTAGCCGTCACACTTATTTTTCTCATTTCCTTAAAAAGAATTAAAATGTATGTATAGTTACCAATTTGCCCTTTCTTCATTTATTTTTCTCTCTCCACACTTCTCTTTCTTTTTCCTTTCTTCTCGGTCAAACCCCCCCAACCCCATTCTTTTTTTCTTCATTTTCCTTGTTCTTCTGTTCTTCCTTTTCTTTTTCTTTTTCAATCTTCACCTTCTTCAGACACTCCCCACTCCGCACCCCTTCTTCTTCGTCTTCATCAACCCCCACCCCACCTTACATCTTCTTCTTCGGCACCCCCTTCTTTTTTGTTCACCCCCCTTCCTCTTGTTCTTTGCCACCCCGCCCTGCCTTCTTCCCATCGTGTTATTAGCAGCGACAAATAGGCGGTGGTGCACCGGTACCACCCAAAACGATTCAGATCTAGATTTTCGTTCCTCCATCATCTAGGCATTAGATCCATAGTCTGTCCCTTTCCCAATGAAAAAGTTTTGATTTTATTTCGATTTTGGCAAGATCCAAGGGAAAAACTTAAAGATCCCATCCATCTTCCTCAAGTGACGAGGTGATGGAATTTTTAGCAGCAAGGGTGGGTTTAAAATAGATCTCTCCTCATCTCTTTGATTTTTCTTCAATTTCATTATGTCTTTTGATTGTGTGCCCAATCTCGTCATCGCCGGAGATGGCAGCGATGGGGTGGGTTTGAGAAAAACATCGCAAGGGCGAGGTGGGCTTGAGAAAGGATGACGAACTACATGGATGTTTTTCATCCAATCTCGTCATCGCAGGATGAAAATTAACAGTAATGAGAGAATGAATGAAAAAAACAAAAGGGCAAATGTGGAAAGTCAAGGAAAATTTAGCACTACATTAAAAAACCGTGCCAAATCAAACTGAGAAGTTTCAAGTTGGACGGAGGGAGTAATAATTAAGAATACAACAACTTATGAAAAAGTGAATTTAACAAATCATTTTTATAGATAATTACTTAGGGAGTATGAGTCAATACACAATACATAGAGGGATGGAGTCAGCCATATCCAAACAAAGACTAGTCCGTATCATCATACAGTGGCGCCATATGGAGGGACAGTAAGGAATGTGGGGGTAGGTAGGTGAACCCGTGATTTGCGCAGCGCCGTGAGAAGCAAGCGGTGGGTAAAACGACAGCAGCGATTTGAGAGCTTTTATTTTTAGGGGTCCGCGCCTCGCCTGTCTCACGGCGCTCGCTCGAGACGACGAACTTTTATGTCTTTTTCTCTTTCTTTTTATCTTTTTTTTCCTTTTACATTACTAAGAAAAGGATGGATATTTTCATGAGTTTGGATGTGAATGTTTTTTTGTAATAGTGTCACTTTTTTTATGATGCAGATACTGGGGAGATAGAACTCAACACACCACACTATTCATCATCTCCTTCATTCAATTCATACACTTTTCT